>CM077655.1:7015425-7377925 GCA_039707465.1 Rhabdophis nuchalis
TCTGAGCAAGGAGACAGCAAAGCCTGCCGTGCTTATTGCTCAAGCCAACCCAAATCAGACAAGACTCGGTGCGCCACTGCCAGATTTAACCAACTTGCATAAATCGTAACCCCCCCCCCCCAAAAAAAAACAACAACAATCCCTTTCGATAATTTTTTTTTTTAATGGTCTTTATTAATATAAAATCAAACATTTAACAGTTATAGGATAAGGGTGGTAGGAGAGACGTACAAAAATAGAAAAAAGGAAAGAAGAAGAGGTAGAGGAAAGGTAAGAGGGAAAATACAAACCGGGGGTATAACTACTCCCCTAATTTAAGAAATATATTTGTCCCAGACTAACATCAAGTATTGTTTACAATTATATTTTGATGTCTATATATAAATCTATAAAATTGTCTTAAGTACTACAGTAATCCCTCGTTTTTCGCGGTTAATCGGGACCGGACCCTTCCGCGGAAACTGAAAAACCGCGAAGTAGGATTCTGTATATCTATACCGGAAACTTGAGTTGGTGGACATTGTTTAAAGCAAGCACTAGGGGGCGCTTGCCTCCTACCGATGAATTTTTTTGCTATTGAAAAACCCGCGAAGCACTGAAGCCGTGGAAAATGAAGCCGCGGAAAACGAGGGATTGCTGTATTATCTTGTTTGTTCCTTGTGCCTATTTCACTATTATTTCGTCTAATTAATTTCTTTGGTATCCATTGTTCTCTTGCTGTACCATATATATACCATTTTTCCCAGGATTGGGCATAAATTGAATTTGACCTGTCCTTTAGGATATACGTTAGTTTGTCGGATTCTGCGCAACTAAATTTTTTTGATATAATTAAGCTCTCTGATGGTGGGTTAGAATTTTTCCAGTGATGCGCAATGGCCATCCTAGTCGCTGTTGTGATATGGGTGAAAAGGTACCACCTTTCGATAATTTTTAACCGTGCAGGTTTCCCAGTCTTGATCAATCTATTAAAAAAAATAACATTTTAAAAAAGCGATGGGGAAATAAAATGGAGCGTCTCAGCTGGGACCCCGATTCTCAAAATGAAACCGGCTTTGCCTTGGCTTCCGTCATGCCCAAAAAAATATTTCGCTTTTCAGAAGGCAAGTGGTAAAACACTCTCAATGTCCTTGACTTATTAAAGAACAGCATTATTTTATTTTTTTTGCTTGGGGGAGAAAAAAAAGGAAACCTTCTCACCTCGGCCAATCTTGTCCTCAACTGCCCAGGCTGTTTTTTGGCAAACATCCGGATGACTTCCGGAGTTTTAAAAGCCTGGCTGATGGCTGCTTGGATAGCCTAAAAGATAAAATGTGAATAATCTGTAGCAGATCCATACCATCACGGACCTTCGCCTCTTCCGCCGTTCACTCAAGACACACTTTTTTCACCTAGCCGGCCTAGCCTAGAGCCTAGATTCTGACTTAATTTTAAATTGGAGTAGGTAGGGATCTTAATCATTCTTAGTTTGAATATTTTAGCACAGGTTACCTAATTTAATTGCATTTTAATGTTCGACTGTATTTATTGTTGTTTGTTTGTATTATTTTTAATTTTCCTGTGCACCGCCCTGAGTCCGACTGGGGAAAGAGGAGCGGTATAGAAATGGAATAAATTGAAATTGAAATTGACCAGTATGAACCAAGTCGCTTCCTGCAAAGACTCGTGTGCCTTTGCTCCTCCTTTATGTCCTAGGGGAGGAGCCAATCGCCTCCAAGCCTTACTCCCAAGTCGCCCCTTCTGTCTTAACTGTTTTTGCCTTCTGCGGCTCTGCGCATGCGCGCCCAGGCTCCCCCTGTTCCTCTGCCTCGCTGCTGTCCAGCTCTGGAGGCAGCACATAACTCCCAGATGGCCCTGGCCCCCCCTCTGCCTTTGATGTAGAGCCCTCGTCCGAGCCTTCCCCAGACTCCAGAACTGGCCCATGTTCCTCCCCAACCTCCTCACTGTCTGACTCTGCTGTCAGCTCCGCAGGCTGCTGCCGGACCACAACACGTCTAAGGTTGCAGGGGAGAAGGTTCAAAATACCCATCTCTCCATTGCTTTGAACAAAGATGCCACCCATTGCAGGAGATATCTGACATACAACCACCCAAATCAAGCCAGATACTCACCAATTGCATCCCACCAAGCTCATCGACCAAGGTCATATTGCCAGAGATAATTTTTTTCAAGGAGTCATGGAACTCACTCAGCTGCTCCAGCGTTTCCTTCTTGGTTTCTTCATACTCGCTGACATCCAGCTCATCTCTGCAAAGGAGCCAATCACCGAGTGGTTTTATCAGCCGATAGCAACATAACAGGCCGTCCTCAACTTACAAGCACAATTGAGCCCAACATTTCTGTTGCGAAGTGAGGCGTTTGTGAAGTGAATTTCCCCCATTTTATTATCTTTCTCGCAACACGTGTTAAGCGAATCACTGCAGATGTTCAGTTAGGAACACAGTCATTAAGGGAATCTGGCTTCCCCATTGATTTTGCTTGTCAAAAGGTCACCAAAGGTGATCACATGACCCCAGGACAGGTCATAAATAGGAGTCAGTTGCCAAGTGAATTTTGATAATGTGACACACACACACAGTGAAGCTCCTTCCCAAAAACCCTGGCTCTCAGCTTGATGAAAATAATTGCAGTAAATAAATAGTTGGTGCCACTAGCCGAGGAAATCGCCAAAATGACTCCTTCCATGTTCACTTGGGTTTGATACAGGAAATATCCGGTCACACATGATCATGTGGGGGCCTATCCATGATGCTTGACGTAAGCATGGGAGCAGTCATTCTTCTGAGCAGAAGAATCAAGACCCCACACCTCAACTTCAGAGCTGGCAAACTCTGAAATTTGCCCCCTTCCGTCCCATGTTTGCGCCAAGGATCCACGGTGGATTAGTCGTCACGACCGTAAGGGCGGGCACACCCCCCCCCCGTCCCTTACCTGCACTCCTCCAGATCCTGCAGCTGTTGCATCAGCCTGTCCAGCTGCTCTTCCAAGTTCTGCTTCAACTTGCTGGTCTCAATGGTTCCCCTCGAAGCCATTTTGAGTCAACGGGCTACACGGGCATCTGTCAAGAGACAAAAGCGTGATTGGCTAAAAATGACTGGCCCTGCCATAGGATGAATAGGTAGAAATCTTGAAAGAACAGAAAGGGGAAGGGGCTGCAGCGGAGCATTTTATTTAGATCAGAAAGGGGAAGGGGCTGCTCCATAGTAAAATCTCTCCTCCTCTCTCTCTTTTTAATTGCAAAGTCAGGTCCGACCCATCGTGACCCCATGGACAACGTTCCTCCAGGCCTTCCTGTCCTCTACCATTCCCCAGAGTCCATTGAAGCTCATGCAGACTGCTTCGGGGACTCCATCCAGCCCCCTCCTTCTCTGCCGTCCCCTTCTTCTTCTTCTTTTGCCCTCCATCGTTCCCAGCATGAGGCTCTTCTCCAGGGAGTCCCTCTCTCTACCTAAGGGGCGTGCATCAGCGCGCCAACCGTCCCTGTCCTTTTCCCCCCATGTATTTGTATTCATAACCATGTCTATACTCCTATGTTATTTAATTCATTCTTGACGAAATAAAAGAAATACTCTCCCTGAAAGGCATTTGGGGTGGGGTGGGGGCAAGAAAAAGTATTATGGTCAGACTTGAGGGATGCTAATTTTTTTAGCCATGGGGGTTTGCAATCTTAGCAGGGGGCCAAGGGGGCGGAGGCCCCACCCCAGGGCTTCCAGCTGCTGATCCAGCTCAGATCCAGCGCTTTCGAAGCCCACCCACCCCAATCCTACCCACCCACCTCTTTTTCCTATCCAACAGCCCCCCCCCCACTTTCCCTATGAAGCCCCCTCCTGCAATGGCCACGACCTGGCCTCGCCCCGCAGGACACCCTCCCCACTCCTCCCTTACCCACGCACACTCCTTCCTCTCCAGCCTCCGCCCGGGTGGATGAGAAGGCGAACCCCGCCCACTCCCTCTCAATCACATCTCTCCTTTGGGCAGAGGAGGGGTGGGGTGGGGGTGGGAATTATAACCGAAAGGACCGTTCCCCGCCCCGCTTCCGGTTGGGAAGCCACGGGGGAACCTTTCTGGGCGCCGGACCGCAGCGCCACTTCCGGTGCGCGGAGCCAATCAGGGCGCCGCTTTCGCTCGAGCCGCTTCTCCGCCTCTTCGGCTTCTGGTCGACCGCGGAGTTTCAGTTCCAGGGGCGAAGCCGTTGTCAGCCCCGCTCTTTTGGATCCTGGCCGGCCGGGTAAGGCGTCTTTCGGGGAGCCTCCCAATTTTGGAGGGTGGGTGGGTGCAGGAGGGGAGGGGGAGATTCTCACCTGCCACGGCAAGCTATGATTTATTTTATTTATTTTATTTAGTTTGTCAAACATGTAAAAGACAACAGGTGTAAGTGTATACATAAGTATGTAAGTATGTATGTATGTATGCATGTATATATATATATACACACATACACAATTACATACTTACGTATATACTTACAATACAATAGCAGAGTTGGAAGGGACCTTGGAGGTCTTCTAGTCGGTCACCCTGCCTAGGCAGGAAACTTACTTATACCTGTTGTATATACAAACGTGTGTGTGTGTGTGTGTTGAAATTGATTTTTTTTAAACTACCTGTTCTGTGGGTGTGGCAGGGGGAAAGAACATCTCCATTCCCTGGCTCATCTATCTATCTATCTATCTATCTTTGCGGGATCGGATCCTGCCCCATACTTCCTCACGGCCGATTCGCTCCCACAGAGAGGGACTTCTCCGGGTGCCGTCCACTAGACTTTGTCAGCGGGCGACGCCCAGGGGAAGGGCTCTCTCTGTGGCGGGCCCTGCCCTCTGGAATGACCTTCCCCCCGACATTAGAATGACCACGGACCTCCGCTCCTTCCGTCTGAAATTAAAAACATATTTTTTCTGCTTGGCCGGTCTGGGATAGTCTCTCTCTATGGGGTTTTAGTGTATAGTGGGAATTTTAGTTTAGATTGGGTATTTTAGCACAGGTACTATTTAATTTGTTTTTAAGATGTTCTTGATTGTATATTTATGGTTTTTAGTTTCCCTGTGCACCGCTCCGAGTCCCTATGGGGAGAGGAGCGGTCAAGAAATTAAACTATTATTATTATTATTATTATTATCTATCTATCTATCTATCTAGCTATCTATCTATCTATCTAATCACCTACCTACCTACCTACCTACCTACCTACCTACCTACCTACCTATTGCAGTAGTACTTAGATTTATATACTGCTTCACAGTGCTTTACAGCCCTTTCTAAGCTGTTTACAGAGTCAGCCTCTTGCCCCCCCAACAACCTGGGTCCTCATTTTACCCCCCTCGGAAGGACAGAAGGCTGAGTCAACCTGGAGCCTGGTGAGATTCAAACAGCCAAATTTCAGGCAGTCAGCAGAAGTAGTCTGCAGTACTGCACTCTAACCACTGCGCCACCAAGGCACATCATTGGGTAGGTCGATTTTAGGCCATATTCTTAGAGCAGTTTAACACTGAACGTATCTGGTTTTGAGGGTGTTGGAGCATTGTTGTTTCATTGCTTAACAGAAGAAAAGGATATCTATTTATTAATATTTATTGATTTAAGGGTCTTATATAACATCATCTGTCTTGTGACTGTATAGTAAAATAAGTCAGTGGCACAGTTTCCGATCATACAGGGGAAGCTTTATGGAGCTCCTGCCATGCCCTTCGAGGAGATTTAGGCTGTGGCATTCACATTGTGAATGTTAACAAGGGCGCGATGGCTCAGTGGCAAAAATGCTGAGCTTGTTGATCAGCGAAGCTGGCAGTTCGGCGGTTCGAATCCTGCTTTCCTCAGCCCCCAGGACTGTGCCCATGTTCCTCCCTAACCTCCTCACTGCCCGATTCTGCTGCCAGTTCTGCTGGCTGCTGGCAGACCAGTCAGACGTGCCACAGGCATCCGCATTCAGAGACTGGTTCATAACAGATTCCAGTCTTGGCTTTCTTGTCCAGCGCCAGTCCAGGAGAAATGACATTGGCAAGCCAGAATAATCCCAAGAAGGAAAAATAGGCTGCAAGAGAGAAAGTGCCACAGTGTGAAGGAATGGTACGTATTTTCTATCTCAATGCAAAATAAAAAATAAAAAAATCAGAGGCACAGCATTACAGATTGTTCCTCGACTTAATGACCATCATTGAGCCCGTTCCCTCTGGAAACAAATACTTATTCATTTATTTATTTTATCGTACTTTTATACCGCCCTCTCTCCCAAGTGGGACTCAGGGCGGTGCACAGGAATAAGTGGGATAAGACACCCCTGTGTCTTATCTGTGTTCCAGCATAACGGTCTGTGTTCCAGCATAACGGTGCAACACCTGGAGTAAATTCGACCAAACGTGCTGCACAGATGACTTACTCTCTGGAGAAAAATACTGGGGGGGGGGGGGGGGGGAAGACACCCTTAACACCCCTTGGTGTTCTGTTAAGATGCAGCCTGTTGTGCCGTAAAATGGCTTCTATTGTACAGCACAGTGGAGTTGCCATGGTAACGGCCTCACAGTACTCCACAAGGGGGCGTCCTCTGGTAAGGGGGAAAATCCAAGTTTGGGCTCATTTCTTTCCACCTGCACGGATTTAAAAGGTGAACGTGATCCTTTCATTTTCCTCCTATTTTGCTTCTGTTGTCTCAGCACCAATGTGGAACCACAGAAGATAAGGGTTTTGAAATCAGCTGATTTATAAGAAAAAAATCAGATCACTTCATGTAGCGCACTGCCTACTTGTTATGTAAAGAGAAATCATAATACTTACTGGCTGATATTATGCTAGCCACTGAGAGAATCATTGAGAGATAATAGAGCTCAGGAGTGGTTCTGGCCTAGGAAAGATATGTATATATACATATATATTATTTATGATAAAGGAATATTTTCTAATATTTTAATTTAAGCGGTCTGTATTCAGAATTACCCTCCGGTGGGAGGAATTCTCTTAGGATTCAGAACAGACATACTTTTCGGATCAGAAACCTTAGAATAGAATAGAATAGAATAGAATAGAATAGAATAGAATAGAATAGAATCAGGGTGGATTTGATTTAAATCAAGTTGATTTAAATCACGATTTAAATCATGATTTAAATCACTAGTAAAAAAGCTTGATTTAAATCATAGTTTCCTACATAAAGACTAATTATTGCTGGTATAACTTATAATATGCAAGTAGATGAAGATTTTTAGAATAACAACTTTTCATATTAGTTTTTTATCCCCAGTTTAATAGGTTAATCATTCATATTTGGACAACTTTTCTGTTGTACTTAGGAAGGAGAAAAATAATCATTACCTTAATAATAACAATTTAAATAGATTTATTCAACTGAAACAATTACAGCATATGTTATTTGCTTAAACAAACATCCATGTTTGTTAACTAATTTGACTATACAAAATATATATATTTTAAGAAACTTAGACTTTCATTTTGTAGTACTGCTTGTCTGCTTGCCCCTTCCTCTTCACACTTAGTTTCAATTTCTTCTTGTGCAGATCTATTCCACTCCAAACAATCAGAAAAATATTGTTTCTATTCTATTCACTGAACTTCTTGAAACTTAGCACTGAAGGGGTTGATTCTGTATTCATAGATTTGTAGAAGTTAGGATTAAGGTCTTTTTTTCAACTCTGTTCATGTTATAACATTTTTGCTGTGAAGAAGAGGCATGTGATCTCTGCTGAGTCAAATTCAGTTTTGAGAACTGCAAAAGTAAACCAAGCATCTGTGATAATTTATTATTTATTATTCCAATTATTATTATTATTATTCTTGATAATATCTTGTAGGCAGAGAAACTGCCCAATAATCTTACAAAAACCTCTGGAAGAGCATGACATTGTGAATGGATTAATGGAATTTATTTACCAAAAAAATTAAACATATACAGCCTTATTCTACATAATTTAAAAAACTAATCTTTATTTCATGATGGAATAACCTTTGGATGGTAATATATTTTCCTCAAAAAGCATTTTATATAAAAAAATCCGATTTAAATAAAAAAAAAATCCGATTTGAATCAAAAAAATCCGATTTATGGGGGAACGGGAGGGGCCATGGCACCACCCACTGGTGGGAGGGAGGATGAGGATACAATATTTACAAGACTCAGATTACAAAAATGACTTCCTTTAATATACTGTAACTTTTTCTTTCGGATGTTTTGTAGAAACAATTTATTGAATGCATGAATTTTATGAAATGATACATATGTAACTCCTGCCACCTTAAATAGAAAAATAATTAATCTTTGTATGAAGCCTTGGAGGCGGCCTGCACCTCCAATATGGATGCCTCTAAAATGTTCTTTTACACCCTATATACCTTTTCCCTGTAAAAAATTGTTAAAACCAATAAAACTTTTTTTGCAAAAAAAAAAAAAATCCGATTTAAATTTTAAAAAAATCAGATTTTTTGGATTTTTTAAAAAAAAATCATTGATTTTTATCCACCCAGAATAGAATAGAATAGAATAGAATGATAGATAGATAGAATAGAAAATATAGAATAGAATAGAAAGTATGGAATAGAATAGAATAGAAGAGTTGGAAGGGACCTGGGAGGTCTTCTAGTCCAACCCAGATATTTACACCACTAGTCCAAAGATGCTTTTGGGACATAATAATAATAATAATAATAATAATAATAATAATAATAATAATAATAATAATAATAATAATAATAATAATAATAACAACAACAACAACAACAACAACAACAACAACAACAACAACAATAATTAATTTTGTATAACGCATCCTCTCCCCAAGGGGACTCGGAGCGGTGCACAGGGAAATTAAAACATATAAAATATATACAAACAATAAATACAATAGATAAAAGCAGATTAAATTGATCGTCCCTGCGCTAAAAAAACCCATTAAAACTAAATTCCCTAAACACCCCAGAGGTGTGTTCAGCCCTTTGGCTGAGGATTCAAGGGACCTTTTTGCCTTTGAGTGGTCCCATCCTGACACAAATCGAAGCCAGCAGTTTTAGGTGGTGTGTATTACCCCAGGGGTTTTCAGAAAGTCCGAATTTGTTTGGGCAAACGTTGGAGCAGGTCTTGGAGAAGTTTAGACCGCCTAGGGGAGTGCAATTGTTACAACAGGTGGATGATTTATTGTTGTCCAGGGAGAAGAAGGTGGAGGTAGAGAAGGTTACAAATGATTTGTTGAATTTTTTGGGTCATCAAGGGGTTAAGAGTTTCTAAAAAGAAGCTGCCTCCCTCCTTTCTAGTCCAACCCAGATCTTTCCACCACTTCAGACAAAGGGTTATCCAACGGTCATCTTCAAAAACTTCCACTGTTGGAGCATTCACAACTTCTGGTGGCAAGTTGTCCCACTGGTTAATTGTTCTAACTCTCAGGAAATTTCTCCTCAGTTCTAATCCGTGTAAGGCAATCACTCCACGGTAAATGACCTCGCCGACGTATATTAAAACAGTCCAGGTTTTGACTGACTCGGGTGCAGGCAGTCCTCAACTGACAACCGTTTCATTTAGGGACCATTGAAAGTTACAGGGGCATCGAAAAAAGTTACAACTCTTGCAGCATCCCCACGGTTACGTGATTTTACATCCGGATGCTCGACCGCGGATTCATATTTTATGTCCGTGTCCTGGGGCAGCGCGATCCCCTTTTGCGACCTTCCGACAAGCCAAGTCAAGGGAGGGGGGAGCCAGATTCGCTTAACGACTGTGTGATTCACTTAACAACCGTGTCAAGAAAGGTTGTGAAATGTTGCACAATTTGGTTTCGCTTAGCAACAAGAGTTCAATGGTGGTCGTAAATTGAGGACTGCCTGTACGACGGGTGTCCCCCACCCCCTCCTTTTCTCAAGGGGATGAAATCTGACGGAGACCATGAGCTACATACGCATTGTGGGGCCAAGGCAGTGAGTAGAGTGGTATAAGCTCCTCCTGCGAAAGAGGCAAGTCCAAAAACCCAGGTTGTGGCTCTCAGCTCCCATGGGATGTGCGACGTCACGGCTAAGATCAAAGCCAGCCCTAAAAGAGAGTTAAGGTGTGGGGGAAGAATTAGCGCAAGGAAATGGACATACAAGCAGAAGCAACAAAATTGTGCAATCTCGAATGGCGTCCATGGCAGGCTGTTCATGTGAACTAGGCACCTTCCGCCCCCGAGGCGGTATTCAGACGGTTCAGATCGTTTCGCCAAACCAGTAGTGAAAATCGTGGGTCTATGCCGTCCTATTTAGGCATGTTTTCAAACCATGTGCACAAGGCCAAATGCATGCGTGGATGGGGCTGTTGTGGCCCGCCAGTGGCAGCAGATTCGGACAGTGAGGAGGGTTGGGGAGGAACATGGGATAGTCCTGGAGTCTGGGGAAGGCTCTGAGGAGGGCTCTGTGTCGGAGGCAGAGAGGAGGCCAGGGCCATCTGACAGTTATCAGCTGCCTTCAGAGTCGGAGATCAGTGAGGCAGAAGAACAGCTGGAGCCTATTCCCATACACAGAGTTGCCAGACAAAGGGAAGAGCTAAAGAACAGGGGTCAACTAGGGAGAAAGACAACAGGTGGACGATGAACGGCCCCTCCCAGAGGAAACAAAAGAGGAGCGGAAGGGGAGTGGAGTTTGCAGGAGACCATTCGTTCGCCTCATCGGTTCGCGACTCTCCGAGACTCCTGGCCAAGATCTGCAAATATCGGCCTGGCAGCTCTCCAAGCCAGATAAGGTCTGTGACCGTAAATCCTCCCTCGAAAGACTTTGCTGGATCTGAATGAGCAGAATTCACAGTCAATGAATAAAAGGGGGTTTTGTCGGGACAAGGAGCTAACTTCCTGCTCTCGGGAAGCCTCAGTCAGAAGGGGCACCCACCCACATTTTGGCGATCCGCTAGGGAAAAGCAAGGGAATGCCACCCTCGCCCCCCCACGCAATTTTTCTGCAGCACAAATATTTTAGATTTGTGACGGCAAAAGATGCCTCGGAGCAACGCATAAGGGCAGCCTCCTGTTTTGTTTTGTTTTTCAAGGCTGCAGGAGGGCCGAGGTGACGTGAGGATAGGTACCCGCGCATCCCGAGGGGGGCTGAAGCTGAGCCCAAGGCGCCGCCTGGAAGGAGGCGGGCATCGGCTGACGCCCTGGAGAGCTCCTGGAGGCCTTCACCCACCTGTGGCGAAAAACGTCAGGACGATGCTTCCCACCAGGTTGTAGAGAAGGGGCTGGTTGCAGTAGTGGGAAGATTTAGGTCTGCAAAAGAAGAAGACGGGGTGGGAGAGAAAAGGCGGGCCAGTCCCCCTGGGTCCCAAGTTCATAAATGGGAGGGTTTTTCCCGAGCGTAAGTTGGAAGGCCCGATGCGGATGTTTTATACGCCCGTTTTCCCCAAGAGTTTGTCTTTTTCCCTGCTGGCCCATGCGGAATTCTACTGAATGTACAGTATATTATGAATATTTTGAATAGATTAGCCTTTAGCTTCACATTTTGGCTCATTTGTGTGAGTGCCCTTTGTTTTTTCTCCCCCCTGGGCAATGCTTTGGTTTGTCTCCTTATTTACAGGTGCAATCTGCATATTTTTTGAATTTTCCTTTCTCTTCCCTTCCTTTCCTTTTTCCTTTCCTTCTTTCCTTTCCTTTATCCTTTCCTTTCCTTCCTCCTTTCCTTTATCCTTTCCTTCCTTTCTTTTCCTTTCCTTTTTCCTTTCCTTTTCTTGATTTCCTTTCCTTTTTCCTTTTGTCTCCTTTTTCCTTCCTTTCCTTTTTCCTTTCCGTTCCTTTTTCCCTTCCCTATAATTTCCCACATGTACCTAATTTCCTAATGCTAAATTAAAGATCCTTTGTTAAAGGCACTGCTTTCAAGGCCTGGTGGTCTTTTTACTATCAGTATAGTCTTAAAATATCTGTCCCACCACAGCCTTCCCTTAAATTTCCAGCCCTTCAACTTTGGAATTTGAACCTCCGGGGAGGGGGGGGGGGAACAGGAAGTCAGCTGTTAAGTCTCTACCCAAGACTCTAACCAAAATAAATCCCAATCCAACCCCCCACCCCACCCCCCCCGCCCAAACACTCATGGGACAGACTGCAAGTTCTCTCTTCTCAAGAACTGCTCAAAATATTCCAGTCGGCTGCCCCCGTATTCTTGAAGGTACACAAATGTGCAAAGGAAATATCAAAGAAAAAGAAAAAAAATAGAATAGAATAGAATAGAATAGAACAGAATGAAGGATAGACAGAATAGAATGGAATAGAAATAGAGAATAGAATAAAATAGAATAAAATAAAAATAGAAATATAGAAATAGAAATAATAGAAATAGAGAATAGAGTAGAATAGAATACAATTCAGAATAGAATAGAATAGAATTCTTTAGTGGCCAAGTGTGATTGGACACACAAGGAATTTGTCTTTGGTGCAGAGGCTCTCAGTGTACATAGAATGGGAATGGGAATAGGAATGAGAATGGAATGGAATAGGAGAATAGAATAGAATAGAATAGAACAGAATGAAGGATAGACAGAATAGAATGGAATAGAAATAGAGAATAGAATAAAATAGAATTAAATAAAAATAGAAATATAGAAATAGAAATAATAGAAATAGAAAATAGAGTAGAATAGAATACAATTCAGAATAGAATAGAATAGAATTCTTTAGTGGCCAAGTGTGATTGGACACACAAGGAATTTGTCTTTGGTGCAGAGACTCTCAGTGTACATAGAATGGGAATGGGAATAGGAATGAGAATGGAATGGAATAGGAGAATAGAATAGAATAGAATAGAGAGTAGAATAGAATAGAGAATAGAAATAGAATAGAATAGAAAAAAATCGAATAGAAAATAGAATAGAATAGAATTGAATTCCTTATTGTCCAATTGTGATTGGAGACACACAAAGAATTTGTCTTTGATGCATAAACTCTCAGTGTACACAAGGAGAATAAAATAGAACACATTCATCAAGAATCATAAGATAGAATTCTTAGTGATAGTCATAGGTTGCTAATAAGCAATCACATTATACTAGGAAACAAATAAAGCCATATAAATTTTAAAGATGCAAGCAACATGGTTATAGTCATAAGTGGGAAGAGATAGGTACTACCCGTGTTTCCCCCAAAATAAGACAGGGTCTTATTTTCTTTTGACCCCCCGACCCCCAAAATAAGCCCTTGGCCTTATTTTCGGGGAGGTCTTATTATTTTTGAGGTGCAGGAGGCGGCGAGGGTGGTCACCCCATGGCTGCGGCTGTGTTGCAATATTTCCGGGAAGGGCTTATTTTAGCACATGCACTCAAAAGTCCGATTGGGCTTATTATCCAGGGAGGGCTTATTTTCGGGGAAACAGGATAAGAAGGAAGAGAAGAAGAATAGCAATACAGCCTTAGTAGATAATTTGACAGTGGTGAGGGAATGATTTGTTTAGCAGAGTGAGGGCAAACTGTCCTCATGTCTAGTTGTTCTGGTGTGCAGAGTTGAAACAATTGACGTCCAGGATGTGAGGGGTCAGTAGAAAATTCCACTTAATACCGTAGCAGGACGTAGAATTGGAGAAGGAGAATGGCAATCCCGAGGGCAAAAATCACCAGCTGCCTAGCGAAAAGGAAATAAAAAACGAGAGAGAAAGAAAGGGAGAGAGAGAGGGAGAGAGAGAGAGAGAGAGTGAGAGTTATCAGTACCATCATTGTTTGGAAATATACGATCACAATTCTGTACACTTGGTAACTAGTGGCAAGCGGCCCTTAAGCACTGAATTTCATCCTTGTAATTTCAGCAAGTGAAAATTGACCCCAAACGAGCGGCCAAACTCAGAAGTCCCAAGAGACCATCCATCCGGGTGGGGATACAGAGGTTTTTAAGCCTGGTTTCAAAACAGATCCCAATGGGATCTGCTGGTTGACACGTCTGAGTGTGTCCAATAAGACTTCTCACACAGAATTTACAAATAGCACCAAGTTCATTCTTGGATATGAGCTGCAGTGGCACAGTGGCGAGAGAAATTTGCCAGTTCGAATCTCACCAGGCTCCAGGTTGACTCAGCCTTCCATCCTTCCGAGGTGGATAAAATGAGGACCTGGATTGTTGGGGGAAAGAGGCTGACTCTGCAAACCGCTTAGAGAGGGGCTGTAAGGCACTGTGAAGCGGTATATAAGTCTATGTGCTATTGCTATTTTTCCTTCCTTCCTTCCTTCCTTCCTTCCTTCCTTCCTTCCTTCCTTCCTTCCTTCCTTCCTTCCTTCCTTCCGGTTAGATTCTAGAATGCATTATTGCAGACTAACTGCCCGCTGCCAGCAGTTCGAATCTCACCAGGCTCCAGGTTGACTCAGCCCATCCATCCTTCCGAGGTGGATAAAATGAGGACCCAGATTGTTGGGGGGCAAGAGGCTGACTCTGCAAACCGCTTAGAGAGGGGCTTTAAGGCACTGTTATAAGTCTATGTGCTATTGCTATTTTTCCTCCCTTCCTTCCCTTCCCTTCGCTTCCCTTCGCTTCCCCTTCTTCCCGCTTCCTTCCTTCCTTCCTTCCTTCCTTCCTTCCTTCCTTCCTTCCTTCCTTCCTTCCTTCCTTCCTTCCTTCCGGTTAGATTCTAGAATGCAGTATTGCAGACTAGCTGCCAGCAGTTTGAATCTCACCAGGCTCCAGGTTGACTCAGCCCATCCATCCTTCCGAGGTGGGTCAAATGAGGACCCAGATTGTTGGGGGGGGCAAGAGGCTGACTCTGCAAACCGCTTAGAGAGAGGCTGTAAAGCGCTATATAAGTCTTTAAGTGCTATTGCTATTGTAATGCTGATGTGTATAACTAGGCTGGCGCTCTTACTGGGCAAAATAGAAATACCAATGCAGTCGGGATGAACCTTAACAAGCTTTAATTTTGGGCCGGAGTTAACACCAAGTTGTAGCCGCTTACAGTCTGAGCCGCAGGTGTTTTGGGAGCCATCGGCTGAAGTGATAGGCAGAGTGGGCCAGGCAGAAGTGAATCATAGCTGATCTCTCAAGAACCTGGCAAAAAAAGTCATCCGTAAGATCATGGAATGTGCAGAAATGAATAGATTAACATTTGAAATGAGAGAGCAGGAGAACGAACAATTGTATGAAATATGGAATATGTTTTATCAAGGGTTGGAAAAAAGAAAAAAAACCTTAAGGATTATATTAGAACAATTAACCTTTGGAACACCTTGCCTCCAGAAGTTGTGAATGCCCCAACCCTGGAAGTCTTTAAGAAGATGTTAGATAGCCATTTGTCTGAAATGGTATAAGGTTCCTGCCCATGCAGGGGGTTGGACTAGAAGACCTACTTTATTTTATTTATTTTTTTATTTTAATCACATTTATATCCCGCCCTTCTCCACAAGGACCCAGGGCGGCGCACAGGAATTTAAAAGCATACAAAACAATACAATAAATACAAATTTTAAAAATATATTAAATTAGATTATAATCCTATGCTAAAATCAAATTAAACCAAATTAAATTAAAAACCCCAATTTAAAACTACAGTATCTAAATAGTCTACATGGTCCCTTCCAACTCTGCTATTGTATTGTATTGTATTATATATTGAATAACTATGGGAAAAGATTTGACAAAGAAAAATGCTACGATATCTATATCAATGAAAAGGCAACGATGAGTTTGTTCAAAACCGCTAATCTCAGAAACTGCTGCACCAATCGCCACCAAATTTTCACACAACGTTCCTTACAAGTGCAGCACCAACGATAGGTAGAGGTTGCGTGGATACGGCACACCGGTGCCAGGTACGCGCCACACAAATGTACAACTGCAGCTCTTCTGTGTTTTCCTCACTTGCTCACTCGCTCCCATCCAGGTTCAGCATTTCCAAGATATATTTACATTTGCCAGCAGGTTTTAGCTGTGTCCGTGCTTTGCGCTAAGCCAGGGGGCCAGCAACTCCCCCCCCCCCCAAGATGCTCCTGTACATGTGAAGAGTGCTTTGGGTTCTTCCCAGCTAATGGGAGCACTGGGAACAAAGGAGGGGTCGGATGAGCGCATCGTTTTCTTCCTTTGTCTGCCCCCACCCTAAAAAAAAAATCTTACCTGGATCGCCAGGAGATCACCCTGCGTTTCCACTGATCTTTTCTCTCTCTCTCTCTGAGGAAGGAATTGGCTCATCCCCTCCTAGCCCCTCCATGGGTGGATCATCCCCTTTAGAAGCCTCCCTCTCCCCCCCCCCCCTCCAATATATGCGTAGCCACAGAGGTGACTGGCCAAGAGAGGTATTTTTTTATACCTGCGACAGGCGGGGATCGTTTTACCTGTATTCATTATTCAAGCATTGGATTCTTGCTTTGGCGAAGGCGCAAGGCTGGAATTCAACCCAGGTCTCTTGGCTTTGATTGCCTTTTTTTTTGTTATTTTGCTTCTGCCTTGGTCGGCCTAACGAAGAAGTGAAATTAAAAGCTTTGGGAAAGCTTTATTCAGCAGGGAGAGGAAAATGAAGGGTGAAATATTATTTGTTGTTGTTAGCCGGGAAGTCGTGTCCGACTCATCGCGACCCCATGGAGAACGTTCCTCCAGGCCTCCCTGTCCTCTCTCATCCCTTGGAGTCCATTGAAGCTCACGCCGGCTGCTTCGGGGACTCCATCCATCCACCTCCTTCTCTGCCGTCCCCTCCTTCTTCTCTTGCCCTCCATCGTTCCCAGCATGAGGCTCTTCTCCAGGGAGTCCTTCTTCCTTCTCATCAGGTGGCCAAAGGATTTGAGGTAGGTAGGTAGGTAGGTAGGTAGGTAGGTAGGTAGGTAGGTAGGTAGGTAGATAGATAGATAGATAGATAGATAGATAGATAGATAGATAGATAGATAGATAGATAGATAGATAGATAGATAGTTGTGAGTTGCAAAGTCGTGCCTGACCCATCGCGACCCCATGGACCACGTTCCTCCAGGCCTCCCTGTCCTCTCTCATCCCTTGGAGTCCATTGAAGCTCACGCCGGCTACTTCGGGGACTCCATCCATCCACCGCCTTCTCTGCCGTCCCCTTCTTCTTCTTTTGCCCTCCATCGTTCCCAGCATGAGGCTCTTCTCCAGGGAGTCCTTCTTCCTTCTCATCAGGTGGCCAAAGGATTTGAGGTAGGTAGGTAGGTAGGTAGGTAGGTAGATAGGTAGATAGATAGATAGATAGATAGATAGATAGATAGATAGATAGATAGATAGATAGATAGATGATAGATAGATAGATAGATAGATAGATAGATAGATAGATAGATAGATAGATAGATGATAGATAGATAGATAGTTGTGAGTTGCGAAGTCGTGCCTGACCCATCGCGACCCCATGGACCACGTTCCTCCAGGCCTCCCTGTCCTCTCTCATCCCTTGGAGTCCATTGAAGCTCACGCCGGCTGCTTCGGGGACTCCATCCATCCACCTCCTTCTTTGCCGTCCCCTTCTTCTTCTTTTGCCCTCCATCGTTCCCAGCATGAGGCTCTTCTCCAGGGAGTCCTTCTTCCTTCTCATCAGGTGGCCAAAGTCTTTGAGTTCCCTCTTCAGGATCTGGCCTAAAGAGCAGCCGAGGTGAATCTCCTCTAGGACTGACCAGTTGGATGGCCTTGCAGTCCAAGGGACTCAATGCAGGAGTCTTCTTCTCCAGCACCATCATTCAAAGGCCTCCATTCTTTGACCCTCCAGCCTTCCTTACGGTCCAACCTTCACAGCCATCCATTGCAGCTGGGAAAACCATCGCCCTGATTAGATGCCCTTGTGTTGTCAGAGTGATGTCTCTGCTTTTTAGGATGCTGTCTAGATTTGCCATCGCTTTCCTCCCCAGGACCAAGCCTCTTTTAATTGCTTGGCTGCCATCCCCATCTGCGGTGATCTTGGGAGCCCAGGAAAATGAAATCGGCCCTGCCTCCATTTCTTCCCCACCTTATTTGCCAGGAACAGAGGGGGCCCGATGCCATGACCTTAAATGTTCTTCGCGTTGAGTTTCAAGCCAACTTCTGCATTCGTGTTTTTTCCCCCTTCTCTCTCGAAGCAGGTGCCTGTCGCGACTCGTGTCTTCCGCGGCAAAAGTGGCTCCCGATGGAGGATCCCGACAACCGCATCGAAGTCATCCTGCTGGCCTGCGGCTCTTTCAACCCCATCACCAACATGCACCTTCGGCTTTTCGAACTGGCCAGAGACCACCTGCAGGAAACAGGTAAAACTGGTGGGGGCGGTGGGAAAGGGAGGGGCCTTCGTGGAGAGCCCTGGGGGACGATGGGCTTCGTGATCCAAGGGGGCAAGTTTCCCAGCCCAGCTGCTTTGGATCACAATTCCCACGATCCCTAAGATGCTGTAGATGTTCCTGAAGGAGAACCTGTGGTATGTGGTCGTTGTCCCGTCCCGTCCCCCCGAGGCTCATTTTTGGGGTCCTCTCATTCAGGACAGTTGGAGTTTGATTTTCATTCCTAATTTCTAAAGTGAATGTTTTTCACGCTTTATGTGCCAGAAAGGCATGACTAATGATGATTAGGAACCACACAGGCGGTTTCAGTGCATTGCTATATTTTTGAGCCTCAGTAGCTTTCCCTCCCTCCCTCCCTCCCTCCCTTCTATCTATTCCCTCCCTCCCTCATTCTCTCTCATACTCCAGACTTCCTCCCTCCCTCCTCTTAAACTCCAGACTTCCTTCCTTCCTTCCTTCCTTCCTTCCTTCCTTCCTTCCTTCCTTCCTTCCTTCCTTCCTTCCTCTTAAACTCCAGACTTCCTCCCTCCCTCTCTTCTATCTATTCCCTCCCTCCCTCATTCTCTCTCATACTCCAGACTTCCTCCCTCCCTCCTCTTAAACTCCAGACTTCCTTCCTTCCTTCCTTCCTTCCTTTCCTCTTAAACTCCAGACTTCCTCCCTCCCTCCCTTCTATCTATTCCCTCCCTCCCTCATTCACTCTCATACTCCAGACTTCCTCCCTCCCTTCCTCCCACCCTGCCTCCTCTTAAACTCCAGACTTCCTTCCTTCCTTCCTTCCTTCCTTCCTTCCTTCCTTCCTTCCTTCCTTCCTTCCTTCCTCACTCACTCACTCACTCACTCACTCACTCACTCACTCACTCTTAAACTCTAGACTTCCTTCCTTCTTTCTTTCCTCCCTCCCTCCCTTCTATCCCCCTCCCCCCTCCCTTAAACTCCAGACTTCCTTCCTTCCTCCCTCCCTGTCTTCTGTCTATCTATTCCCTCCCTTCCTCCCTCCCTCACTCATACTCTAGACTTCCTTCCTTCCTTCCTTCCTTCCTTCCTCCCTTCCGAACTCACTCTTAAACTCTAGACTTCCTTCCTTCTTTCTTTCCTCCCTCCCTCCCTCCCTCCCTCCCTTCTATCTATCCCCCTCCCCCCTCCCTTAAACTCCAGACTTCCTTCCTTCCTCCCTCCCTGTCTTCTGTCTATCTATTCCCTCCCTTCCTCCCTCCCTCACTCTCATACTCCAGACTTCTTTCCTTCCTCCCTCCCTTCCTTCCGAACTCACTCTTAAACTCTAGACTTCCTTCTTTCTTTCCTCCCTCCCTTCTATCTAACCCCATCCCGCCCTCCCTCCTTCACTCTTAAACTCCAGATTTCTTCTTTCTTTTCTCCCTCCCTTCCTCCCTCCTTCACTCTTAAACTCCAGACTTACTTCCTTCCCTCCTTCCCTCCCTTCCTCCCTTCTCTTATGCCACTTAAGGAGCAACATATAACCCTTGCTTGTTAGAATGCTGGTAATTTAAAGCAAGAAGGGAGAGGGGAAACAATTGGTCCGAGATTACCTGGGGAGCTTTATTGCCAAATGGCAGATTGAAACCAGGCTTCTCTGACCCTGGTTGAGCCCTCCAACGACAACACCCCGATTTTCTCTCGGTCGGCTCCCCCAGGCAAATACAAAGTGGTGAAAGGGATCATTTCGCCTGTGGGGGACGCCTATCTGAAGAAGGGCCTGATCAGCGCCAGTCACCGGGTGACCATGGCAAGGCTGGCCACAGAAAACTCGGACTGGCTGGAAGTTGACGACTGGGAAAGCAGCCAGAAAGAGTGGCAAGAAACCATCAAAGTCCTCAGGTATTGGCCAGGGATGGGCATCTTCCCTCATCTTGCAGGAGTGCCACACATGCAGCTGCCATCCACATGGAACAGAATTGCAGAGGCCATTCCCACAAACCCTAGCCCATTCCCTTAGTGGCGGCCACAAAAAGAGCGGTGACAAATTTCCTAACAATGCCGTAATCGGTTCATAACAATCGAGCCAATGTTTTAGTACAAAAACCACTGATTTATTAACAGCGTCCTTAGGCAAGATTTATTTGCAGCAAAGGCTCTGTTTATCTGCTTCTGAACTTTGCCCCTGTTCCTTTCCGCCCCTCAGCCTGTGTCATAAATCACGTTAACCCAATAGATACACACCATCTCAAACCGGCTACTGTAATCTGAGATCCGGGCTCTGCCGACAGTATGCATGGAATGTCAACCCAGAGAGTTGACAAGCGGCAGGCCCAGTAACGCTAGGGCTGGCAAGAGTAACTGGATCAGCTGAGCCGCGGGCCGAGGTTAAGGGGCCTCCTGCACCTCAAAAACTATACGACCTCCCCGAAAATAAAGCCAAGCGCTTATTTCAGTGGTCAAAAGAGAATAAGACATAAGAACATAAGAACAGCCTTGCTGGAACAGGCCACAGCCCATCCAGTCCAGCATTTTGTCTCACACAGTGGCTCCCCATTTGCTTCAGGGTCTTCCCAACCAGATGCTTGTGATTCCCTGCAAATGGCATGGAGAGATATCCTGCCTATCTCTCCAACCCGGAGGGTGTCCTTGGGCGTCCATAATGATAGCCATTGATCCCCTTGTTCTCCATGAACTCCTCTCATCCTTTCTTAAAGGTGTTGAGGCTGACAGCTGTCACCACTTCTGGCAGGGAGTTCCATAGACCTGGGTGAAAAAGTACTTCCTCTTATTTGTTTGAGGTCTAGCTATCCAAAGTTTCATGGAGTGCCCCCTAGTTCTAGTGTTGTGCGATAGGGAAAACCGTTTTTCCTTTTCTACTTTGTCCACCCCGTGCATGATTTGATAGACTTCAATCAGGTCACCTCTCAGGCGCCATTGTTCTAGAGGGAAGAGGCCCAGCCGTTGCAGCCGCTGACCCTATCTTATTTTCGGGGAAACGCGGTAGAAAAAACATGGGCTTGAATGATCAAAAGAACTTCAGTTTCGCCATGCTGCTGCGTGTATTTAGGAGCGCATCTTTTCTTCAATGCTGTTCTTCCAGACACCACCACCAGAAGCTCAAGCATTCCTCTTCTGCCAACAGCGTGGAAGATGCCCGCCTCCCAAACAGAACGAGCCGGAAGAGGAAGCAGCCGGCGGGCAGCCAGCTCCCCGTTAGAATGAATCAACCCAAACGGAAATGTGAGTTGTGTTTCTACGTCACAGAAAGGCTGAAGTGTATAGAGCAAGGGCATCCAACCTTGTTGACTTTTAAGACCTGCGGACTTCAACTCCCAGAATTCCCATGGGTGGCTGGGGAGTTCTGGGAGTTTGAAGTCCGCAGGTCTTAAAGTCAACGACTTTAGATTTAGGTTTAGATTTAGATTTAGATTTTGATTTAGATGGCAACTTAGTTCAATCTTTACCTCTATTCTGGATCTTCAAGCAGCAGCCTACGGTCTCCGTCTAGATCAGGGGTCGGGAACCTTTTTTGGCTGAGAGAGCCAGGAACGCCACATATTTTAAAATGTAATTCTGTGAGAGCCATAAAATGTGTTTAAAACGAAATGCAAGTAAACATTTGCATTTTATGTAAAGTACAATAAGTCTCTTAATTCTTTTTCTTTCTTTCTCTTTCTCTCTCTTTTTCTGTGTGTGTCTCTCTCCTCCCTTCCTCTCTGTCAGTCTGTGTGTGTGTGTCTGTCTGTCTTTCTGTCTCTCACTCACTTAATCACTCACTCTGTGTGTGTATGTGTGTTTGTGTCTGTCTCTCACTCACTCAATCACTCTGTGTGTGTGTGTGTGTGTGTGTGTGTGTATCTCTCTCTCTCTTTCTGTCAGTCTCTCTCTGATTCCCTCCCTCCTTCCCCCCCCCCCTCTCTCTGTGCCTGTCTCATCTTCCGGCCGCAGCCCCACTCTGTGGCAAACATAGCTGCGCGCGCGCTGCACCATTACAGCCTGGAGCAGGACCACAGCCCCTTTCCCAACTGGTCCTTCGTTGCTCGGAGGGCTTCGGAAGGAAGCTTCTGCAGAAGCCCAGGCGAGTGAGAACAACTTCCTGCTGTTACGAACTCTCCGAGGCTGTAATTGTATGGGCTGTGCGCGCGCACCTATGTTTTCCATGGCGTGGCCCACCGGCTGTGGAAAACATAGGCGCGTGCGCACAGCCCATACAATTACAGCCTCGGAGACTTCGTAACGGCGGGAAGTTGTTCTCACTCTTCTGCAGAAGCTTCCCTCCGAGCAACGAAGGACCAGTTGGGAGAGGGGCTGTGGTCCTGTTCTGAGCTGTAATTGTGGAGCGCGCACGGGCGGCTATGTTATTTATATCAATTTGTCTGCGAGCCAGATGCAGCCATCAAAAGAGCCATATGTGGCTCGCGAGCCATAGGTTCCCGACCCCTGGTCTAGATGGTTAACTTCTGCTTGATACGCCCAGCCAGTTACCGTACCCTACAATCAGAGGTGGGATTCAGCCGGTTTGCATCGGTTCGGGCGAGCCGGATGTTAAATGTTGCATCCGGTTTGACGAACCGGTTGTTGCACCAAGTGGCTGGCCCTGCCCACCCTGCCCCACCCTCCCAGGAATCTCCACGCGGCCGGTCCATCATGCCAGGTAAGTACAGGGCCTGTGCAGAAGCTCTGGGAGGCCGACAAACAGGCCTCCCGGAAGTCTGGAAACAGGCCCATTTCTAGCGTCCAGAGCCATTTTTACTCTCCCAGAGGCTCAGGAAAAGCCGCATGGATAGTGCTCGGCTATCCAACTTCCTTCCCTATCTGCCCTGTGTCCTCCAGGCTTCCCCCAGCTGAAGATTCTGTGCGGAACCGATGTTCTGGAGTCCTTTGCGGTGCCCAGCCTCTGGAAGCCGGAAGATATCCAGGAAATCGTCTCCAAGCACGGCATGGTTTGCGTCACCAGGCTGGGCAACCAGGCCCAGAAGTTGATCTACGAGTCGGACACCCTGTGGAAGCACAAGGAGAACATCGACCTGGTGGAGGAATGGATCACCAACGACATCTCGGCGACCAAGATACGGAGAGCCCTCCGGAGGGGCCAGAGCATACGCTACCTGGTGCCCGACGTGGTCCAGGCCTACATCCAACAGCACAACTTGTACACTGCCGAGACCGAAGACCAGAATGCAGGGGTGATCCTCGCCCCTTTGCAGAGATACGCATGAGAGTATCCATTTTCGATGGGCACCAAGATGGATGTGGTGGTGGGGGGTGGGGAAGAGAGAGAAAGAGAGCAGGAATCGGGGCCGATTGGAAAGCCGGCTGCAGGTTTAGCGGCCGGAATCCCCTTGCATGCCCGGTTTGAATTTTGCAAAGCGGCCAGCTTTAGCGGCCCAAATGACCGCAAACTGGTTGTTTGCGTGTGACTTGCAGAAAACTGGTGAATTCCGCAGATGTAATAAAGAGAGGGGCAGAACGGCAGCAGCTCCACCCTCGGTCTGCTTCCTAGCTTCTCTTCTCCCGTCGTGGGGATTTCAGAAGTGGCTGAAAACACACCGTTGGGCTGCTATCTTTGGGGTCCAGCTCTGGTTTCAAACAGCAGAATATGGTTCGGCTTTGAAATCGATGGCTGGCACCTCCGCATGGCGGTTTGTACGTCAGTCTGAGAGCCTGCTTCTCATTTCTTAGCCCTGATGAGGTCCGGTTTTTAGCTCCTTGCACACACACACACACACGCATGCCCAAACCGAAACACGTGAACGCACGGATGCGTGGAGATACACAGGCCAGCTGGCCGGCGGGAGGTGGGGCATCACACCCACAGCGCCGCAAGAAGTGTTTTTCTTTCGCGAACTTCTATCTCGTCCTTTGCAGGGATAAAAGCTCACGGGGAAAAAAAAAAAAGCATCACAGAGATCCGACTTGGGGCAACGGTGCGTGTGCCACCTCTGGAACGCGGGCCATAGGTTCGCCATCCCGGGCCTCTTCGGAGAATTTAATACCTACCTCGCCCGGCTTTCTTAGCACTGCTCACTTGAAACGCACCGTTTAGGGCCTGGGGGCGATGCCACCTTAAGTGCCTCGTCGAATAACGCACTAAAGCAGGGGTCTCCAACCTTTGCAACTTTAAGTCTGAAGGACTTCAGCTCCCAGACTTCTCCAGCCAGCTTTGTTATTTTTCTTCTTCATTGGTATTGCACTACACTGGGCTTTTATAATTCTGGGAGCTGAAGTCCTTCAGACTTAAAGTTGCAAAGGTTGGAGACCCCTGCACTAAAGAACTTTCTTAATTGTAAATATGAGCCATCGTCCTTAAGCCGTGCGGGCATTTCAAACCATCTCATGTCTGCTAAGAATGTCACTTTTAAAAATGCTGGGTCTATCATTGAAGAGTTTACTTGAGCCGTGTTGGATGGTTAATAAGCCTACATTAAAAAAAAAACAACAACACACACACACAGATAACAAACACTAGTCAAACCTTCATTATAGCATAGTAGTTTTCTACAAGCATAGATTTTATTTATTTTTTTGAAATTGTGGTTAGTGCACCCAATCATGTAAGCCATGCAGACCGATCATGTCAGGGGGGTTATTTTGGCCATCAGGAAGATTAAAAACAGCTTAAAGGTGGTCTGTCCTACATGGCCAGTTGTTTCCTCTCTCCGTAAACTACCAAACCTAGTTTATCTCCTATGGTTTTCACTCCGCAGCTCATTGTATATATCCTAGGATTATTTTTCATCCCCTAAATCAGTGGGGCGGGTTTCCCCTCCCCAAATTTGGCATCTTCCAGACGAATGGACTTCAACTCCCAGAACTTCCCCCAGACAACGTGAATTCTGGGAGTCGAAGTCCACTCCTCTGAAAGTTGTCAAGTTTGGGAAACACTGCCCTATTTCCATCGAGTCGCAACCGTTGATTCGGGAATAAGGAACAAGCAATAAATTTTGCCGCTCTCAAATTTCTGCCCCAGCAGGAATGAGCTGCTAATCTGAATCCTTTTTTAAAAAAAAATTCAGCTGTGTAACGTGAATTTTTTTTTAAAAAAAACTGGAAATAGGGGAGAGGGGAAAAAGAGAAATAACAGGAAGGAAAGAAAACACAAATTTGGCTATGATGATTCACGATTGGCTCTGGACAGTGGCCAATTCTGTTTAGTGTGGGAGAAAATAGACATGCTGGAATAAGAAATACCCTTAGAACAGGGGTGTCCAATCTTGAGAACTTTAAGACTTGTGGACTTCAACTCCCAGAATTCCCCAGCCTGCCATGCTGGCTGGGGAATTCTGGGAGTTGAAGTCCACAAGTCTTAAAAGTTCTCAAGATTGGACACCCCTGCCTTAGAAAGACCTTCCCTCATCAATGTTGTCATTTCTGATTATTTTCTCTTTAAATGACATACGATATGATGTTTGTGTGGGCCTCTATGATGTTTTCCTTGGAAATGTTTGGGGGTTTCCCCCCCCCCCATCTTTTAGCTGTTAACAAAAAAAAAAGAGACCTTTTACGCATAAGGGTTTTAACTGCACTTTGCTTCCCTCCCTTACACAACCTATCCTTAAAAATCATAATGCTGTTGTAAAAATTTGTGTGTGTGTGTGTGTGTGTGTGTACTTTAAATCCCGGACTTGATAACGAAATCATAATGTGAATGACCTACAAAATCAGCCCATACCCTTCTCTGTCATGTGGATGGGCAAAATAATAATAAAATGTGGTGAAATGTAATCAGAAAATCGAATCGGTTTTGGTCATTTGCCGCAGGTGGTCCCTAGTTTAGAGCCGACCCCAAATATTCCTCTTGGGTCACAAAAAACTTTGAAAAACTTTGAAAACAAAAAAAACTCATTTCAGTTTTAACTCTGCGAAAAGCAAAGTCGCCCTGTGGGACGGCCCGAAAAATGGCCTGAAAACATGGCTGGTTTTTCGCCCTCCCAGAGCTTCAGCACAGGCCCTGCGATTACCATATTTTCCAGAGTATAAGACGCACCTTTTTCTCCAAACAAACAGTGAGAAAATCTAATTATTAGGGCATCTTTCGGAAACCTGACCAAAAATAAGACCCTGCGGTACCTGTGCAGATGTTTACCTAAAGTTGACACCAAGATTCCTGAATCCCAGTGTCTCTTGGCTCAGATCAAATGAATGAATTTAAATATGAGCCAGCTGTGGGCAGCAGCTGCCAAAAAAGCCAACCCACTTCTAGGCTGCATAAACAGAGGGAGAGAATCAAGATCACATGAAGTGTTAATACCACTTTATAAGGCCTTGGTAAGGCCACACTTGGAATACTGCATTCAGGTTTGGTCACCACGATGTAGAAAAGATGTGGAGACTTTAGAAAGAGTGCAGAGAAGAGCAACAAAGATGATTAGGTGACTGGAGCTAAAATATATGAAGAACGGTTGCAGGAACTGGGTCTGTCTAGTTTAATAAAAAGAAGGACCAGGGGAGACATGATAGCAGTCTTCCAATATCTCAGGGGTTGCCCCAAAGAAGAGGGAATCAAGCTATTCTCCAAAGCACCTGAGGGCAGAACAAGAAGCAATGGGTGGAAACTAATCAAGGAGAGAAGCAACTTAGAACTGAGGAGGAATTTCCTGACAGTGAGGACAATGAATCAGTGGATTAAACTTGCCTCCAGAAGTTGTGAATGCCCCAACACTGCAAGTCTTTTAAGAAGATGTTGAAGAGCCATTTGTCTGAAACGGTATAGGGCTTCCTGCCTGGGCAGGGAGTTGGACTAGATGACCTCCAAGGTCCCTTCCAACTCTGCTATTGTATTGTTTTGAAGCCAGCTGGGATTGATAAAACAAGCTCTGTAGCAGCCTGTGCGAGGCAGCCACACAATTACGATTTATGTGATAAGTTGTGGCTTTGTCCCAGCCCGGTTTAGGTTCACCCCTCGATCAGGGATGTGTATGGACTCGTATGGCGGTTAGAAAGAGGGCAGTTAAAATGTGATGCAATGCCCAGCGTGAGTTCCTGAAACCCACCCCTCTCCGATTGTTCACTTTCGGGACAAAACACAAGGATCCGATTTGGGTTGGCAGCCCCAGGATGGGTTGCAGAAATGTGGCTAGAGTTCACAGACCACAAAGTATTTTGCCAGATGTTTCCAGAGAGGAGGAATCCCGTGCTGAAGCGAGAGGAAATCTCTTTTACGCCCACAGATTTAAAAATCTCTGGGGAGGGACGGAGAGAGAGAGAGGGACGGAGACTGATAGCAAACTTTGGCAGCCCTGCATTCCCGAGCAGAGGTTAGCAGCTGCCTGTGGCGTCATTATGCAACAAAACTTGAGTTATGATGCCCGGTGGGTACAAGGTCACACTGACCTTGATCGTTGCTTCACAAAGTCCAGCAACCTCTTTCTCGCTGTATCTTTGGGACGCCTCTAACCTGAGGGTACTTCAAGGTACTAGTAACCACCTTTAAAGCGCTCCATGGCAAGGGACCTGGTTACCTGCAAGACCGCCTCCTGCTACCAAATACCTCCCACCGTCCAGTCCGCTCCCACAGAGAGGGCCTCCTCAGGGTGCCGTCGGCTAAACAATGCCGGCTGGCGACCCCCAGGGGGAGAGCCTTCTCTGTGGCAGCTCCCGCCCTCTGGAATGACCTACCCCCTGGACTAAGGACAATCACGGACCTACGTCTCTTCCGTCAGGCTCTGAAGACGCACCTATTTTGCGCTGCCGGCCTTATCATAATTTTAAAGGGATTTTTAATAGTGATTTTAGCTTGGGATTTTAAATATCGGCCAATTGTTTAATATTTCTTTTTAATACTGTTTTTAAATTCTGTATTATCTTTTTTATTCTGGCTGTACACCGCCCTGAGTCCCGAAAGGGAGAAGGGCGGTATAGAAATCAAATAAAAGTCAAGTCAAGTCAAGGCCTGGGGGCCGGAGCTGGATCGCCGCCCTCGAAACAGCGAAAAACCAGCCACCAGCCTTCCCGAGCTTTGTTTTCGCTAACAGAGGGTTGCAGGAGGCTGTCGCAGCCAGAAACGGAGCTCGGGATCCTGTTTTAGCTGGCAGAGCACTTGGGCCACCATGGATGCCCCCGCACGAGCGACGTTGAGCTGGCCACGCTGCCCCGGCGCTCCGAAGTCAAATACAGCCCTGGTTATGGTTTATGGTTTATTAAATTTATATACCGCACCCTTTCCCAAAAAGGGACTCGGGCGGTGCACAGGCAATTTAAAAACATATATAGACATAACAATATACAAAATATAAAACCAAATTAAATTAATATCCCTGTGCTAAAAATTTAAATATATTAAAACAATATCCCTAAAACCAATCTAAAACAATTTAACTGCAGACTGTGGGCTAGGTGATGTAAGTTAGGCCAGGCCGGCCTGTTGGAAAAAATAAGTTTTAAGGTTCTGGCGGAAGGAGCGGAGATCCGTAATCGTTCTCAGTTCAGGGGGTAAGTCGTTCCAGAGAGTTGGGTCCTCCACAGAGAAGGCCCTTCCCCTGGGTGTCGCCCGCTGGCATTGCCTAGTGGACGGCACCCGGAGAAGTCTCTCTGTGGGAGCGAATCGACCAAAGGGCCCTCAATGAAATCGAGTTTGACACCCCTGTTTTAGAGGAAAATATATTCCTCTAATGACACCCCAGAGAGAGAATGTATAAGGTTACAAATTGGTTAAGCTCCAGTACAGGCACAATTTAAGAACCGTTCATTGAGTGATTGTTCAAAGGTACGACGGCACTGAAAAAAATAATTATGACCATTTCCCATTCTTACGACCATTGTAAAGATTCACCTCACACATCTGTGCTAGTCATTCCCGACTCTAGGGGGCGGTGGGCATCTCTGTTTCAAAGCCGACAAGCTAGCGCTGTCCAAAGATGTCTCCGTGGTCATGTGGCTGGCAGGACTCAACGCCAAAGGCGCACGGAACGCTGTTCCCTTCCCACCAAAGGTGGCTCCTGTTTTTCTCCTTGCATTTTTACGTGCTTTCGAACGGCTAGGTTGGCAGAAGCTGGGACCAGTCACGGGCGCTCGCCCCGTTACACGGCGTTAGGGATTCTAAACTCCGAACTGCCGAACTTTCTGATCGACCAACTCGCCATCTTTAGCCCAGCCAAGACGACCATTGTAGTATTTCCCACGATCACATCCTCAAAATTTGCACTCTTGGCTTGTATTGTCCTGGGGTTACTGTGATTGATCCCCTTTTGCAACCCTGACTTAACAACCGTGTTACTAACTTACTCCCTGCAGCGATTCCCTTAAAACGACGGCGGCAAGGAAGGTCTTAAAACAAGGCAGAACTTGCTTCACAACTATCCAGCTTGCCAACGTCAATTTGGGTTCTCAGTTGTGAGACCATCTCTACGGAAATTCCTGGAGCTTTCAATAAACTCCAACAACTAGATTTAAATGTTACTGTGTCGGTGACTCATGAAACAGTTACTCTGGCTCTACACCCTAGATTGCAGCTGAGCTGAACTTTGTCCCCTAGAGGTCCAGCTGCAGTAGATCCCACCTCCAATTGTAAGTCCTTCCTGCTTGCCCTTATATAAGGAAGGCAGGGGGGCAATTAGAAGTCTTCATTTGAATCCTTAGACCTTCCAAAAGGTTGTCTTCATCTCAGGTGCTTCCCTCTCTTCAGCCATGCCGGTGGACTTCAGCGGGACCTGGAACCTTGTCCGCTCTGAGAATTTCGAAGGCTATATGTTAGCTTTAGGCAAGTACTGAATGTTACGATTCCTTGGGTGAACTCTTCCGTCTCTTCTTCTAACCCCTGAGATGCTTGTTTGTTGACCGCGCCCCTTCATTTCATGTCGGGGGGAGGGAAAGCTATGTCCTGCAACTCCTATGTTTTCATGCTAGCTGGTTAATTTGTATTTGTTTTTCTTAGTTGGTCAAACAAGTGCAAAGTAGCAGTTATAAATATAATCCTGGATACAAAGGAAAGAAATGAATACAAATAGATGGGGGGCAGTAGAAAAGGTGGTTAATTTGTATTTTTATTTATTAGTTTGTCAAACGTGTACAATATAGGTATAATTATAAATCTGGATATAAATGAAAGAGATGAATACAAATGGATGTCTAGTTTAATGAAAAGAAGGATTAGGGGAGACATGATAGCAGTGTTCCAATATCTCAGGGGCTGCCCCAAAGAAGAGGGAGTCAAACTATTCTCCAAGGCACCTGAGGGCAGGACAAGAAGCAATGGGTGGAAACTAATCAAGGAGAGAAGCAACTTAGAACCGAGGAGAAATTTCCCGACAGTTAGGACAATTAACCAGTGGAACAGTGGAACAGAAGTTGCCTCCAGATGTTGTGAATGCCCCAACACTGCAAGTCTTCAAGAAGATGTTGGATAGCCATTTGTCTGGAACTAGGGCAGGGGGTTGGACTAGATGACCTCCAAGGTCCCTTCCAACTCTGCTATTGTATTGTATTGGATGGGGACAGTAGGAAAGGTGGTTAATTTGTATTTTTATTTATTAGTTTGTCAAACGTGTACAAGATAAGTATAATTATAAGCCTGGATATAAATGAGAGAAATTAATACAAATGGATGGGAACAGTAGGACAGGGGTTGAATTTGTATTTTTATTTATTGGTCAAATACGTACAAGATAGGTATAAACATAATCCTGGATATAATGGAAAGAAATGAATACAAATAGATGGGGGGGCAGTAGGACAGGTGGTTCATTTGTATTATTACGTGTTAGTTTGTCAAAAACATACAAGATAGCAGGTATAAATATAAAACATGGATATAAAGGAAAGATATGAATACAAATAGGGCAGAGATATAGGCACACTGGTGCACTTATGCATGCCCCCTGTTAAATTACAGGGTTAAATTTACATTACAGGCTTTAACCCAGAATTTGCACTGTTTTTTTTTTAAAAAAAATTGGTTGACACAGACGTAGGCAAAAAGCAAAATATTTACCCTTTATATCTTGAACATTGCCTCCGATTCATTTTCAAATGCTTCAATAGCTTAGCCACAGTTTCTTTTGCTTGCACATGGCTAAATTCCCCCCTATTCCCCCTTATTTAAACTGGCTTGTTGAATAAACTTGCATTGGTCTTTTTGCACACTGGGTCGAGCCACGAATAAGGGTTAATCATGTTAGATTCAGTGGAACCGCCTTTAAGCCCCAGTATTCCCAAACTTGGGAACTTGGCAAATTGATTGAAAATAGGGTTGGTTTATTTTTGTTAGTAATGACACAAACTCTACAAATAAGAACAGGGCTTATTTAAATAAAGATAGTTTAGGTAATAAAGGAAAAAGCTTGAGAAGCACTGGTTTTAACCCATAGGCAAACGTACTAGAACATTTAACTTGATTTATCTTGGTTTATTCAATGTACTCTAAGATTCCAGCAGTTTCGCCGAGCCACTGAAATGGCAAAGACTCCAGACGAGGCTTGCAAAAAATATCAGCTTTTATTTATGGCCGCAGCAAAAGCTGGGTGATAAATATATCTAAAACATACAAACAAAATGCATGTAAGGAATAGCTAACCCTTGCAAGAGGGGCTCAGTGTATTATATACATTTTAGGCAGATGGAAACAAAGTTTATCCAATCAGAGACAAAGATTCGTTACCAATGTGATCTTTAAAGTGTTCTTTTGCTCAAGCTCCTGTCTCTGTCTACCTTATCTATGGAGTATTCCTATAACCTTGTGTAGGGGGTGGCAGCCCCCCTTTGCCAAGTTGTTTTTCCGGCAGAATGCTTTAAGGATTTATGAGCCAGGAAAACTCCCTAGTTTGGTTCCTTTATCTATGGGGCCTCATATCCCCGTGTAACAATTTCTTCTATGTTTGAAAGAATGTGCCTAGCTTTGAAGCCAAGAATAGAAGCCAGACGCAGCAGGGAGATAACATTTGCAGCAATGCCATCCAGTATTAAGGTTACAATCTGCTAGGCTAGAAAACCAACTAATTTCTGACAGTACACCATAATATAAGCAGAAGCCAATAGCAAAGCTTAATTCTAAATAAATGATTTATAGCAGTATATTGTTATCAGAAGCAAACAGCAAATATTGGTTTAATCCGTAATAATTATATAGTAACATAAGTAATTCATAATAAAAGCAAATAGCCAATATTGATTCATATACTCCTTCAGTACATATATATCGTTCTAAACATAAATTTAGTCCATTTGTTTTGCTCTCTGCAAAATTATGCAATATCTTTCCTAGTCTTTCCACTTTTTCCTTTTGCCTGTGCAAACTCATTTTCTGGAGTAACCTCTAATAGGTGCCTCATTTCTGAATTAAACTTTAAACCTGAGTTTTGCAGTGTGCAACAGTAGCCAAAAAACACCAATGCAATCTTAGGCTGCATTAGAAGCAGGGGTGGGTTTCTGCAGGCTCACACCTACTCGCGAGAGCCGGTTGGTGAAATTTAGAGAACCGGTGAGAGGGGGTTCCACCGGCGTACCTGGAAGTAAATCTGGCCCGCCGCTGCCAGTGACCCAACGGGAAGGAAAGGAAAGGAAAGGAAAGGGAAGGAAAGAAAGAAAGAAAGAAAGAAAGAGAAAGAAAAAGAAAGAAAGAAAGAAAGAAAGAAAGAAAGAAAGAAAGAAAGAAAGAAAGAATTTATCATCACAATTGAGTCCAAAATTTTGGTTGCTAGGCAAGAGCGTTGTTAAATGAGTTTCACCACATTTTAAAAGGTGGCCACTCCCACCCTGTCACATGACTGCCAAGCCACGCCCACAAAATAGGGCACACCTACAGAGTAGGTTCTAAAAAATTTGAAACCCACCACTGATTAGAAGGGATAATAATAATAATAAATTTTAATTTGTAGACCGCTCCCTCTCCCCATAGGGACTCGGAGCGGTGCACAGGGAGGATAAAAAACAATAAATATACAAACATATTTAAAAACAGATTATACGATATTCCTGTGCTAAAAATTCCCCATTAAAATACTAAGATTCCCCATAAATTAATATATTAAAAACCCTATAGAAGAGAGACTACCCTAGGCCGGCCAAGCAGAAAAGATATGTTTTTAATTTTAGAATCAAGATCACGTAAAGTTCTAGTACTACTTTACAAAGCCTTAGTAAGACCACACTTGGAATATTGAATTCCGTTTTGGCCACCCCAATATAAAAAAGGATGTGAAGACTCTGGAAAGAGCACAGAGAAAGTGTATCAAGGATGATTAAAGGCACGGAGGCTAAAACATAGGAAGAATGATTGCAAGGATTGGGTATGTCTAGATTAGGTGTCGTAATAGCAGTGTTCCAATATTTGAGGGGCTGAAATATTTGAAATGGCATAGGGTCTACTACAGGGGTGTCCAAACTTGAGAACTTTAAGACTTGTGGACTTCAACTCCCAGAATTCCCCAGCCAGGACGACCAGCACTTTTCGCTGGCTGGGGAATTCTGGGAGTTGAAGTCCACAAGTCTTAAAGTTTCCAAGTTTGGACACCCCTGGTCTACTACTTTGGGTTGGACTAGAAGACCTCCAAGGTCCTTTCCAACTCATTCTAATATCAATACAATACAATACAATAGCAGAGTTGGAAGGGACCTTGTAGGTCTTCTAGTCCAACCCCCTGCGTGGGCAGGAACCTTATACCATTTCAGACAAATGGCTATCTAACATCTTTTTAAAGACTTCCAGGGTTGGGGCATTCACAACTTCTGGAGGCAAGCTGTTCTTCTGCCTGATTTATATTGAGGCACTGGTATTGTTGCAGAATTAAATAGGCGGAATCTTGGACTTCACAGGTAGAAAACGTTTTATTGGCCAAGCTCAGAGATGTCAGCCCTCAGACTGCTCAAAGATCTCTGAACCCAGAGAAACGGTTTTAATTCAATTTTATAATACAGAAAGAAACATACTTTGTTACATGGGAAGACGTCAGGCAGGAAACCCACAAGCTTCGCGTCCCCCCCCCCCCCATACACCTTGCACCCCCTTATCTGGGTTTGCAGGCACAGGGATTTATTGCTTTTAGCATTCGATTGTGGGTAAGCGAGGTGTCAAAATCATTAGCTGGCCCCCTCTCTGCGGTTTTAACAACTCAGACATCCTGTCGCAGCCAAGCTTTCCTGTTGCAGCTCAGCTAATTCTAAGAATTATTCTTTCAAAGCTGCTCTGACTGGGACACCGCGTAATCATCCAAACGTGCCCCAGACTCATGTCACACTTAACAACTAAGTCTCACTTTATGCCAATACCCTGCCTCAGTATGAAACAAATGCATAATGTTAACCTGGCTACCATCAAGGAAATTAGCATTCATTTTTACCGGGAAAGCCACTCGATATATAACGGCAGACAGTTGAAACTTCCATGTGTAACTTTTGTTTTCCGGTAAAGGTACAGATTTTGCAACCCGCAAGATAGCAAACATGTTGAAGCCCCAAAAGGTCATCAAACAGGAAGAGGATTCCTTTACTATCAGGACGACCAGCACTTTTCGAAACTATTTTGTCGAGTTCAAAATTGGAGAGGAGTTTGATGAAGATAACAAAGGAGTGGACAACCGAAAATGCAGAGTAAGTAATCCATCCAGATCTTTGGTGGGAAACTTTAAATGAGCTGCGTTGACTGGACATATTTTTAAATATTTCCATGTGTGTTTCAAAAGCTCTATTTTCCCCCTTGGGGCTTAGATACTGACAATGTTTGGTCTGATATGTATATGCTGAGACTTGTCAAAATCATAGTAAACATCTATATCAGGTGTGGGTTGCTGCCAGCATTACTGCTGGTTTGGTGCGCGCACAATTTTGCCTACAAACTTGAAATTCGGCACGTATGTTCCTCTTGGCTTCCAGGTGCTCGCTAAGGAACGATTTTTTGAAATGACCACCAGATCATCAGTATTCCTTATACAGTATTATACTAACATGCATCGATGCTAAGGAGTTGGACGTTCTACTCTCCCTCCCCACCTGAAAGGAACTGTTCCAACTGCCAGTTGCCTCCTATGGGCGTGGCCAGTGCATGACTCATCCAGCCTGTAGGCTGGTTGCGTAGCGAAGCACGGGTATCCAGCTAGTTTCTTCATATAGTAGTAATAATCTTTATTGTCATTGTACTAAAATTACAATGAAATTGGTTTTAATTTCACTGGTGCAAAATTATAACAGAAACAAAAAAAAGAGAGAAAAGAAAAAAGAAAAAACTAGCATGTGCATGGAGTGATTGTGGTTGAATTTAAAAGTCTCACAGCCCAAGGATATACTAAACCAAATTATTTTTTTTAACTTCCTTTAATAGATTGATGAGCGCATCAGTTTGCATTGTAAAAAGGCTGCAGTTTATTAAAGATTAATAACTGGTTTAATAGGATCAATTGGTCTTCCCCACGAAGAACAACGAAATATAAATAAAACTGAAGCCCTTTTTCTCCTGGAATTCTTTTTTTAAGGGGAATGAATTGGCAGTGTACATCTTAGCTTTGACTCAGAAGTCTTAAAGGGTCATTAGCCCAGTAATTGAAAATATGCTGGCAGCTTAAAGTTTTTAAAAGCTTTCATTGGTAGAAAATGTGGGCTAAAAGATTATTTTTAGAAATCTATTTATAATGCCTCTATCCATACCATTTAAAATAAACTTAATTCGTTGCAGTTTAAAAACGAAGCATTAAAAAAATGCAATTTTCTTTTCTTTCCGATGCAGAGTGTGGTGACTTGGGACAATGATAAACTTGTCTGCACCCAGAATGGAGAAAAGAAAAACAGAGGATGGTCACATTGGATCGAAGGAGATGAGCTGTATTTGGTAGGAAATGTTTGGGGTGGATTAACTTGAATTGATCTGGATCACGATAACCAGCTCTCAGGGGCCCGGGGTTGGGAAGAAATCCAGGCCTCTTAAATATTCCATGCATGAGCCTCATTGAGCTAATAGCATCTCCATGAAGAAACTACAAGTATTTTTTTTTCACAAGCTCAGGACACAAAATGGGCATTAATTTAATTTTTCCCCTGTTTAACTGTGGCTCCATTGTCTTTAAGCCCAAGCAATGGTGGCTTGTTCTATCATTTAAACCTAAGGTAACAGTAAAGGTTCCCTTGCACACACCTGCTAGTTATTCCTGACTCTAGGGGGCGGTGCTCATCTCTGTTTCAAAGCCAAACAGCCAGCGCTGTCCGAAGATGTCTCTGTGGTCATGTGGCCAGCATGACTCAATGCCCGAAGGCGCACAGAACGCTGTGACTTTCCCACCACAGGTGGCTCCTATTTTCCTACTTGCATTTTTGCATGGTTTCAAACTGCTAGGTTGGCCAAAGCTGGGACAAGTCACGGGAGCTCACTCCGTTATGTGGCGCTAGGGATTCGAACTGCCAACCTTTCTGGTTGACAAGCTCAGGTCCATGTGGTCTTAAACCCAAAGCAATTGTGGTTCTGTCAATAATGTTTAAACATAAATTAGCACAATGAAGCATCTGGCAGGCGAATTGTGAACCTATCCCAAGTCATGTTAAAATGCAAGCAGAGGAATGGAAATCAAATGATGTTTAGATGCTCATGTAAGGCTGGGGAATGAGGCTGGTGTTTTTGATCCTAATTTGGCTTTAGTTAAACGGGGTGTTGAGCTGAATTGTGGGGCGGACCTGAGATGCCACAACCCATCCGGGCTAAAAGTAGCTTGAGGTTGGGTTCCCAGCACCGAGGCCTCCGTACACTATGGCTGTCTTTCTGCGTAGGAGCTCCGTTGCGAAGGCCAGACAAGCATGCAGGTGTTCAAGCGAGCGTGACACTCAAAACGGGACTCTTCCAAACGAGACCTGCGCACGGCACCTTCAAGGCAGCACGGCGTCTTTTCACCGCAAGTCAACAACGTGGAAACTTCAGTATTTTCTCCATTTTTCTCCTTCTCGGAAATGCTCCTGAGGATGCCTAGAGCGAAGTCACTTCATTAAACGTATTGGCAAAGCAGCTGGGAGTTTTTAGTCTTTATGGTGCCATTCGCTTGTCCCAAAATGTCTTCTTTTGGGGGTGGGGGTGGCTGTCCAGCTGGATCGGATGGGGGAGTCCTGATGCGGATCACTTCACACCATACATTAAGACGGGGCACTGGAGACTGCTGGATAGGGGACTGGAGGCTAAAACACGTTAATTAGAGAAAGAGTGTCAAGATCACACCTCAAAGGTGTTCTCCTTGGGAAAAAAAATTGGCTTAAAGCAGGGATGTCCAAACTTGGGAACTTTAAGACTTGTGGACTTCAACTCCCAGAATTCCCCAGCCAGCTCTGCTGGCTGGGGGATTCTGGGAGTTGAAGTCCACAAGTCTTAAAGTTCCCAAGTTTGGACATCCCTGGCTTAAAGCATACTCATTCCTTTGTTCTTCTTTTATGTTTTATTTGTGCACACTTCCTATATTGATATACAGCGAGAGCAATCTCAAAAGTGGGTTGAATTCCTGCTAAACACGCCTGCAATGAACCAGCTGCTGAGTTTTAAGTGCTACCTGTGCAGGTGAGAGTCAACTAACAGTGGCTGACAGCAGGGGTGGCCAATGACGTTTGACCTAGCCAGATTCCCACCTCCAATCCTTAAGGGCAGGGGTCTGCAAAGATGGCTCTTTGTGGACTTCAACTCCCAGAATTCCCCAGCCAGCTTGGCTGGCTGGGGAATTCTGGGAGTTGAAGTCCCACCCGTCTTAAAAGGGCCAACTTTGCAGAGCCCTGCTTTAGGGGACTGGAGGCTAAAACACATTACAAAGAACGGGTTGCAGGAACTGGGGATGTCTAATTTTAATGAAAAGAAGGACTAGGGGAGACAGGATAGCAGGCTTCTGATATCTCAGGGGCTGCCCCAAAGAAGAGGGAGTCGAGCTATTCCCCAAAGCTCTTCTTCAAATGTGCCCTTCACCATGATGGCAAATTAATGACTACATGACACGACAGAAGAAGAAATTGGCTGTTTTTTTAAAAAAAAAGCTTTTATTGCTATTTTATTTTGTTTTCATTTAACTCTGCCTCACAAGCGCCATTTAACTGGGACCGGTTTTGATTTTGGCGCCATTTTGGCTCCACCCCTCTCTTTTTTTTCACCAACCCCTCCCCCCCCCCCCGCGCTTGGTCCTCCACCTATTGCTAGGGCGCAGGCCCCAACAAAGCCCCGCCTACTGCGCCTCGCATTACAGTAGGATTCAGCTTTGGTTTGAGACTACGGAGAGGAGCGGCCTCTTTGTTTTTCCGCCCCCACTCCTCTCTTTTCTCTCTCTCTCTCTTCCCATTGGCTAACCCCCGAACTGATGATCGCTTATCGTCGACTCGGAAGGCCCTCCCTCCTTACGGCTATTGGTGAAAGCCACCCATCATTCATGAGTGTCAGGTGTTTGGGAGGGCGGAACCGCCGTTTCTTTTCTCCCGCCTCCTCCTCCTCCTCAGGCTTTTCCCATCTTCATCGCGGACTGTCGAAGGCCGCGCGTGCGCCCTGGGCGCCCTGGCGCGCGCCCCAACGCAAACGCACGCACGTAGCGAGAGGGTGGGTTGGGGAGGGAGGAGGAGGAAAGCGCGGGTCACGTGATCCGACGCCAAGATGGCCGCCGCCGCCTTCTTGTTTTGATGAATAATCTCCGTGAGGGGAGGCGGCAGCAGCAGCAGCGGCGGCAGCGGCTGAGGGGAAAGTGGGGCTCCGGCGGTCACGCGTGGGCGGGAGTTGGGAGGCGCGGGGGCTTCAGCCGCTGAGCGTTTGCCTCCCCCCCGACCGCCTCATTCGGGCCAGGGGAGTTTGGAGGGACGAGGGGGGTCGTCAGGGCCAAGGGGAGAGAGAGAGGGAGAGAGAGAGATTGGGGAGGGGGCCGCCCAGCTTCCCCTTCTCAGCGGGGCCTAGTGGGGACAAAGCGAGGGGAAGGGGCTCCCTATGGGACCCCCGGGGCCGCGGGCGCATCCACAAGGCTCGGGGGAGAAGCAGCAGCAGCAGCAGCGGGGGGGAGGCCCGAGGCCCAGCGGCTCCCTTGGGACCCCCGTAGAGGCGTGAGGTCGCCGGGTTCCGCGCGTGTGGTGTTTCTACAGGTGGGCGTGAGGGGGGGGGACAGGTGAGGGCAATAGGACAGGTGAGGGCCTCAGATGCAGCCAGGGAGGAAGGAGCGCTGGGTGCAAAAGCCAAGGAGGGGAGCCTTCTGAGGGTGGCAACCCTAGGACGCTCCCAACCCTTGGCTTAGAGAGAGAGAGTGTGTGTGTGTGTGTCTGGGTAGGTGGGGGGCAGTTTAGATACCCCAGCAGGGTCTGGAGGAAGAGGAGGTGAAGGGAAGAAGAGGAGGAGCAGCAATCCGGCTTGGAGGGAGGGCAGTGGATGCAGTGGAGGCGATACGAAGCTGGGAGAGGAAGGACCACCGAAAAGGCAGGTCTATCAGTTCGTAGGGTCGTAGGTGGCGGGACGTGGACGGACGGGGGTTGCTTCTGAAACCTCTGACTATGCACTTCTGAGAGCTCCTTAGGGAAAGAGGCAGCCACCAGGACAGGAGTTAACCACCGAAAGCCATTTCCTCCTCCTCCTCCTCCTTCATCCAAGGACCTCCCTTGAGGGAAGCAGCGGAGCCTTCCTCCTTCCCCCCCAAAAGCCTTCCACCATTAAGAGGAAAACTATGGAGGAGTTGAGTGCCGATGAGGTAAGTGTGTGTGTGTGTGTTTGGGGGCAGATGATAACTAGGTATGTGTGTTTGTGGGTCTGGTAGGATTCTTTATTGGCCAAGTGTGATTGGAGACACAAGGAATTTGTCTTTGGTGCAGAGGCTCTCAAGAGTACATAAAAAGACAAGATTTCATTCGTCAAGAATCATAAGGTGCAACCCTTAATGACAGTCATTAGGGTACAAATAAGCAATCAGGAAACAATATCAATAGTAAGGATACAAGCAGCAAAGTGGGAGGAGATGGGGGCTGGGAACGATGAGAAGACTTAATAGTAATAGTAATGCAGCCTTTAATAATAATAATAATCTTTATTGTCATTGTAGTAAAATTACAATGAAATTGGTTATGAATAGTGTGAATAGTTGTGAATAGTTTGACAGTGGTGAGGGAATTTTTGTACTGAAGGTGCTTTGCACCTTTAAGGCACAAGAGTTGGGTAGGAGAAGTGAAGGTTGGGTACATTGGGATGAAGTTGGTGGGGTGGTTTATTTTATTTTATTTAGTTTGTCAAGCATGTATGAGGAAACAAGTATAAGTGAATATAACATAGGAATGTATAAGTATAAACAGGCATAAGTATATACATAATAGATGAGTATGAATAAATGGGGACAGTAGAACAGGGACAGTAGGCACGCTGGTGCGCTTATGCGCGCCACCCTTACATACCTCCTACAAATGGAGTGAGTCCACGGTAGACAGTTGAAGGTTAAAGTTTGGGGGGTAAAATTTGGGCCCTAATTCCTCCTTTTTTTTGTATCTGCTCACTCATAATTAAGATGTTAGAATTTTTTTCTGTTCAAAAACCAGGTTTGAAAGTAATCAGTTTTTTTTTTTTTTAAAGGAAGGTATTTTCAGGGTTTTCCGTTGTTATTTTAAAGGTGGATTTTTTGAGATGGGACAAAAATGTCAAGGAGCTTAGAAGGCTCTTGAATCCCCCCCCCCCTCTGGGTTTATGGTCTGTTGTAAATCTTTGTAACTTTTGAGAGTTCTGGTATGACAGGAAGGTAGCAGGATGTATAGTAGTTCCATTAACAGGTCTCCATGTGTGAAAATATTAAATTAACTTTTTTTCAAATGAAGAACTTAAATATTACCATGTGACAGGTTATTTATTGTATGACTAGGAGGTTGTTGGTTATTAAGGTGGTGATGTGTTCTTGAGAGTATTTCCTGTCTTAAAGGATGTCCTATATTTTACTCAGGCTTAGTATGTTGTGTTCAGCTTTATAAAATATTTTAAAATGATTGCAAATATGCAGGGAAGGTAGTATGTTGTAGCACACTGTGTTTTCTCCATTTCTCTTCATTCTAGTCCTAATCTTTTCTTCCCCTATTCTATAGTGGAAATGTGTATGTCGCCAATTAAAACAGATGTTGAAAATCTTATCTATAAAATATTTAGGTCTAATTGATTATTTGTTGCACATTTTTAATATATTTGTATTTCAGGTTGATGTAGTAGCCTAACAAGGTGAAGAGCATACCAAAATTGTACTTTACCTGTTCTAAGTAAGGGAGACTTCCCTCGGATGAATAAACTATCATATGTAGCTTTCATCTTAATGAGTCTTATAACAGTGCCCGGTAAATACGTAAAACAATTTAAAACTAGAATTCACACTTTCAGAAAGAAAAAGCAAACATTTGATAAAATCAGAATCAAACAGAGGAATAGCAAGTGTAAAGGCATGTGAGTAAATTTTGTGGTTTAGGAAAGCCTTCTCTAACTTGATTCCTTTAAGATAAACTGGATTTAAGCTTCCATAATTCCCAGCCAAAAGGCCTCTGGCTGGAGAAAGGTGACAGGAATTGAGATCAAAGATGTATTTTTTTTCTCAAAGGGTGAAAAATCTTGGATACATAGAAAACATGCTTCACTAGACCAGATCACAGGCGGCAATCCTTACCTTTGATGGCAGGATTGGCCTATAACCATGAACTATAATGGCTTACGAACTCTGTGGTGTCTAAGCCCAGTTCAAACTATGGTTTGAAGGCAATCCAGTTGAAATACAGGTAGTCCTCGACTTACAGCAGTTCGTTTAGTGACTGAAGTTACATCATCACTAAAAAAAAGTGACATGACCATTGTTTACACTTATAACCATTACAGCATCCCCATGGCCATGTGATCAGAATTCAGACACTTGGAAATTGACTCATATTAATGACAGTTGCAGTTTGCAACCTTTTGGCAAGCAAAGTCAATGGGGAAGCCAAATTCACTTAACCATGTTACTACTTTTAACAGGTGCAGTGGTTCACTTAGGAACTGTGGCAAGAGAGGCCTTAAAATGGGGCAAAATTCACTTAACACATGTCTCACTTAGCCACAGTAGTTTTAGGCTCAATTGTGGTCATAAGCCAGGGACCAACTCTACTAATCCTGGTATGCCCAACCTTTTGGGGGAAACTGGACAGGGAAATTATGAAAACGTACGGGACTAAATAGCTGGAAAAAAAATAGTGTTAGTTTGTGGCATATTCCTCTAAACCCTGGCATCCAAACTGCTAATCAAGCTGTATTTTTTGAGCACTTGACTCTGTGTGTGTGTGTGTGTGTGGTTAAATGGAACAATTTATAGCATGTTTACCTACGTATTGTGTATTTGCTGATGGTTTATCCTAATTAGCAAGGGAAAGGCCAGCCATGCTCAGCTACAGGAGCAAAAATCCAGGAGCAATTTAGAAATATTGAGTGTCCTGTTTTGAAAATAGTATGACACTTAGGCTGGGAATGCAGTGATTAATGGGAAGCGTGTGTTATGGCTAAGTCAGGGGGTCTGCAAAGTTGGCTTTAAGACTGGTGGACTTCAACTCCCAGAATTCCCCAGCCAGCCATGCTGGCTGGGGAATTCTGGGAGTTGAAGTCCAGCAGTCTTAAAAGAGCCAACTTTGCAGACCCTTGGGCTAAGTGATTCCCACACAACTACTCTGTAAACTAAGCAGTGAGAAGACAATGGGTGGGCCTACTTGTGCAGGACAGGAGCCAAGCAATCAGAGCAATCCGAATAGAGCTGGAAGGGACCTTGGAGGCCTTCTAGTCCAACCCCCTGCTCAGGCAGGAGACCCTGTACCATTTCAGACAGGTGGCTCTCCAGTCTTTTCTTAAAAACCTCCAGTGATGAAGCACCCACAACTTCTGAAGGCAAAGCTGTTCCACTGGCGAATTGTCCTCACTGTTAGGAAGGCTCTCCTTAATTCCAGGTTGCTTCTCTTCTTGATTGGTTTCCACGTCAAACCTAGTTTTAAACTAGTTAAAAAAAAGGCTACCGAAACCAGCAAAAACCCATCCGCAATTGTTTTAGACACAATTACCAACGTGTCATCATTTACTGGAGGCCAAGTTGCCATAAACGGAGATTTGAGTTTGTCTTTACATTTTATCAGCACTCCAGTTGACCGCCTGGCTGGAGGTGCAGTGGGGATCTATTCCAAGCGCTCCCAAGGTTGTTTGTTGTGCGCCTTGGTTTTGCAGGAGATATTCCCCCCCCCCCCCCCCCCCAGCTAAATAACATCAGATATTCCTTGCGAAGATCCTCCAAAAAGTAGGATAGGTGCCCTTGAAGCAAGGATTATTTCTGTTTGGGACACTCGGTGCCCTGATGCAGAAGGTGCTTCAGAATTCTTTTGTTTCCAAATACAAGATTGGCCACACAGGGGCATATTTACAGTATCTGAGTGGTGGAATCCCTGCCCAACCACATGGGACGACCTCATGATTACATCATGGTGACAGAGACAGGAATATCATAGAGGGTGGAGGAAAGTAAGTAAACAGGAAGGGATCTGTGCTGTGTGTTCAACCTGGAAATGATTGGCGCTCCTATTGCAGAGAGCCTGGCCATTGGTGGTCAGTTTCAAAAGAGCACCTTTAGTTTTCTTTCTGCCCCCCACCCCCTCCCTTTTTTTCCAATATGCTGGCTTGTATCCTCTTTCATTGGGGCAGATCAGGTTGCAAGAACAGGCATCGTTATGCAAAGTCATTTCCACAGCTTCCAAAACCATCAAGATGACGTGGTGGCTGCTGGATGAAGGTAATAATTTACCCAAGCGTTTGCTGTTGCAATAAGAACCTATCAGCTGGCACAGGAGGCCCATTGCCAAGTTCTTGCTCTCTGCTGTAGAAGGGTGTGTGGGTAGGCTTCCCTTCCCCCCGGAGACATGGAAGAGGAAAAAGATGGGAACGCTGGCACGTCCTGATTGGAGTTAGGGTAGCAGGTTGGTGCGGGGAGTCTTCTAACTCAGGTGAAAGGCCTATAACGGAATCTCAGGTTGACCTATTTAAATAAGGTGGCTTGTATTATTTTTTCCTCTGTGGCATGCTTTGTGAGGGGACACGGTGGGTCAGTGGCTAAGACACTGAGCTTGTCGACCAGAAAGGTCGGCAGTTCGAATCCCTAGCGCCACGTAACGGAGGGAGCTCCCGTGGCTTGTCCCAGCTTCTGCCAACCTAGCAGTTCGAAAGCAGGTAAAAATGCAAGTAGAAAAACCAGGAACCACCTTTGGTGGGAAGGCAACAGCGTTCCATGCGCCTTCGGCCACATGATCACGGAGACGTCTTCGGACGGCGCTGGCTCTTCGGCTTTGAAACGGAGATGAGCACCGCCCCCTAGAGTCGGGAACGACCAGAATGTATGTACGAGGAGAACCTTCCCCTTATGCTTTGTGCTAAACCATAATGCATTTTATGGGCAGCCTATTTAGGTTTGAGTAGGGCCTGCAAGCAAACCACCGTTTGCTTATTTGATTTCTGTCGCTGTCCACTTTTGTGACGCTCTAGAATAGCCACTGGAGAGAAAGCTAGTTTATTGCTGGCTAATTGACTGCAGCCTCAAAATCTGAACAGTGGGAGAAAGCACCCTGGGGGCAAAGAGGAAGCCACAGGAACAGAGAGCCTGGGGAGGAATGGCATGAGAAGAGCCCATTGTTATGCCAGGCCCTTGAGAAGGGGAGGGAAGCACTTTCTCTTTCAGCCCCTCTTTTGGCATGGCACTTTTGTGAGGAGTGTATTGGGAAGCTTGGGTAGAAAGCCTAGTTTAATTCCATTGTTTGATTTACAATTCTTTCCTGGGTGCAGAGGACTTGAACCTGGAGGGGTCCTTGGTGCTCTCTGAGCTGCCTTAAATTCTTGCAGATGTTTCATTGCCCCAACGAGAGTGCAAATGTTACATAGTTAGGCTCATGAAGCATCTGCAAGGAAACAAGTCCAGAGAGCATCCCTCACGTCAACCCTGAGTTACAAATATTTTCCTTCCTTTCTTCCCTTCCTCCCTCCCTCCCAGCACTGATGATGTTACCTAGTTTGGGTCTACAAGAAACCATCCAAGCTCAGAGAGCAGCAAGGACCCCTTCATATCAACCCTGAGCTATAAACTTCCTTCCTTCCTTCCTTCCTTCCTTCCTTCCTTCCTTCCTTCCTTCCTTCCTTCCTTCCTTCCTTCCTCCCTCCCTCCCTCCCTCCCTCCCTCCCTCCCTTCCTTTTCCTCATCTTCCTTCCTTTCTCCTTCCCTTGCTCCCTCCTTTCTTCTTTCCTTCTTTCTTTCCTTCCTTCCTCCCTTCCTCCTCCTCCTCTTCCTTCCTTCCCTCTCTTTTTCCTTCCTTCCTGCCTTCTTTCCTCCCTTGCTCCCTACTTTCTTTCCTCCCTCCCTCCCTCCCTCCCTCCCTTTCTTCTCTCCTGCCTCCCTCCCTCCCTCCCTTCCTGCCTGTCTTCCTTCCTTCTTTCTCCTGTCCCTTCCTTCCTTCCTTCCCTCCCTCCCTCTTTCTTGCCTTCTTTCCTTTCTTGCTCCCTCCCTTTTTCCTTCCTTCCTTCCTTCCTTCCTTCCTTCCTTCCTTCCTTCCTTCCTTCCTTCCTTCCTTCCTTCCTTCCCTGATGATGTTACCTAATTAGAGACATGAAACCTCTGCAAGAAACCCAGCCAGCTCAGAGAGGACCAAGGACCCCCTCGTTTCAACCCTGAGCTAGAAATATTCTCCTTTATCGGAACTTGCATTTTTTTGACATGACCCGGAGGTTTGGAGATTCAGTATTCCGGTCTTTTCTTTTCTAGTGGAAAACTGGATCAAACCAGTCCAGCTTTCGCAGTCCTTCAGGGCACCTGAAACTTCACGGAGGGGGTGGGGGTGGGGGGAGAGCCTTGTTGCTCTGTGCAAACCAGCCAGCCTAGGTTGGCAAACGTGCATAACCTCTGTTGTTAAATACAACATCTGTCATGCCCGCACCCCCTCTCTTTTCCATCCTTCCTTGCTGTCTGTCTAATGCCTTTTTGAGTGGCCAGTCTAGCTTTTTATGATAAGGTCAATCACCCTGTGGAGCCTTTCAGGTGAGAAAGAGAAGACACCTTTTAAATAATTAATAAGAGCAGCTAATTAAGTTGACTGGGAAAGAGGCTAAGCTGTGGGTTCGTCATTTCAGTTATGACGCCTCTACTTGTAGGTGGAACAATAGCACCGTTTCCAGCTGTGATTGGACAGGCCTCGCCTCATTTTACTTCCTGTGGGTGAGCCAGGGGCGTTTCCTGCCCATCTTTATATTGTGTCACCAATTGTTTCTAAATCTCCCAATGATCCCAGAAGAGGAGTTTGTGGCATGGAAAAACAGAAGTCATTGTTGTGGCCTGCGGGCGGCCAGTGGAGCTGGTGGCCGAGTGGGACAGTGAGGAAGTTGGGGAGAAACAGAGCCCAGTCCTGCGGGCTGAGGAAAGCTCAGATGAGGTCTCTTTGCCGGAGGCAGAGAGGGAGATAGACAGCAATGAGGCAGAGGAACAGCTGGAGCTTGTTCCCAGTGTGCACCTGCGCAGAGCTGCCAGAAGAGAAGAACAACTAAGAAAGCAGGGTCAACTTGGGAGTAAAGCCACACCTTGGAGGTGATTGGCCCCTCCCATAGGAAAGAAAAGAGCGAATGGGGAGGGGGCTTTTGCAGGAAACAATTCGGTCCTTCAGTCATTTCAAGAGTGGTAAGTTCTGTTTGTGACTATAAGAGACTCTGTGCCAAATTTTGCCATCCCTTGCCTTTGGAAACTAGTTATTTGGCAGCTTGCCAAATGAGATAAGGTTCGTGTGGATAAACATTCCTCTGAAAGGCTGTTTGCTAAAGCCTTGTTGACTGTGAATGAAAGGAATTCACAGTCGTGTAAGTAAAAGGGGCTTAGTGAGGAAGTTGGGGAGAAACAGAGCCCAGTCCTGCGGGCTGAGGATAGCTCAGATGAGGTCTCTTTGCCGGAGGCAGAGAGGGAGATAGACAGCAATGAGGCAGAGGAACAGCTGGAGCCTGTTCCCAGTGTGCACCTGCGCAGAGCTGCCAGAAGAGAAGAACAACCAAGAAAGCAGGGTCAACTTGGGAGTAAAGCCACACCTTGGAGGTGATTGGCCCCTCCCATAGGAAAGAAAAGAGGAGCGAATGGGGAGGGGGCTTTTGCAGGAAACAATTTGGTCCTTCAGTCATTTCAAGAGTGGAAAGTTCTGTTTGTGACTATAAGAGAGTCTGTGCCAAATTTTGCCATCCCTTGCCTTTGGAAACTAGTTATTTGGCAGCTTGCCAAATGAGATAAGGTTCGTGTGGATAAACATTCCTCTGAAAGGCTGTTTGCTAAAGCCTTGTTGACTGTGAATGAAAGGAATTCACAGTCGTGTAAGTAAAAGGGGCTTTGCTGGGACTCTGCTTCTTGTGTTTGAAGGAAGCCTGGGTCAGAACAGTCAGTGAGCAAAGATCAAACAAACCTTTTAAATTTGGGTGTTATTTGAAACCCCGGGCACCTTTTACGCGGAAGTGATTCAGAATTAGGGTAGATGGCGTTTTGGGGTAGTAGCATGCAGTTTCTGATGGGCGTGTTCCCTAGCAGTGCCAGCTTTAAAAATTTCGATTTCAGCTTCTACTTCAAGCCAGTGGGGAGGTCTCAGATTTAATCCTTGGCAATCTCTTGAAAGGACCCCAGACCTGAATTCTAATCCTTGAGAGCTCTTCCTAGAGTTAGATTGAATGATGGTCTTAGTCCGATAGAAGCGATACCCTTCGTTGCTATTTCTTGGGTTTTTATGTTTAATTCTTACTTTGTATGTAAACGCCTGATGCTTCCAGGTTGAGCTGGAGAAACACCGACCCCAATTCTGAAGAACGTTGGAGTCCTGGGCAACTTCCAGATGTTGTTGTTAGTTGCGAAGTGGTGTCCGACCCATCGCAACCCCATGGACCACGTTCCTGCAGGCCTTCCTGTCCTTTACCATCCTCTGGAGTCCATTTAAGCTCACGCCTGCTGCTTCGGTGACTCCATCCAGCCACCTCCTTCTCTGCCGTCCCCTTCTTCTTCTTTTGCCCTCCATCGTTCCCAGCATGAGGTTCTTCTCCAGGGAGTCCTTCTTCCTTCTCATCAGGTGGCCAAAGCATTTGAGTTTCCTCTTCAGGTTCTGGCCTTCTGAAGAGCAGCCAGGGTGGATCTCCTCTAGGACTGACCGGTGGGATGGCCTTGCAGTCCAAGGGACTCAATGCAGGAGTCTTCTTTTCCAGCACCAGAGTCCAAAGGCCTCTATTCTTTGGCGCTCAGCCTTCCTTATGGTCCAACCTTCACAGCCGTCCATTGCAACTGGGGAAACCATTGCCACTTGTGTTGGCAGGGTGATGTCTCTGCTTTTAAGTATGCTGTCTAGATTTCCCATCGCTTTCCTCCCCAGGAGCAAGCGTCTTTTAATTTCTTGGCTGCAATCCCCATCTGCGGTCATCTTGGAGCCCAGGAAAATAAAAGCGGTCACTACCTCCATTTCTTTCTGATGTATGGACTCCCAAACTCTCCAGCATGGCCACTATTGAGCCTACTCCACAGAAGTGAGCAGTTTGAAGGCCATACATCCAGACCTTACAAAGATTAGGAATCATTGGATTAGCCAGTCCCGTGATTTGGCCAAATCTAAGACCGTTTCTTTTTAACATTTTTTGGGCCAAGAAATACCCAGCCTGAAGTGCAGCTTAAGTCAAGACAGACAATTCTTTGCAGGAAAATAATAATTTCAGCCTAATTTCTGTGAGCTGAGTCGGCTTTGAGTGACTCTGATGAAAACAAACTACCTTGACCTAAATTTTGGTCAGTGGCCGAATCTTTTTATTGTGTACTACTTTTCTGTGCTTCCTGCAAGGGGCTTATAGCCTCTTTCTCTCTGAGTCATTCAAAGTTATGTCATCTTCTTCCTGTAACAAAACATACAAGCCCATACGTTTGTGTTAAATGTTGCCACCATCACAGAGGGTCCTATTATTATTCCAGAAATAATGAAATTTTCTTTTTAAAAAAAGGTTTTATTAAACACTAGCCATTCCCGGCCAGCGCATTGCTGTGGCCCAGTCTGGTTAAATGGCCAACCAATCTGTGTGTAGACCTGCACACACAAACATGTTCACACAACCACCGTATAACCCCCAACCTACCTACCGACTGTATTTCTCCCTCCCTCCCTCCCTCCCTCCCTCCCTCCACCTACCTACCTACCTACCTACCTACCTACCTACCTACCTACCTACCTACCTACCTACCTATCTACCGCATTTCTCCCTCCCTCTCTCTATCCCTATAGCTGCCTACCTACCTATCTACTGTATTTCTCCCTCTCTCCTTCTACCTACCTACCTACTGTATTTCTCTCTATCCCTCTACCTACCTACCGCATTTCTCCCTCCCTCTCTCTATCCCTATAGCTGCCTACCTGCCTACCTACTGTATTTCTCCCTCTCTCCTCCTACCTACCTATCTACTGTATTTCTATCCCCCTACCTGCCTGCCTGCCTGCCTGCCTGCCTGCCTGCCTGCCTGCCTGCCTGCCTGCCTACCTACCTACCTACCTACCTACCTACCTACCTACCTACCGTATTTCTCCCCCTCTCTATCCCTCTACCTACCTACCTACCTACCTACCTACCTACCTACCTACCTACCTACCTACCTACCTACCTACCGCATTTCTCTCTCCCTCTCTCTATCCCTATAGCTGCCTACCTACCTACTTACCATATTTCTCCTTGAATCTTAAGGACAGAGTACCTTATGTCATAAAGGATGACATAATACCTGTGGCCCACTGCTCTCTCTGTATCCATCTACCTACCTTTTAAACAATTTTTTACATTTCCGTTGCGTGTACCTGGCACAGGTGGGACATCTACCCAATCTATATATATATATATCATTGGTGCCATATTTCAAAGGAGCGTTGTGTGAAAATTTGGAAGCGATTAGCGGTTTTGAACCAACTCATAGTTACATTTTTATTTATATAGATCCCCCCCCCCCCCCATTTTATGACCTTTCTAGCCATAATTTTCAAGGGAAATCACTACAGTTGTTAAATTAGTAACACAGCTGTTAAGGGGAGCTGGCTCCCCTGCTGACTCTGCTTGTCCGAAGGTGGCCAAAGAGGAATCACGTGACCCCGGGGCACTGTGACCATCATAAATATCTGTCAGTTGCCAAGCGTCTGGATTTTGTTCACCTGACCTTGGAGCTGCTGCAATAGTTGTGAGAGTGAAAAACGATCCCAACTCACTTTTTTTCAACGCTGTTGTTAACTTCGAGCAGTCACTAAACGAAGGGTTGTAAGTGAAGGACTCCCTGCAATGAGTGAGCTCTTGAGTTCAGCTTCCTTCCACCTAGGTAGTGTAGTCTAGCCTTTATTGCCGTTGTATATCATGCACACAGCAAAATTGGTTTTAGCCTCACTCGTGGAATCCAGGACCAAAAATACAAACAACACAAAGGCTGCATCAACAGGGAGAGAATCAAGATCACGTGAAGTGTTGACACCACTTGATAAGGCCTTGGTTAAGGCCGCACTTGGAATATTTGCATCCAGTTTTGGTCGCCACGATGTACAAAAGACGTGGAGACTCTAGAAAGAGTGCAGAGAAGAGCAACAAAGAGGATTAAGGGACTGGAGGCTAAAACATATGAAGAACGGTTGCAGGAACTGGGTATGTCTAGTCTGATGAAAAGACGGATCAGGGGAGACATGATAGCAGTCTAGCAATATCTCAGGGGTTGCCCCAAAGAAGAGGGAGTCAAGCTATCTTCCAAAGCACCTGAGGGTAAAACAAGAAGCAATGGGTGGAAACTAACCAAGGAGAGAAGCAACCTAGAACCAAGGAGAAATTTCCTGACAGTGAGAACTTGCCTCCAGAAGTTGTGAACGCTCCAACACTGGAAGTTTTAAAGAAGATGTTGGATAACCCTTTGCCTGAAGTGGTGTAGGATTTCCTGCCTAGGCAGGGGGTTGGATTAGAAGACCTCCAAGGTCCCTTCCAACTCTGTTATTCTATCCTATTCTAACCAGTGGAACAACTTGCCTCCAGAAGTTGTGAATGCTCCAACACTGGACGTTTTTAAGAAGATGTTGGATGGCCATTTCTCTGAAGTGGTGGAGGGTTTCCTGCCTGAGCAGGGGGTTGGACTAGAAGACCTCTAGGGTCCCTTTCAACTCTCCACTCCTATTCTATTCTATTCTATTCTATTCTATTCTAAATAGTATAAAGAATAATCCCTGCGCAAGTAATTAGAGGGGGAAAAAGAAAAAGGAGAAAGTAATAGGTGGATTTCAACTTGTTAAACTTATGCATTACAGGATGGAAGCAACAACTTGCATTATGAAAGATTGGAAAACCTCTCACCCATTTTAGGGTACAAGGTAACAGGGGCAAAGAGCAATTTTAAGACCGAGCTTGTGAAACGCTCCTTTCCTTTTTGCCGCCCCTTACAAGGATGGGAGGGAGCCTTTCTCGGGGAACGATCTCCAGGTTCAAAAGATGAGAGCAGGAGATCTGGGACTTGTTGTGTAAGGCTCGTCGGGGAGACCTTGCCTGGTTTCTAATAATAGAGCTTCCTCTGAGCCGTGGAATGAACACCGCAATATGTTTTCCTCGTGTGCTGTATCCATTTCTGGGAAAATGTTGTTTGTGATTCGGGGAAGGGAGAACGGGGCGATGGTGTATGGCTAAGAATTTGGAGGGAATGAATGTGGCTCTTTGCCAGTGACCGAGCCCGTCCCTGGGGCCGATGAATGTATGGTTTGATGTGGGTCGAAGGGACGGTGCTGATTGGCTTCCTGAAATTTGGAATTCTTATTAAACGTTCTGTCTTTGACCTTCCTGAAATTCCAAATTTCAGGAAGCCGATAGCTTGACTCCCTCTTCTCCCTGAGATATCGGAAGACTGCTATCATGTCTCCCTTAGTCCTTCTTGTCATTCAACTAGACATCCCCAGTTCCTGCAACCGTTCATCCTATGTTTTTAGCCTCCAGTCCCCTCATCCTCTTCGTTGCTCTTCTCTGAACTCTTTCTAGAATCTACCCTGGTCGTTCAGGTTTGTTTTTGAAAGCCGAGGGAGGCATTGTCCAAGACCTTCTGGAACGTTGAAGGGCTGAAATCCAGTAGCAATAAGACTTACGTACTGCTTCACAGTGCTTCATATCCCGCTCTAAAACAGCTTACAGAGTCAGCCTATTGCCTCCAACAATCTGGGCCTTCGTTTTACCGACCTGGGAAGGGTGGAAGGCTGAGTCAACCTTGAGACGGTCAGGATCGAATTCCTGGCAGTGGGCAGAGTTAGCCTGCAATACTGCATTCTAACCACTGGGAGGGAAGGAAGGAAGATAGCAATAGCTCTCAGGCTTATATACCGCTTCACAGTGCTTTACAGCCCTCTCTAAGCGGTTTACAGAATCAGCCTCTTTCCCCCCAACAATCTGGGTCCTCATTTGACCCACCTCGGAAGGACAGGAGGCTGAGTCAACCTTGAGCCTGGTGAGATTTGATCGGTCAGTAGAAGTAGCCTGCAATACTTCACTCCAACCACCGCGCTTCGTAACTCATGGTGTCCTGGTTTTTATGCAGATCCGTCGGAGGCGCCTTGCCCGGCTCGCTGGCGGACCCTCTTCCCAGCCCACCACCCCACTGACGTCTCCACAGAGGGAGAACCCCCCAGGGCAGCCGGTCCCAGCGCCGTCTTTAGGGGCACCCCACAACCTTGGGCTCAGTGTTCACAGTATGACCCCCGCTACCTCTCCAATTGGTGCGTCAGGTAAGCTTAAGGCCAATTCTTCAGGATGATTTGGGATGAGAAAAAAAACCAGGCCAGCTTTCCTTTTTTGGTGGGGTCACCTCTGGTTCTTGAGAAATGGTGGCTCAGTGGCTAAGATGCTGAGCTTGTCTATCAGAAAGGTTGACAGTTTGGAAGTTCGAATCCCTAGTGCTGCGTAACGCAGGGAGCTCCCGTGGCTTGTCCCAGCTTCTGCCAACCCAGCAGTTCGAAAGCACGTTAAAAAATGCCAGTAGAAAAACAGGGACAAACTTTGGTGGGAAGGGAACAGCGTTCCGTGCGCCTTCGGGCGTTGAGTCATTCCGGCTACATGACCACAGAGACGTCTTCGGACAGCGCTGGCTCTTGGGCTTTGAAACGGAGATGAGCACCGCCCCCTAGAGTCGGGAACGACTGGCACCTATGTGCGAGGAAAACCTTTACCCTTAAGGAAGCTGCCTTGCTTCCTGGTCATTTCATGGAAACGAGCAACAAAGCTCAAAGGAATGAAATCGCTCAGATTTTACAGCCTATCAAATTGGCTTGTTTCAAAGCTAGCCTGAAACCGTACAAGCCGTCTTGGAAGCAATGCAGGAAGCCAGGCAGCTCCTGCCTGAATAGGAGAGTGGGGTAAGTTGGCTGGTTTTGACAACTAAGAGTCTCCACCCCCCACCCCCCACCCCCCCATGGAGATTGCTGCAGCCTGCAGAACAGCTGGCCTTGAAGGGGAAGGAACTGGCTGCTTAGCCAAACCGTCATGCAGCTGCCTTCTCATCCCCTCCTTCCCTCCCTCCCTCTTGCTGTCTGCTTAAGCAGCCATTCAGCAGATTGACCTTGTCATGGAGAGGTGATATAACAATCAAGATTTCTCCACGCGCAGAGCCCACTCCCTTGATTTGGCCTCAAATGGGTTTGTAACCATCTTTAAATCGCTCCATGGCACGAGGCCTGGCTACTTGCGAGACCGCCTCCTACCCCATACCTCCCTTCGGCCTGTCTGCTGCCACAGAGCAGGCCTCCTCAGTGTGCCGCCTGCCGGTCAATGCCGGCTGGCGACCCCCAGGGGGAGGGCCTTCTCTGTGGCGGGTCCGGCCCTCTGGAACGACCTGCCCCCCGAACTCCGCACCATCACGGACCTTCGCCTCTTCCGCCGGTTGCTTAAAACGCACTTTTTTCATCTAGCTGGCCTGGCCTAGATGCAGATTTAATTATTTTAAATTTAGTGATTGAATTTTAATATAGGTATTAATAGTTTTAATCATATTTTAGCACAGACGCACCAAATTTAATTCTACTTTTAAGATGTGACTGTATTTATACTTTGATTGTTTGTAGTGTTTTAATTTTTCTGTGCACCGCCCTGAGTCCCATTGGGGAGATAGGTGCGGTATAGAAATGGGATGAAATAAAATAAAATAAATAAAGATGGGTTTGACCCAGCTGGGAATGTCAGGTTCATGTTTACCCGAGAGGAGAGGAACCTGCTCACAAAGTGTCGTGGGAAGAATTGCTCTTGGGACAAATTATTGAGGGCTGTGTGTCTTGTGTGTGAGTCTCACACACATACACAACACACATACTGTTCATTCCAGAGCTAAAGCATTTTAAGTGCTTGACTAATTGGGCTGTGGCAATGAATCCAAAAGAAGGGTGGTTTCTTTCCTTTTTATCTTATTAACACTCTTAAATGTGCTGCGTGGCCTGCTAAAGCCGAGTTGTTCCCACCGGGTTTAAAAATAGTTTTGATGCCACACTAAACCATTATCATTATTATTATTTTATTTACAAAGGCTTTGATGCCTCTTCAGTCACCGAAATTCTAAGGAGCTCAGAGGCGAGAGAAGACAATTAATTAGGCCCGGGATGGCGAACTACTAGCAGTGGGCAGTTAGCCTGCAATACTGCATTCTAACCACTGGGAAGGAAGGAAAAAAGGAAGAATTAATTAGCGAATGTGAATGCCCCAACACTGGAAGTCTTTAAGAAGATGTTGGATAACCCTTTGTCTGAAGTGATGTAGGGTTTCCTGCCTGAGCAGGGGGTTGGACTAGAACCAGGATGGCGAACCTATGGCACGGGTGCCACAGGTGGCACGCGGAACCATTTCGTAGGGCACGCGAGGCGTTGATTTAGGCCTTCTTTTGAGGCCGTTTTTCGCCCTCTGGAGGCTTCAGGGAAGCTCCTGAAGCCTCTGGAGGTGGGGAGGGAGAAAAAATGCACCAAAAGCAGGGGGTCGCGTGCATAGCATTATGGGTGTGGCACGCCCATGCATGATATCTTCCCCCCCCCGCTCCCCCCGCTTTTGGCACGCGAGCCAAAAAAGGTTAGCCATCACTGAATTAGGCAGTGTTTTGTTTTACACCTTGGCCGTCCTACAATTCCCAATGTTTATTTTATTTTTTATTTTATTTAATTTATACCCCGCCCTTCTCCTTATTAGGACCCAGGGCGGCGCACAGGCATATTAAAAACCACAATAAAAAAACAATACACATCATTAAAAACATATTAAATTATTTAAACCTGTGCTAAAAAACCCATTTAAAACCCTGCCTGATTATAATTTATCCATAAAAAGTCAGAAACGGGGGGCTATGCTAGGCCGGCCTGTTGGAATAAAAACGTCTTAAGACGTTGGCGGAAGAGGCGGAGGTCCGAGATAGTGCGTAGGTCGGGGGGTAGGTTGTTCCAGAGGGCCGGGCCCGCCACAGAGAAGGCCCTTCCCCTGGGTGTCGCCAACCGGCATTGCCCGGCCGACGGCACCCGGAGAAGACCCTCTCTGTGGGAGCGGACGAAGGGATGTATTCCCAATGTTGTCAAAATAACCAAACCCGACTGTGGAAGATGGATAGCGGAGTGATACAATGGAGGGAGGCTGTGTTGGGGATATAGTTGGTTGACCCAGAAAATCCTTACGTGAGATGAACAGATAGGATTAAAAAAAAAAAACTGCTGGCATTCCATTTGAACTTGGCTTTCTGGCCTCCTTTACACCAGGGGTAGTCAACCTTTTTATACCTACCGCCCACTTTTGTGTCTCTGTTAGTAGTGAGATTTTCTAACCGCCCACCGGTTCCACAGGAATGGTGATTGATAAAGTAGGGAAGTCAATGAAATTTAAAAAAAAGGAAAGCGCTTCAGTATCGGTCAAAACCCCCTCCCGCTCCACCATTTATTTATTTATTTATTTATTTATTTATTTATTTATTTATTTATTTATTTATTTATTTATTTATTTATTTATTTATTTATTTATTTATTTATTTATTTATTTATTTATTTATTTATTTATTTATTTTAATCACATTTATATCCCGCCCTTCTCCACAAAGGACCCAGGGCGGCGCACAGGAATTTAAAAACATACAAAAGAATAAATACATAATTTAAAAACATATTAAATTATTATAGTCCTATGCTAAAACCAATTTTAAAATCCCCAATTTAAAAACTATCTAAAAATAGTCCCCACGGGAGGTTAGGCTAGGCCGGCTTGCTGAAAAAGATGTCTCTTTAGACACTGGCGGAAGAGGCGGAGGTACGTGATGGTACGCAATTCAGGGGGTAGGTCGTTCCAAAGGGCGGGGCCCGCCACAGAGAAGGCTCTTCCCCTGGGTGTCGCCAGACGGCATTGCCCGGCCGACGGCACCCTGAGAAGGCCCCCTCTGTGGGAGCGAAAGCTGGAACGCCCACTAGGGGCCGGTAAGGACCAGGTGGGCTACCACTGCTTTACACTTTAAACTTACAACATTTGCATCAGCATCAAGTTAATTCACGGGAATTGGCTGGAAGGGTAAACAACTTGGAGTAGTTTCTTAGGGAATGGATTGTCCCAAAGATGCTTCATTTCAAGCGGCAACAGGACTTTCTTGGTTTTTTTCCCTTTTGAACACGTTTTGTTTCTCATCCAAGAAGCTTCTTCAGCTCGGACTAGATAGCGGGGACCGGAAGGATTTATACTCCTTGCAGACAGCTGGTCCTTTGCATCCTTTTAGAGGGTCGCTGAAGCACTTGGGAGGTTTACCTGCGTCCTGAGGGTCACCTGAGTTATGCTTTGAAGCACTTAGGTTTATCTGAAGCACCACAAGGACACAGATAAACCTCCAAGTGGCCTCAACAACCCTTTAAAAAAGATGCAAATGACCAGCGGTCTGCAAGGAATATAAATCTTTCCCTTCCCCCACCATCCAGTCAGAGCTGAGGAAGCTTCTTGGAGGAGAAGCAAAACTTCTTCAAAATAAACAAAAAACAAAAAAAGTCCAGTTGCCTCGTGAAGAAAAAAAAAGACACCTTTGGTACACTCGTGACATCCCGACTTGACTACTGTAATGCTCTCTACATGGGGCTTCCTTTGAGGTGCACTCAAAAGCTACAGCTAGTCCAGAATGCAGCCGCGCAGGTGATTACGGGAGCCCCTAGATGCTCCCACATAACACCACTCCTGTGCGAGCTGCACTGGCTACCTGTGGTCTTTCGGGTGCGCTTCAAGGTGTTGACGACCATCTTTAAAGCGCTCCATGGCTCGGGGCCTAGTTATATGCGAGACCGCCTCCTGCCCCATACATCCCTTCGTCCGATCCGCTCCCACAGAGAGGGCCTTCTCAGGGTGCCGTCAGCCGGGCAATGCAGGTTGGTGACACCCAGGGGAAGGGCCTTCTCTGTGGCGGGCCCTACCCTCTGGAACGACCTACCCCCGGAACTACGAACCATCTCTGACCTCCGCCTCTTCCGCCAATGTCTAAAGACACACCTTTTCCATCAAGCCGGCCTAGCGTAACCTCCGCTGGGGACTATTTTTAGATAGTTTTAAATTTGGGGATTTTAAATTGATTTTAGCACAGGGGGAAATTTAATATCTTTTTAAATTTTATATCTTTGTTTATATTTGTATGTTTTAATTTCCTGGGTCCTTTTTGGAGAAGGGCGGGGTATAAATACGAATTTAAAAAAAAAACATGACCTGGATGACTTGAGAATCTCTGAAGACTTTTAGGGATGATGGTGTAAACGTCCTTTACCCCACTGTGGGCGTGGCCACTCTGGGAGGGGAATCGACTGCATCCCTTCCTGTCCTTTTTCCTGAAGGTGTGGCCCATCGCAGTCAGAGCAGCGAAGGTGTGAGTTCCCTCAGCAGCTCGCCCTCCAACAGCCTCGAAACGCAGTCCCAGTCCCTTTCCCGGTCCCAGAGCATGGATATCGATAGCGTCTCCTGTGAGAAAAGGTATGCGGGTGTGTGTGTATGTTTGTGTCGCTCATCCAGTCCCTGGCTCAGAGCAGCCTTGGCTGGACGTTCTCCCAAGATGCTTAGCGTATTGGGATTTTACCAGCGTTTCCATTGTGGCTTGGCGGTGGCCGGCGAGGCTGGCAGCAGATTCGGACAGTGAGGAGGTTGGGGAGGAAGATGGGCCAGTCATGGAGTCCGGGGAAGGCTCTGACGAGGGCTCTGTGTCACAGGCAGAGGGGGGGGGGCAGAGCCATCTGGGAGTTATGTGCTGCATTCGGAGTCGGACATCAGTGAGGCAGAAGAACAGCTGGAGCCTGTTCCCAGGGTGCGCATGCACAGAGCTGCCAGGAGAAGGGGAGAGCTAAAGAACAGGGGTCGACTTGGGAGGAAGGCCACAGGTGGACGATGAACGGCCCCTCCCAGAGGGAATAAAAGAGGAGCGAAAGGGGAGTGGATCTTGCAGGAGGTCATTGTTTCCTGACTCTCCTCCTTGCCAAGTTTTGCAGAGATCGGGCCTGGCAGCTCTCCAAGCCAGATAAGGTCTGTGACCGTAAATCCTCCCTGGAAAGACTTGGCTGGAGGTGAATGAGCAGAATTCACAGCCAATTCACAAAAGGGTTTTTTGTCGGGACCAGGAGTTGGCTTCAGGCTCTCGGGACGCCTTGCTCAGAACTTTAGGGGGAAGGCAGAATCGAAATGTTGTCCTCCCCACACGTGGGCCGGATTCTGCTTGGCAGCCCTGCACAGACACCCCCACACCACGCAAGCTGCGGGAGGGGGTGAGAAATGAAGTGTGTGCTGGAGAGCTGTCCTTCCATGAGTCGTGTTGGTTGGCTTGTTCCGAAGCAAGCCGTGTCCGGGCAGTTGGTTATCCATCCGTTATAGCCCGATGGCACAGTTGTGGTGTTTTTGTGCACGTGGGGTTGTTTTCCCCTTCAAGCCCTCCTGCGGCTGAGGCCTTCCGTTTTGAGCAGCTGCTCTTCCGAGCGGGGAGTTTGTCTGAAGGTTTCGGAGGGTCTCTTGAACTCTGCTCCCTTTCCAGCTTGTCCCAGGTCGATGTGGATTCGGGGATCGAAAACATGGAAGTGGATGAGAGCGACCGGAGGGAGAAACGGAGCCTCTCGGATAAGGTGAGGGGGAACGGTCACGCTGAGCTTGAGAGGCGGTTTGGCGGGGAGGGGTGGGAAACGAAGAGGCCCTTGACTGTCTATTCTGGAACAGCTCCTGCTTCGCATGTCGGGATGGGCAAGAATGGTGAATGCGCTATCAATAAAGGAGAATATTTGTAGCACAGGCTTGACTTGAGAGGTCCTTGGTGCTCTCTGAGCTGGCTGGTTTTCTTGCAAACGTTTCGTTACCCAACTAGGTAACATCATGGAAAAGTAAGATCATGTCGTCCTGCCCTCTCAGTAGATGGGGAAGAAAGGGAGGTAGTGACAGGTTTTATTATCCTGGGCTCCAAGATCGTCGCAGATGGGGGCGGCAGCCAAGAAATTAAAAGAGGCTTCCTCCTGGGGAGGAAAGCTATGGCTAATATATATATTTTATATTTTCGCATTTGTATACCGCCCTGTCTCCCTAGAGGGACTCAGGGCGGTGACAGCTGATGGTGAATCTAGACAGCTTACTAAAAATCAGAGATATCACCCTGCCAACACAAGTGTGTCTAGTCAAGGCGATGGTTTTCCCAGTTGCCATGGATGGCTGTGAAGGTTGGAGCGTAAGGAAGGCTGAGGGCCAAAGGATGGATGCCTTTGAACTCGGATGCTGGAGAAGAAGCCTCCTGCATTGAGTCCCTTTGGACTGCAAGGCCATCCAAGCGGTCAGTCCTAGAGGAGATCCACCCTGGCTGCTCTTCAGAAGGCCAGATCCTGAAGAGGAAACTCAAAGACTTTGGCCACCTGATGAGAAGGAAGAAGGACTCCCTGGAGAAGAGCCTCATGCTGGGAATGATGGAGGGCAAAAGAAGAAAAAGGGGACGGCAGAGAAGGAGGTGGATGGATGGAGTCCCCGAAGCAGCCGGCGTGAGCTTCAATGGACTCCAGAGGATGGTGGAGGACAGGAAGGCCTGGAGGACCTTAGTCCATGGGGTCGCGATGGGTTGGACATGACTTTGCAACTAATAACAACAATGCCAAACTGGCTATCTACACACAAACACGACAACACCAGACTTTACAAATAGCCATGTCACTTCACAACACACTTCCCTGCTGGACAGTGCAAATATAGTTTTAATTCTGAGTTTGCAAGTTAAGAGTCCTCCCCCCCCCTTCCTGTGCTCAGACATGGGCTGTAAAAGGAATTAAAAAGTCATTTATCCTTTGTTATTCATGTTAGCTTTTCATGGCTTTGCTAAATCTCCCCTAAACGTCCTTGAAACTTAAAACTACAAAATTAACCCTGAATGTTTTCTGGCGTCCCCTTTGCAGGAGCCTCCCTCAGGATTGGAAATCTCGGAGGAACAAGCCTTACAGCTGGTTTGTAAGATTTTCCGGGTCTCTTGGAAAGACCGGGATAGAGACGTCATCTTCCTGACTTCCCTCTCGGAACAGTTCAAGCAAAACCCTAAAGATGGTAAGGAAACCTCCAGGTTATTTCTGGATGTGTTTAAAAAGCAGAATTGGCTTACCAAAGCCAGCTGTATTAACTGAGTGCCTTTTAGATCAGGCTTGGGGTGTCAAAATTCAGGGGGTGGGGGGAGCCCTCCTCTCACGACATGTAGCAGCCTTAGTGGGAGGATTCTGGGAGTTGAAGTCCCACCCATCTTAAGGATGTGAAGGTGAGAACATTTGTACTAGATCAGGGATGTCAAACTTGATTTCATTGAGTTGTCACTTACCGACAAACCTGATTTCATCAGGGTTGTCGGTAAAATGAGGACCCAGATTGTTGGGGGGCAAGAGGCTGACTCTGTCAACCGCTTAGAGAGGGCTGTAAAAGCACTGCGAAGCGGTATATAAGTGTAAGTGCCCTTCCTTCCTTCCTTCCTTCCTTCCTTCCTTCCTTCCTTCCTTCCTTCCTTCCTTCCTTCCTTCCTTCCTTCCTTCCTTGTGGTTAGAATGCAGTATTGCAGGCTAATTCTGCCCACTGCCAGCAGTTCAATCCTGACCAGCTCAAGGTTGACTCCACCCTCCACCCTTCCGAGGTGGGTCAAGTGAGGACCCAGATTGTTGGGGTGGGCAAGAGGCTGACTCTGTCAACCGCTTAGAGAGGGCTGTAAAAGCACTGTGAAGCGGTATATAAGCTTAAGTGCTCTTGCTACAAGAGCGGTGGTGGCGCAGATGGATAGAATGCGGTATTGCAGGCTGCCTCTGCCGACTGTCAGCAGTTCAATCCTGACCGGCTCAAAGTTGACTAAGCCTTCTGTACTTCCGAGGTCGGTAAAATGAGGAGCCAGGTTGTTGTTGTTTTTTTGGGGGGGGGGGGGGCAGTAGGCTGACCTTGTAAACCGCCTAGCACTGTGAAGCGGTATATAAGTCTAAGGGCTGCGTGCCTGTTCAGATCAGGTTGATTCACTTTTGAATCTCCCCTTGCTGTATGAGATGTGTGGAGGGTCCTCAAGTAACCCCCCCCCCTTCCTCCCCCCTCCAGTGTTCTCGGACTTCAAAGACTTGATTGGGCAAGTGCTGATGGAAGTCCTAATGATGTCCACCCACTCGAGAGAAGAAAACCCCTTTGCCAGCTTGACCGCCACGTCACAGCCCATTGCGGCAGCCGCCCGCTCGCCCGATAGAAACTTAGTCCTGAATACCGGCTCCAACCCGGGGACCAGCCCCGTGTTTTGCAACGTGGGCTCCTTTGGCTCCAGCTCCTTATCAAGGTAGGTCATTAGCCCCCCCCCCCCCTCCCATGTCAGTTTGGAGACACCTGGGGAAAAAAAGGCCACAAGGTGAAGGACTCTAAAAGCCGTGGTGATGCAGGTCGTTTGATCCTGACCAGCTCAGACTTCCGTCCTTCCGAGGCCGGTAAAACGGTAAAACGAGGACCCAGATTGTTGGGGGCAAGAGGCTGACTCTGTCAACTGCTTAGAGAGGGCTGCAAAAGCACTGTGAAGCGGTATATAAGTCTAAGGGCTATTGCGATGTATAGATGGATCGATCGATATGGATGGATGGATGGATAGATACATGTGTATACATGATAGATAGATGGATAGATATGCATGTGGATAGATAGATGGATAGATATGCATATCCATCTATCATGTGTATACATGATAGATAGATGGATAGATAGATGGATAGATAGATGGATAGATAGATGGATACATATGGACAGATGATAGATACAATACAACACAATAGCAGAGTTGGAAGGGACCTTGGAATTATCTTAGGATTCAGAACAGACATTCTTTTCGGATCAGAAACAATAGAATAGAATAGAATAGAATAGAATAGCAGAGTTGGAAGGGACCTTGGAGGTCTTCTAGACCAACCCCCTGCCTAGGCAGGAAACCCTATACCGTTTCAGACAAACGGCTATCCAACATCACCTTAAAGACTTCCAGTGTTGGATGGATAGATAGATACATATGGATACACGATAGATAGTTGTATAGATAGATAGATAGATAGATAGATAGATAGATAGATAGATAGATAGATAGATAGATAGATAGATGATAGATAGATAGATAGATAGATAGATAGATAGATAGATAGATAGATAGATAGATAGATAGATAGGAATAGATGATAGTTAGATGGATAAATGATATGGATAGATGGATAGATACGAATAGATGATTGATAGACAGAGACAGACAGACAGAGAGATAGATATGAATAGATAGATATAGATAGATAGATAGATAGATAGATAGATAGATAGATAGATAGATAGATAGGAATAGATGATAGTTAGATGGATAAATGATATGGATAGATGGATAGATACGAATAGATGATTGATAGACAGACAGACAGACAGACAGAGAGATAGATATGAATAGATAGATATAGATAGATAGATAGATAGATAGATAGATAGATAGATAGATAGATAGAATAGATGATAGATGGATAGATGATATGGATAGATAGATGGATAGATATGACTAGATAGATAGATAGATGGATAGATAGACAGATGGATAGATAGACAGATAGATAGATATGAATAGATGATAGATAGATAGGAATAGATGATAGTTAGATGGATAGATAGGAATAGATGATAGTTAGATGGATAGATAGGAATAGATGATAGTTAGATGGATAGATAGGAATAGATGATAGTTAGATGGATAGATAGGAATAGATGATGGATGGATGGATAGATATGGATAGATATATGCAGGGGTGGGTTTTACTACTGGTTCGCAGACACATACGCACCCACAGAAACCCAGAGAGTGGTGCAGTGGTTAGAATGCAGTATTGTAGATTAAACTCTGCCCACTGCCAGCAGTTCGAATCGCACCAGGCTCAAAGTTGACTCAGCCTTCCATCCTTTCGAGGTCAATAAAATGAGGACCCATGATTGTTGGGGGGGCAAAGAGGCTGACTCTGTCAACCGCTTAGAGAGGGCTGCGAAAGCAACTGTGAAGCGGGATATCACTCTTAAAGGCTATTGTTAGGCCAATTCGGCCACCTGGTGGAGGATTGGCCTCAGAACAGATAAGCCAGGGGACCAGAGCGGTCTGCCCTTAAAATGGAGCTGGCCCACTTCCAGAGCCAGCTCCAAACTTTTGGGGCCCTGGTGAAAGAATTTCAACCGAGTGGCTGCTTTCTTTCTTTCTCTCTCTCTCTCTCTCTGTGTTGCCCGCATCGTCGTCTTCCATTTTTGTGGTCTTCCCCATTGTCAATTCTTGCCTTCCTCTTGTCTTCCTGCCTTCGTTGACCGCAGTCTCTACGGAAGCAGCCCCATCCCCATTTTCAACATCGCTAACCACCCCCCCTTGGCTGGCTCCTTCCCCAGCCCTGTGGCTCCCCTCCCCGTGTCTTCCCTGTCTGTCAGCCCCCACCTCCTGCCAGCAGGGCCGCTCAGTGTCCAGCCCTCGTCCCCACGGTACCGTCCGTACACAGTGGCGCACCCCTGGACTTGGGCAGCTCCTCCTCCCCCCGCACCCTCCGCAGGAACCTCCAGCCTTTCGGCCTCTTCGACGCCTCCGGGCATAAGCCCCAGTCCTCCGGCTGCACGGGTCCCTTCGTCCAGGGGTAGGCCCGTAGCCGCCAACACCCTGCCCCTCTTCTCCACGTTGGGCAGCAGCCGTACCTCTTCCCCAGGCAGGATGCCCTCTAGGTATATTTGCAGCTGGGTGAATTTGTGTACGGTTTTGTGTGTGTGTGTTTGCCCTGCTGGGTTGCAGTGATCAGCTAGGTTTTGGAAGAGCTCCTTTAGACTTTGGCTAATCTGTTTGCTTTTAAAACTTCTGGTTTTGCTTCCCTAATGGCGTTTTGTTTTGAGCTGCGCTAATCCTGACTTTGAACTCGCGTGGTGGTTGTTTGGGGTTTTTCTTTTGGCAAGATTCACGGCGTTTTCCAGGGCAGAAGAAGGGAGGGAAAATTTTACTAACTTGGGTAAGGTAAAGGTTCCCCTCGCATATGTGTGCTAGTCGTTCCTGACTCTAGGGGGCAGGGCTCATCTCCGTTTCAAAGCCGAAGAGCCAGCGCTGCCCGAAGACGTCTCCGTGGCCGTGTGGCCAGCATGACTCAACACCCGAAGGCGCACGGAACGCTGTTCCCTTCCCACCAAAGGTGGCTCCTGTTTTTCTACTTGCAGTTTTTATGTGCTTTCGAACTGCTAGGTTGAGCAGAAGCTGTGACGAGTCACGGGAGCTCCCTCCGTGCTAAGGATTAGGTAATCCTTAGGTGCTAAGGATTCGAACCGCCAAACGGCCAACCTTTTTGATCAACAAGCTCAACGTCTTGGCCCCTGAGCCACCGCGTCCCCACTTTACTAACTTAGAGAAGTTTTCTTCCACTTTTCAGCCCAAGAGATCTCAAGATGCTTCATGCAGTCAATTCATTGCAGGTTGGCAAATGCGAAGAGGAAAGAAGAGATGATAAATTGATAGAAGCACAATATGTCACTTGGGAATCCCTCACGGTCTTCAGGACGGATTGGGATGGCCCTCCTTTCCCCATCTCGTTGGAATAAAAGCCAAGTGAGGTTTTTGGCTTAGCCCAGGGATGTCCAAACTTGGGAACTTTAAGACTTGTGGACTTCAACTCCCAGAATTCCCCAGCCAGCATAGCTGGCTGGGGAATTCTGGGAGTTGAAGTCCACAAGTCTTAAAGTTCCCAAGTTTGGACATCCCTGGCTTAACCAAACAAGATGCAATGTTTGGGACAGGGCAGGAGAAACATAACAGAATTCGCAGCAGGGGTGTCAACTTGAAGAGCTGTGGACTCCCAACTCCCAGAATTCCTCAGTCCTGGGAATTGAAGCCTTCAAATCAAGTTTGCCAAAGTTGACTTTTCTTCGGCCAAAGGAGAAGTCATTAAACTGCACTGGGAGAGAGAAAATTCCTGTAGCTTCTTGTGGATTTCAACTCCTAGAATTCTCCAGCTGGAGAATTCTTGAGAGTTGAAATTCCACCAGTCTTTCTTTTTTTTTTTGTATAAAAAATTTATTGGTTTTTCAAAATATATATGGGATAAGAGATAGAGTATACAAAATTTTTTGGTAGCTCCCATGTCGGTGTTGGTAGCCCCCCCCCCCCCCCCAAACCTCACAAGTTTACAATTTTAAAAAATAAGAGGACAAATATAAACAAAATTGTTGCATTGTGTACCCTGTGTTCAACCGTCTCTTTCTTTGCCATTTTCTATTATATCAACAATTACAATGACATTTCAAATAAAATCTAAGTTCCACCAGTCTTAAAGTTGCCAAGTTTGAAGACCACGGTTCCAACTCCTTGAGTCCCAGGAAATGGTTTGGCCAGCAGATTTTTTCCATAGTTGCAAAGAGCAATCGCTGAAAAGTCTGGGGGGAAAAAAATTGATCCTCAGCCTTGGCAAAACTCTTTTTATCAGCTGGTATCCTTACCCTCCAGCCAGTCACAGGACAACGTTATATAAGTCCCTCAAGACTCTTACACCCCCGGCAATCAAGTTCCCTTCTGATGTCAGGCAGTTGGAGGAGACAGACCAGGGTTTTCGCCTCTGCCGAAGGCGGCTACGTCTTAACAGCCATTGCTGTTATAGGATCCTCAGGCATTGATTCAGGAATTGGGCCTTCCTTAAAATTCCTTGGGCGCCGCCACCCGTAATCTTCCCTAGAAAGCAGCCTGCCTGGCTTCTTTTGGTCACTCGTTTTTTTTAGCTTCCGAGGTTTGCCGGGACGCGCCTTAACTCTGTTGTGGCTCTAACCCAGGGGTGTCAAACTGGATTTATTTCAGGGACAAATCAGCATTGCGGTTCTCTTCCATGCACCCGCCAGAGGTGGGGGGGAAAGGGGTGGAGGAGACAGGACTGATGCCTCCAGCACCCCGCCAGCCAAAACGGGGCACGGTGGGGATGTGCGAGGTCCGCCACGCCCCATTTTCAGCCTGGACGGCCTCCTGCAGCACTTTGCCAGCCCAAGCAGGGTGTGTGTGTGTCGGGGGGGGGGCGCATGTGAGGACCCCCATGCCCTATTTTGGCTGCAGGAGGCCGTCCAGGCAGAAAATGGGGCGTGGCGGACCTCGCTAGGAGCATCGGCCACCGTATGGGTACGCTGCTTTGGAGGGGCCCCCCTCGTGTTTTTCCTCTATTTGAGGTAACCGGGCCATTTGCGTGCATCCGTGCAGCGTACGGGGGCCTGCGCGAACTACGCCGAGGACGTGCTCGACGGCCGGCCCCGTTGCAGCGTACCGGTTGCAATGGCTTCCGGAACCCGCCACTGCCCCACGCCCCATTTTGGCTTCCAGGGACCCTGTGGGCCACTCCTTTGCTATTTCCCGGCCAGATTTAAGCACCCCGTGGGGGGGCCTTGTGTTTGACACCCTCTGCTCTAACCCGTGTGGCTGATTGCCCAACTTAACTTGCCGCATGCTTGCCGTGGAAGATGGGTCTTGGTAGAAAACCCAACAGCTTGTGTGTGTGTGTGTGTGTGTGTGTGTCCGGGGGCGGGTCTCTTCCCTCCCTTCTCTTGTATTCATTCATTCTTTCATTCATTCATCCGCCTCTGCTTTCATTATACTAGTATGCACGAGAGCCCTTTCTCCCTCCTCCTTGCCATTTCCGATGTGTCTGGAGACAGTTCTGAGGAAGAAAATGAGGACGAGGAGGAGGAGGAGGATTTTTCTTATGTGCCATTTGGGTCCAGGTACTCTAGAAACAAAAAAAAAAAGAGTGTGATTTGTTTGCGTCTTCTGTCCTCAGGATCCTTCCCTTCCCTCCCTCCCTGGTCAGCGTTTCGTTTCAAATCCCTTTGAAATTCCAAATATCATCCAGAAGGAAATCAGAGTCCAAGGCAGAGCTATCCTTCAAGTTCCAATGTAACAAGAGAGACCTGTCGGTACAAACTGTGGGAACCCGAATCTGAAAGCTTCCTGGGTTTTTTCCCCACCCAGTTGCAAGCTCATAATCTTGTCTCCACTCCCACAAGTCCCATCCCATGGTCCGATCTTCTTCTGCCACGCTGGGCAGCTTCCACCCATCCAGTTCCGGTCCGGTGCAGAGGTGCAGAGACAAAAGATCGACCTTGGGCTTCTAGAAAGGAATTTTTTGACCAAACACATCCTGCAATTCTACAACTCTGCTCCTTACTATTCCCCTCTCCCAATTCCCCACGAATGAAAGCAGGGCTGACTTCCCTCCCACTTCATAAAAATATATTTTACCCTTTTGACAGGATGAAATCTGGTTTTTCCCCCCCCCTTGCTCTCTCTTCCCTAGGCTCTTCTTTTAAGTGCCAAATGATCCCCAAGGTCACTTTGTGAGTCAGTACTTTTGAAACTGGTTGCTTTGCACAAAATTGGATGCCTTGTGCACACCCAGATCAGTGGTGGGTTTCTGCAGGCTCGCACCTACTCGCGAGAGCCGGTTGGTGAAATTTAGAGAACCGGTGAGAGGGGGTTCCACCGGCGTACCTGGAAGTAAATCTGGCCCGCTGCTGCCAGTGACCCAACGGGAAGGAAAGGAAAGGAAGGAAGGAAGGAAGGAAGGAAAGAAAGAAAGAAAGAAAGAAAGAAAGAAAGAAAGAAAGAAAGAAAGAAAGAAAGAAAGAAAGAAAGAAAGAAAGAAAAACAGAGACAGACAGACAGACAGAATTTATCATCACAATTGAGTCTAAAATTTTGGTTGCATTGTTAAATAAATGAGTTTCACCACATTTTAAAAGGTGGCCACTCCCACCCTGTCACATGACTGCCAAGCCACGCCCACAAAATAGGCCACACCTACAGAGTAGGTTCTAAAAAATTTGAAACCCACCACTGACCCAGATGGTAAATTGACACCATGATGACTTCAAAAATATATATATAATAATAATAATAATAATTGGCTTTTCTCTCTGGCTTGTTAAAGGAGCCCAGCAGTTTTCTTTGTTTTGCATCTATTAAAAGGGGGAAATATCGCAATCAGGATGGGCCTCTCCGCCCACGAGAGAAGCTTTTGCCAGAGTGATTAAGAGGCCTCCGTTTCTTTAATGGCTGTGGCTTGTTTGCTACGTGTGAATGGGCCATGAAGAGGATTGAAATCCTCCCAATGGGTATCGCCCACAACTTCCCCGATGCTTTAGGGATGGTCTGAGCTGGCGGGCACTTCAATGAAAACTAAATGTGTTTAATGTGTGTGAATTTAATTTATCCCATCTGCTAAATCCTGATCTCAGCAAACCGTAGTTTTACACAGTGGAGAGGCTAACCCCAACAAACATCCTGGGCTGAAAGCGTTGTATCATTTTGGCCTGCATTGTCAGTTTGTGGTTGACGAGCCAATAACCTCGCTTGTCAAACGCAATCCGTGGGGGCTTGTTATTTTTGACTTGGCGCAACACAAAATTCCATCCCTAGAATGGGACATCGTGTTCTCAGTCTCCCTCACCCACCCCCTTCCCCAGGTGCCCAAAATCCTTGCAAGGATGTTCTCAGATTGCAACAAATGTTACGTGAACCCTGGAGTTGGGGTAGACATCTTGTGTGGGGAGGTGAACTTGATAGGTGTTGTGGCCCGCCAACAGAGCTGGCAGCAGATTCGGACAGTGAGGAGGGTTGGGGAGGAAGATGGGCCACTCCTGGAGTCTGGGGAAGGCTCAGACGAGGCCTCTGTGTCGGAAGCAGAGAGGGGGCCAGAGCCATATGCCAGTTATCAGCTGCCTTCAAAGTCAGACATCAGTGAGGCAGAAGAAACAGCTGGAGCCTGTTCCCAGTGTGTGCATGGGCAGAGCTGCCACTCCAAGGGAACAGCTATGGAATAAGTGTCGACTTGGGAGGAAGGCCACAGGTGGATGATGAACGGCTCCTCCCAGAGGAAATAAAAGAGGAACGGAAGGGGAGTGGAGCTTGCAGGAGACCATTAGTCCTGTTAATTGGTTGGCGACTCCCCGAGACGCCTCGCCAAAGTTCTGCAGAGATCGGGCCTGGCAGCTCTCCAAGCCAGATGAGGTCTGTGACCGTAAATCCTCCTTCGAAAGACTTTGCTGGCTGTGAAGGAGCAGAATTCACAGCCAGTTAATAAAAGGGGGTTTTGTCGGGACCAGGAGTCGGCTTCTGCTCTCGGGGAAGCCTCGGTCAGAGCGTTAGGGAAGGAACCATAGGGGGCTCCTGAATGCAAGGATGCCTATTGAGTGATGATGGGTCAGGTAGACATGTTGACTAAGGAGGCTTAGGTTTATAGGAATTCATGGTGTGTGTGTGTGCAATCCAGGGATGACCCTTCCCCTATGCCGTGTTTCCGTCCAGCAGCAGCCCCCCTCCAACCCCCCCAAAAATAATCCATGGCCCTTCCTTTCTTCTTGCTGGCTTCCGGCGTCCGCTCTAGCCTTTTGGACTCACTGGTGCCTCTTGCCCTGTTTTGTTCGCCAGTGGCGGAGGCTCCGGGGGCGCCAGCATTTCCGACTCGTGCAGCGACCATTTCGCCATTGAGACGTGCAAGGAGACGGAGATGCTCAACTACCTCATTGAGTGCTTCGACCGAGTGGGGATTGAGGAAAGGAAGGCGCCAAAGGTACCTTTTTCCTCTTTTTACGTTCCTCCTCCTCTCCACACCCCACACCCCCTCATTTTTTGGCCTTGTTTCCTTGCGGAGGTTTTGTGATTCGCTATATGTTCTTTTCCTGTTGTTAAAAAGGGACCCTGTGCGTGTTGGTGTTAAGTGAAATATGGACGTTATACGTAACGCGCCGTTTTGTGTTAAAAGTTGGCGTTTTGTCAACTTTAGCAACTTTTAAAATGTACGGAGTTCCACCTCCCAGGATTCTGGGTGTTGGAAGTCCGCACATCTTAAAGATGCTGAGGTTGAGATAGCACGCCCTCCCCCCCATCTCTCTCTCTCTCTCTCTCTGTTCCTCCCTCTCTCTTTTTCTCTCCCCCCCCACTCCCTCTCTTTCCCCATCCTTCTCTCCCCTTCCCTTTCCCTCCCTCTCTCTGTCCTCTCTCCCCTCCCCGTCTCCCACTCCCTTTGTCCCCTTCTCCCCCTCCCTCCCCTCACCATTTCTCTCTCCCCCTTACCTCTCCCTTTGTCCCCTTCTCCCCCTCCTCGTCACCCCTTCCCTTCCCCCCCTTGTCTCTCCCCTTCTTCCCTCCCTCTTCCCTCCCTCTGTCTCTCCTCTCTCCCCTCCCCATCTTCCTCTCCCCTTCCCTCTTCCCCTCCATCTCTTTCCTTCTCTCTCCCCTCCTCGTCTCCCTCCCCCCTCTCCCTCTGTCCCCATCTCCCCTCCCTCTCCCCATCTTCCCTTTCCCTCTCCCTCTCTCCTTCTTATCTCCCATTTCCTTCCCTCTGTCTCTCCCCGTCTCCCTCTCCCCTCTCCCTCCCCTCTCTTCCTGTCTCCCATTTCCCTCCCCCTCCTCTCTCCCCATCTCCCCTCCCTCTTCCCATCTTCCACTTCCTTCTCCCTCTCCTTCTTATCTCCCATTTCCTTCCCTCTGTCTCTCCCCGGCTCCCTCTCCCTCTCCCTCCCCTCTCTTCCTGTCTCCCCTTTCCCTCCCCCCCCCTTTCCCTCCCCCTCCCCCCTCCCTCTTCCCCTTCCCTTTCCCTCTCCCTCTCTCCTTCTTATCTCCCCTTTCCTTCCCTCTGTCTCTCCCTGTCTCCCTCTCCCTCCCCTCTCTTCCTGTCTCCCCTTTCCCTCCCCCCCTCTCTCCCCCTCCCCCCTCCCTCTTCCCCTTCCCTTTCCCTCTCCCTCTCTCCTTCTTATCTCTCCTTTCCTTCCCTCTGTCTCTCCCTGTCTCCCTCTCCCTCCCCTCTCTTCCTGTCTCCCCTTTCCCTCCCCCTCCTCTCTCCCCATCTCCCCTCCCTCTCCCCATCTTCCCTCTCCCTCTCTCCTTCTTATCTCCCATTTCCTTCCCTCTGTCTCTCCCTGTCTCCCTCTCCCTCCCCTCTCTTCCTGTCTCCCCTTTCCCTCCCCCCCTCTCTCCCCCTCCCCCCTCCCTCTTCCCCTTCCCTTTCCCTCTCCCTCTCTCCTTCTTATCTCTCCTTTCCTTCCCTCTGTCTCTCCCTGCCTCCCTCTCCCTCCCCTCTCTTCCTGTCTCCCCTTTCCCTCCCCCTCCTCTCTCCCCCTCCCCCCTCCCTCTCCCCATCTTCCATTTCCTTCTCCCTCTCTCCTTGTTATCTCCCATTTCCTTCCCTCTGTCTCTCCCCGTCTCCCTCTCCCTCCCCTCTCTTCCTGTCTCCCCTTTCCCTCCCCCCACTCTCCCCATCTCCCCTCCCTCTTCCCATCTTCCCTCTCCCTCTCTCCTTCTTATCTCCCATTTCCTTCCCTCTGTCTCTCCCTGTCTCCCTCTCCCTTCTCCCTCCCCTCTCTTCCTGTCTCCCCTTTCCCTCCCTCTCTTGGGAGTTGTAGTCCACCCGCCTGAAAGTTGCCAGGGTGGAGAAACACCCCTCTAAAGGGTGAAAGATGGACTGCTTTGCCCTGTTTCTGCCTCCCCTTAGATGTGCAGCCAGCCGGTGGTCAGCCAGCTTCTGAGCAACATCCGATCCCAGTGCATTTCTCACGCGGCTTTGGTGCTCCAAGGATCCCTAACGCAGCTGAGGTCAGTGGGACAGCAGGCCACTTAGCGATCCTTGCTTGACCTCCCCTTCGAACCTCTCGGGAATCTGTCCTCTGAGACGAGCCGGAAACGGGCCTTTCACGGGCCTTTGGGTTTCAGCGTTCTCTCAGGGGGACGGGGACTTTATGAAACCTTTTGTCTCTTTCTCTCGCTCACCCAGGTCAAACCAACAGCAGTCGTTGTTAGTCCCATATATGCTCTGTAGGAATCTCCCCTTCGGTTTCATCCAGGAATTGGTGAGGACGACTCACCAAGACGAAGAAGTCTTCAAACAGGTAAGAAGGGGGGGAAAAAAAGAGGCTAGCTTAGTTCTTTTTTTTAATTGAAATGCATTTTATTTAGCTTCTTTGTATTCAATCACATAGCAAAAGAAGTTGAGAGCATTCGGCCAAACACACTCAATGTTAATACAGCGATCCCTCGTTTTTCACGGTTAATGGGGACCAGAACCTTCCGCGAAAGCTGAAAAACCGCGAAGTAGGATTCGCCCCTAGGAAACCAATCACGCGCCTTTATGAGAGTCGCACTGGAAACCAATCACCGGAAACCAATCGCACCAGAAACCAATCACGCGCCTTTATGAGAGCCGATAAATCCACTCGTACAGTATTTTTGAAAAACCCGCGAAGCACTGAAGCCGCAAAACATGAAGCCGCGAAAAACGAGGGATCACTGTACATTGTATAGTTATCCTAAGTTCAGGAATTCTTTTATACAGTACTTGCTTACTGTATGTTGTTTATGTTTAAGAAAAGTCGTTTCAAAACAAGCCTCCAGTGATATATATCTCCAATATCCCACCTGTGAAACTTTCTGAAGCTTCCAGAAAAGTTTTCCAAAGCGGCATCCCTCAAAATCCCTTAAAATTATTGTACCATCACCACAGTGCATAAAAAAGACCATCCATTCACATACAAAGCTCCATTTGTGCTTTGATCTATCAATACAATACAATACAATAGCAGAATTGGAAGGGACCTTGTAGGTCTTCTAGTCCAACCCCCTGCGTGGGCAGGAACCTTATACCATTTCAGACAAATGGCTATCTAACATCTTTTTAAAGACTTCCAGGGTTGGGGCATTCACAACTTCTGGAGGCAAGCTGTTCCAGAGGTTCATTGTTCTAACTGTCAGGAAATTCCTCCTTAGTTCTAAGTTGCTTCTCTCCTTGATTAGTTTCCACCCATTGCTTCTTGTCCTGCCCCCAGGTGCCTTGGAGAATAGTTTGACTCCCTCTTCTTTGTGGCACCCTCTGAGATATTGGAAGACTGCTATCCTGTCTCCCCTGGTCCTTCTCTTCGTCAAGCTAGACATACCCAGCTCCTGCAACCGTTCTTCATATGTTTTAGTCTCCAGTCCCCTATCAATGTCCTCCTTATTTATTGCTCCTAAACTTTTGTGAACCAAATAACCGAAGAAGTCTAGCATAATAATAATAATAACAACAACAACAACAACAATAACAACAATAATAATTTATTACATTTATAAACCGCCCCCTCTCCCCAAAGGGACTCGGGGCGGTGTACAGGAAAATTAAAAAACCATATAAAAACATACAATACACACAAAGTTAAAAGCGAATTAAACTACCCTGTACTAAAAATTTAAGAACATTAAAATTACTACCCATTAAAACCCAATAGACAATTTGAGAAAACAGATTGAGGCGAGAAGCGTGAATTAGGCTTAGTTGGTTTATGGTTTGGTTTATGGTTTATTGGATTTGTATACCGCTCCTGTCTCCAGATGGACTCAGGGTGGTGCACAGGGAATTAAAATACCACAAGCAACAATACATACAATACAATAGTAAAATAAAATTATATTAGAATCTCCTGTGCTAAAAATTAAGTTAAAATATTAAAATCTCAACCAATCCCCTAAAAATCCCAGTTCTAGAATCTAAACTAAAATATAGGCATAAACTAACTCTAAGCAAGGCCTGCGAGACGGAACAAGTGCGTTTTTAATGAGCGGCGGAAAAGGCGAAGGTCCGTGATGATACGAAGTTCGGGGGGGTAGGTCATTCCAGAGGGTTGGACCCGCCACAGAGAAGGCTCTTCCCCTGGGCGTCGCCAGCCGGCATTGACCAGCTGACGGCACCCTGAGGAGGCCCTCTCTGTGGGAGTGGACCGGTCGAAGGGAGGTATGTGGCAGGAGACGGTCCTGCAAAGTTCTTGCGCTCTAGACGTGCCACAGCCAAACATGTTGCTGGAATCTTGACTTCTCACTGTGTTGTGGCCCGCCAACAGCCAGCTGTGATTTGGACAGTGAGGAGGTTGGGGAGGCGCGTCTTATACTCCGGTGCATCTTATACTCCGAAAAATATGGTAATTCTTGGTTTGTTTGTTTTTCCTTCTACCAAACAGATCTTTATACCTATTTTACAAGGGCTGGCTCTTGCTTCGAAAGAATGCTCCTTTGATAGTGACAACTTTAAATACCCCCTTATGGTGAGTCTCGGAAGAACCCGCTGGTGGCGCTGTGTAAGCGGGGTGGGTGCTCATCTGGCCGGCCTGGCCTAATCTATCCTTCCTAGGCTGTAATATAAATTTAAATTGTTTTAATAGGGATTGCTGGGAATTAGTGTAAAGGGTTTTTAAGGTTTTAAGATTTTAAACTTTTAGCGCAGGTAAATTGTTTAATTCTATTTTAAATATTGTGTTGTTTTTATATATGTTTTTAAAGTCCTGTGCACCGCCCCGAGTCCCTTCGGGGAGAGGGTGCGGTCTACAAATCAAATAAATTGAATTGAATTGAATTAACCTTTGGGGCAGCCCCTCTCTCAGTGGGGGTTTAGATGGCCTGGCGGGGGTTGGCGTAAGGAAATATTTCTCTGCCAAAGAAAACACCCAAATCTTACCGGTACAAATGGGGGCACAAAAGGAAGGAAGACTTTTAATGGAGTGCATTTGCTGATTTAAAAAAACAACCAAATATTTATTTATTTATTTTTTATTTTATTTTAATCACATTTATATCCCGCCCTTCTCCACAAAGGACCCAGGGCGGCGCACAGGAATTAAAAAACATACAAAACAATACAATAAATACTGAAATTAAAAATATATTAAATTAAATTATAATCCTATGCTAAAATCAAATTAAAACCCCCAATTTAAAACTATCTAAATAGTTTCGACGGGAGGGTTAGGCTAGGCCGGCTTGCTGAAAAAGATGTATCTTTAGACACTGGCGGAAGAGGCGGAGGTCCGTGATGGTACGCAATTCAGGGGGTAGGTCATTCCAAAGGGCAGGGCCCGCCACAGAGAAGGCTCTTCCCCTGGGTGTCGCCAGACGGCATTGCCCGGCTGACGGCACCCTGAGAAGGCCAACTCTTTGGGAGCGGATCGGCCGAAGGGATGTATGGGGCAGGAGACGGTCTCGCATATAACTAGGCCCCGACCCATTTGGGATCATCGTCTTCATTTAATGATCCCATAATCCCTTGGAGGCTGGGCAGTTGAGTGGAGCTGAGTGTTGCTGGCCCTCAAAAATGGCTCCACCAAAAATAACGCTCAGATTGGCCATCCTACCATAATGGAAGCAAGGGTAGTTTCAGTTTGTTCACGCTTATTCTCAACCTCACCAAACCCCTATGTTTTAACCTAAATCTGAAGCTGTCAGGCCTGCAGCCATCTTTTCTTTTGGGTCTTTGGCCTGCCACACTTTTCTATTATTCTACTATGCATTTTCTATGGTGGGAAAATGGGAGTAAGATGATAGGTAGCCATAGCAACATTCTTTCTAGAAAGCCAAGGTCATCCTTTGTCTTTGCACCTCTGCACCTAACCGGAACTGGATGGGTGGAAGCTGCCAGCGTGGGAGTGGGAGATTGGACCATGGGATGGATTTGTGGGTGGGTGGGGGGCAAGATCTTGAACGTTCAACTGGGTGGGGAAAACCGGGAAGCTTTCAGATTCGGGTTTCCCCAGATGTGCCGACATGTCTCTCTCTTCATCAATTGGAACTTTGAGGAATCCTTTGCCTCGGGCTCTGATTTAATTTTGGATGCTATTTGGAACCCTGACATTAACCCGAATCTCCTTCAAAATACTTCACCAGCTACCCCGAACTTCGGGGTGCTGTCCGGGGTCCTGAGCCCCAGTGCCGACCCAAACCCGGGCGGCGCAAAGACTCAGGGAAGTTGACACTCTTTCTCTTTCCCCTCCCAGGCTTTAGGGGAACTCTGCGAGATCAAGTTTGGGAAATCGCATCCTGTCTGCAGCTTGGTAAGTGGGGAAAGCGACCGATCCTTGCGGGATTCTGCCAAAGGACGGGGAAACCCGAGGCGGAGCGATTGGAGCATCCCGCCCTCATCCCGCTCACTTTGGGGGAACCCTCTCTCCTCTCTCCAGGTGGTCTCTTTGCCTTTGTGGTTGCCAAAATCTCTAAGCCCCGGGATGGGCCGAGAGCTCCAGAGACTCTCTTACCTTGGGGTATTCTTCGGCCTCTCCGTCTTTGCCGAGGATGATGTAAGTGCAGAGAAGAGCAACCAAGAGGATTAGGGGACGGGAGGCTAAAACATACTGTATAAAGAACAATTGCAAAGATTGGGCGTGTCTAATTTAATTAAAAGAAGGACTAGAGGAGACAGGATAGCAGTCTTCCAGCATCTGGGGCGCTGCCCCAAAGAAGAGGGACTAAATAAGACAGCATAGAGCCGGGGCAGGGAGTTGGGCACACTCGCAATTTCCGCTACTGGTTCGGGTGAACCGATCCGAACCCGCTGAAATACCACCTCTGTAATGGCAGCGTAGAATTGCCGCTCGCAATTGACATTTGTGCTTATTTTGCCTTTGCAGCCTAGAGTTGTCGAAAAATATTTCTCTGGGCCTACCATTACTTTGGAAAACACGCGGGTCGTTAGCCAGTCGTTGCAACATTACCTGGAATCTGCCAGGGTAAGTGTGCTGAAGAAGCAACTTGAATGTTCACTTTGATTTTTGGGGTGGGTGGGTTGGGGGGGTGGGGGAAGGAGGTCAATTGCTCACAGAAATGTATAGCCCTGAATTGCCGTATTTTTCAGAGTAAAAGACGCACCCTTTTCCCTAAAAAAAAAAGAGGCTGAAAATCTGGGTGCGTCTTATACACTGAATACAACATTTTTTGCCTCCCGAAACTCCGCCCGCTTCACCAAAATGGCCGTGCAGAGCCTTTAGAAGGCTTCCAGAGAGCTCCTGGAGATTGGGGAGGGCAGAAATGAGCGAAAAACGGGCCGTTTTTTGCCCTCCAGCCCCCAGCAGCACTCTATAAGCTTCCTAAAGCCTATTCATGCCCTTTTTTTTTGACAAAAAATGGGCTCGTTTTCACGAAAAATGCGCTGTTGTTTCCTCACCCCCCCTCCCCCTCTACAAGCCTCCTTAAGGCTATTCATTTCCCCCTTTTTTGACAAAAAACGGGCCTGTTTTTGGGATGTTTGCAGAGGGCAAAACCTTATTTTAAAAAAAAATCCTCTTCAAAACCTTGCTGCGTGTTATACTCCAGTGCGTCTTATACTCTGAAAAATACGGTAAAATGAAAGAATTCCTTTCCCTCTGCATTTATCTGTTGTGTGTGTGTGTGTGTGTGTGTGTGTGTGTGTGTGTGTGAGAGAGAGAGAGAGAGAGAGAGAGAGAGAGAGTGCTTTGTTTTAAGATATCAGAATAATTGTTGCCTGTCTACATTAAGGAAGCCACATTCAGGCTGTGATTCTTGGGATAGATCAGGGGTTAAACACTTAAAGAGCCATAAAAGTCCTAACCGGAAGCCGCCACGCACCCCCCTCCCCCCGGTTCAATTCTGGAGCCAACCGGAAGTCCGGTTCCCCCACCATAGAGTCTCCTCCTAGTGCACCATCCTTTTTCCTCTACCTGTCCTAACCAAAAGCCCAATCAATTCTGGAGCCGACCGGCGACAGGGAGCCGCAACTAGAGGGATGAAAGAGCCACATGCGGCTCCAGAGCCTCAGGTTGCCAACTCCTGAGAGAGGTGATGCCTGCCTAAAAGTGAGCTAAGCTTGCACCTTCAGTTCCTTTCTGTCTTTTTTTTTTTTTCCTCCTTGCTCAATCTTCTTTAGCAAGAGTTATTTAAGATCCTGCACAGTATTCTGCTCAACGGAGAAACGCGGGAAGCTGCTCTCAGCTATATGGCCACCGTGGTCAACGCCAACGTTAAAAAGGCACAAATGCAGGTGAGTTCTTTGTGCGGACCGCCACTAAGAGAAGGGGCATGGCAACTAGGGGTTTGCAGGAGCGGCCCCTGCGTGGCTGTTCCGCGTGGATGGCAGGTGCACGTGGGGGCACGGGGTAGGGCTTATTTTAGCGCATGCACTCAAAAGCCCGATTGGTCTTATTACCCAGGATGGTCTTATTTTCGGGGAAATAACTAGTTTGGGCCACGAAACATCTGCAAGAAAAGCAGCAAACTCAGAGAGCACCAAGGACCCCCTCATGTTAACCCTGAGCTACAAATACTCTATTTTCCCTTCCTTCCTTCCTTCCTTCCTTCCTTCCTTCCTTCCTTCCTTCCTTCCTTCCTTCCTTCCTTCCTTTTCTTTTTTCTCTCTTTCTTTCTTTCTTTCTTTCTTTTTTTCTTTCTTTCTTTTTTTCTTTCTTTCTTTCTTTCTTTCTTTCTTTCTTTCTTTCTTTCTTTCTTTCTTTCTTTCTTTCTTTCTTTCTTTCTTTCTTTCTTTCTTTCTTTCTTTCTTTCTTTCTTTCTCTGTCTCCCTCCCTACCTCCCACCCTCCCTCTCTTCCTTCTCTTTGGTCCTACCACTGATGATGTTACCTACTTAGAGTCATGAAACGTCTGCATGAAACCCAGCAAACAAGAGAGCGCCAAGGATCCTTCATATCAACCCTGAGCTACAAATATTCTATTCTTTCCTTTTCTTTCTCTCCCTCCATTTCTCCCCCTCATATCAACCCTGAGCTATAACTTCCTTCCTTCCTTCCTTCCTTCCTTCCTTCCTTCCTTCCTTCCTCCCTCCCTCCCTCCCTCCCTCCCTCCCTCCCTCCCTCCCTCCCTCCGACCCTTCCCCCTCCCTCCCTTTCTTCCTCCGTCTCTTCCTCCCTCCCTCCCTCTGTCCCTCCCTCCCTTCCGTCCTCCGTCTCTCCCTCTCTCCCTCACTTCCTCCATCCCTCCCTCCCTCCCTTCCTTCCTCTATCTCTTCCTCCCTCCCTCCCTTCTTCCGTCCCTTCCTTCCTCCCTCCCTCCCTTCTTCCATCCCTTCCTTCCTCCCTCCCTCCCTTCCTTCCTCCGTCTCTTCCTTCCTCCCTCCCTCCCTCCACCCCTCCCTCCCTTCCTTCCTCCGTTTCTTCCTCTCTCCCTCCCTTCCTCCATCCCTCCCTCCCTCCCTCCCTCTGTCTCTTCCTCCCTCCCTCCCTCCCTTCTTCCGTCCCTTCCTTCCTCCCTCCCTCCCTTCTTCCATCCCTCCCTTCCTTCCTCCCTCCCTCCCTTCCTTCCTCCGTCTCTTCCTCCCTCCCTCCCTCCCTCCCTCCCTCCCTTCCTCTGTCTCTTCCTTCCTCCCTCCCTTCCTTCCTCCCTCCCTCCCTCCCTCCCTCCCTCCCTCCCTTCCTCTGTCTCTTCCTCCCTCCCTCCCTTCCTCCGTCTCTTCCTCCCTCCGTCTCTTCCTCCCTCCCTCCCTCCCTCCCTCCCTTGCAGCACTGATGATCTTACCAAGTTTGGGTCACGAAACGCCTGCAAGAAAACCAGCGAGCTCAGAGAGCCCCACGGACTCCCTCACGCCCGCCCTCAGCTATAACTATTCTCCCTTATTGAGACCCACCGAAACACCCAGGAGGCCTTTGGGGGAGTCAAACTCAAGTCCTCACCCGGCTCCTTACATTTGGGCTCTTCTCGGAGTCCCGGAAGGGAGAAGGGCGGTATAGAAATGTAAATATTAAATTACGTTCTCTGTCGGGGTCCTGCAGGCGGACGATCGGCTGGTGTCTACGGATGGCTTCATGCTGAACTTCCTGTGGGTGCTGCAGCAGCTGAGCACCAAAATCAAGCTCGAGACGGTCGATCCGTCGTACATCTTCCACCCTCGGTGTCGCATCGTGGTGCCTGCGGACGAAACGCGCGTCAAAGCTACCTTGGAGGATGTCAGCAGCTGGATGGTTGAGCTGTGTGAGTTAATGACCTCTTTGGATGTCTTATCTCTGTGTCCGGATGGAGACCTTTCTTGGAATCTGCCCCAGGACCCTGAAGACACATTTACATTTCATTTGGATTTCCTACTTTTTCATTTACACTCTTCTTCTCTCTCTTTCCGCAGCCAGGGATCAGTCTCTCTTCTCTGAGCCAAAATTCCCAACGGAATGTTTCTTCCTGACCCTCCACGCCCACCACCTCTCCATCTTACCAAGTTGCCGTCGATATATCCGTCGACTCAGAGCCATCCGGGAGCTGAACAGGTTAGCCAAAAAAAAAAGCATCGTTAGTCATTTTGGGGAGTTTGAGCAAGACTTTGGCAAGAAAACGATAGCAGTATGTTCCCATATCTAAGGGGCTGCCACAAACAAATGGTGTGTGTGTATGTGTTCCACCTGTTCTCTTCAAAGCACTTGAAGACAAGACAAGAAGCAACGGGTGGAAACGAATCAAGGAGAGAAGCAACCTCGAACTAAGGAGAAATTTCCCAACAGTTAGGACAATTAATCAGTGGAACAGAAGTTGCCTCCAGAAGTTGTGAATGCTCCAACACTGGAAGTTTTGAAGAAGAGATTGGATATCCATTTGTTTGAAGTGGTGTAGGCTTTCCTGCCTGAGCAGGGGGATGGACTAGAAGACCTTCAAGGTCCCTTCCAACTCTGTTCTATTCTATTCCATTCTAAATTCATTATTCTATTTTCTATTCTATTTTCTATTCTACTCTATTTTCTTCTCTATTCCATTCCACTCCACCATTCCATTCCATTCCTACAATATTCTATTCTATTCTATTCTATAAGCAACTTAGAACTAAGAAAAATTTCCTGACAGTGAGAACAATTAATCAGTAGAACAGCTTGCAGACCTCCAGAAGTTGTGAATGCTCCAACACTGGAAGTTTTAAAGAAGATGTTGGATAACCGTTTGTCTGAAGTGGTGTAGGGTCTCCTGCTTGAGCAGGGGATTAGACTAGAAGACCTCCAAGGTCCCTTCCAACTCTCGTTATTCTGTAATAAAATAAAATAAAATAAAGCTGAGGTGATATTCTTAGCTAGTCTTCCTCAACCTCAGCCACTTTAAAATGGGTGGATTCCAACTCCCAGAAATCCCCGTGCCGGTCGGGGGAATTCTGGGAGTTGAAGTCCACCCCTTCTATAAAGCGGCTGAGGCTGAGGAAGATTCCTCTAGGAAAACCTGGGTTAACTTATACAGCAAGAAGAGAGGAGGGAGGGAAGAGTTGCCTGCTTGGTATGCAGAAGGGAGCTCCGTGCGAGTTGTAACGGCGTGCCAGCCTTTATTGTTATTATTTATTTATTTTTGCTTCTCGAGCCCGTGGGGGGGGGGGGGGAGGTTGGCATTTTCAGAGCCTCTGGGCAGCGTTGATGTGCGATGGGAACATGGTGTGCCCAGATGAACTTGGCACGCCGTGGCTTGGGGACTCCAGATGGCTGTGGGAGGGAGCGAAGGCGGTCTCTTCTGGGTGAGCTCATGCATTCATTGTGGGCATACCCTCCGTGCTGGGCCAGCCAGGCTCAAAAAGCTTCCTTAGAGCTTGGAGCCAATGGCTTCATTGTTGAAGCCGGGTTGAGTAATCCGTTGGCAGAACCTGGCCAGAGCATGCCTTGCATGGATGGCATTGTGCGCCCGGCTGAGGAACATGGGGGGTGGGTTGGGGGGCAGGGATAAGCAGCAGAGAAGGAAGGGGGGGACGGGACGGTCCCCAAGAGACCTGGAGAAAGAAGCCGATGGATTTGTTATGTCGTATAGATTTCCTGCTTTCTGGATAACGATGCGCCTTGATAATGATGCGCCTGCTCTGGAACCTTTCTAAGGAATCTTTCTAAAAAAGATTCCTTTAAAGCAAAGATCCTTTGCTTTTCAAGGATTGTAAGCTCAAACGTAGCCCTAGCTTTATTAAAAACAGCCGAGGCACTGAAATCCCTTTCGAGCATCGGCCAAGCCAAACTTTTGAAGGCTTTTCATTTAAGAAGTCAACGTCTGGAAAGAAAACTCCGTTAGGTCTCTGACTTCTGACCTGGAAGGGTTTTTTTTTTTTGGGAAGCTGTGCAGGTGGATTTGATTAAAATAGATTGAAATCACGATTGAAATCCTGTTAAAAACTAGTTAAAAACTAGTTAAAAAAAAAAAGGCTTGATTTAAATCAATTGAGATCGTAATTTTTAAAACAGCATTTATTGAATTTTCCAACATTTAAAAGACAAGACACAAATGTACACTTACAACAGCTTTTCCATATCAGCGTCAATATCTTTCATAGCAATCCTATTTACAGAAAATTTTACCTCCATTTCTCTATCCTAAATTATATCCTTATTTAGGTTATAACAGCATCAAGTCAATATCATCTATTTCCTATGCCTATTACATTCTATATATTATACTTTGACATTTTATGTTACGTTTTACGTTTACTCTCAAGCCAGGAATACCATCTACTGCATTCTCTGGCGTATAAGACTTACCAAGATTTTGAAGAGGCAAATTTAAAATAAAAAGTTTTTGCACTCTGCAGACCTCCCCAAAATGGCCCGTTTTTATTTATTTTTATTTTTTATTTTATTTTATTCGATTTGTTAACCGCACCAATCTCCGTCGAGACGGACTCTGGGCGGTGCACAGGACATTAAAAATTTACAATAAATAACAATGTACAAAAGTTAAAAAGAAATTAAATAGAAAACCTGTGCTAAAATCCCATTAAAAACCTGTCTAACTTGGCTGAGGCTCTATTGTTCTAAAATTCAAGTTCTACGCCAGTCCAGCTTGCTGGAAAAGAAGTGTCTTAAGTGAGCAGTGGAAGAGGGGAAGGTCCGTGATGGTGCGGAGTTCGGGGGGTAGGTCGTTCCAGAGGGCGGGCCCTGCCACAGAGAAGGCCCTGTTCCTGGGCGTCGACAGCCGGCATTGACCGGCAATCGGCGCCCTGAGAAGGCCCTCTCTGTGGGAGCGAATCGGTCGGTGGGAGGTATGTGGCAGGAGGCGGTCCCGCAAGTAACTAGGCCCCGAGCCATGGAGCGACTTAAAGATGGTGACAAGGACCTTGAAGCGCACCCGGAGGGCTACCGGTAGCCAGTGCAGCTCGCGCAGGAGAGGTGTTACATGGGAACTTCGAGATGTTCCCAAAATCCCCCGCGCGGCCGCGTTCTGGACTAACTGGAGCCTCCGGATGCACCTCAAGGGGAGCCCCATGTTTTGTGTGAAAATGGGTCTGTTTTTTGTCAAAAAAGGGGCATGCATAGCCTTTAGGAGTTTTGTAGAGTGCCCCAATAAACGAGCAAAAAATGCCTCGCTTTCCACAGAAATGGACCTGTTTTTTGTCAAACTTGCAAACTTGAAGATGTTCGGACTTCAACTCGGTTGTAAGTCAAGGACTCACTGTATTTCTTCCTGGCCAGTTGACACAGTTCTCCTCTTGCGATGGTTTGAGCGCTGACTTTTTTCTCATGACTCAAATCATCTCCATTCACATTTTTCTGGGTTTTCCGCAGGACCGTGGAGGATTTGAAGAATAACGAAAGTCAGTGGAAGGATTCTCCCCTAGCTACCAGGCATCGAGAGATGTTGAAGCGATGCAAAACACAACTCAAGGTTCGTGGCTAACCACTCGGCCGCTTGTGGCACCTTTCCGGGGATGGGGGGGGAGTAGGAGGGGGAGGGAGGGGCGGGAAGGCTATTTTTCACGAGTTGTTAAAGGTTGCGTCGCTTCATTTTTGACTCTCGCCGTCTCCTGCCCAGAAATTGGTGCGATGCAAAGCTTGCTCAGATGCCGGCCTGTTAGATGAGAATTTTCTCCGAAGGTGCCTCAACTTTTACAGCGTGGTGATCCAGCTCTTGCTACGGATTCTTGATCCTGCCTACCCTAAGTGAGTTTACGTGCCAATGGATCAGGGGTGGGCTGCTATAAGTGGTGGGATTCAAATGGTTTTACTACCGGTTCTGTGGGTGTGGCTTGGTGGGTGTGGCAGGGGAAGGATAGTGCAAAGTCCCCATTCCCTCCCCACTCCAGGGGAAGGATAGTGCAAAATCTCCATTCCCTCCCCACTCCAGGGGAAGGATACTGCAAAATCTCCATTCCTTTCCACTCCAGGGGAAGGATATTGCAAAATCTCCGTTCCCTTCCCACTCCAGGGAAAGGATAGTGCAAAATCCCCATTCCCTCCCCACTCCAGGGGAAGGATAGTGTAAAATCCCCATTCCCTCCCCACTCCAGGGGAAGGATACTGCAAAATCTCCATTCCTTTCCACTCCAGGGGAAGGATAGTGCAAAATCCCCATTTCCTTCCCACTCCAGGGAAAGGATAGTGCAAAATCCCCATTCCCTCCCCACTCCAGGGGAAGGATACTGCAAAATCTCCATTCCTTTCCACTCCAGGGGAAGGATACTGCAAAATCTCCATTCCTTTCCACTCCAGGGGAAGGATAGTGCAAAATCCCCATTCCCTTCCCACTCCAGGGAAAGGATAGTGCAAAATCTCCATTCCCTCCCCACTCCGGGAGAAGGATACTGCAAAATCTCCATTCCTTTCCACTCCAGGGGAAGGATACTGCAAAATCTCCATTCCTTTCCACTCCAGGGGAAGGATACTGCAAACTCTACATTCCCTCCCCACTCCAGGGGAAGGATACTGCAAAATCTTCATTCCTTTCCACTCCAGGGGAAGGATACTGCAAAATCTCCATTCCTTTCCACTCCAGGGGAAGGATACTGCAAAATCTCTGTTCCCTTCCCACTCCAGGGAAAGGATAGTGCAAAATCCCCATTCCCTCCCCACTCCAGGGGAAGGATAGTGCAAAATCCCCATTCCCTCCCCACTCCAGGGGAAGGATACTGCAAAATCTCCATTCCTTTCCACTCCAGGGGAAGGATACTGCAAAATCTCTGTTCCCTTCCCACTCCAGGGGAAGGATACTGCAAAATCTCCATTCCTTTCCACTCCAGGGGAAGGATACTGCAAAATCTCCATTCCTTTCCACTCCAGGGGAAGGATAGTGCAAAATCCCCATTCCCTTCCCACTCCAGGAGAAGGATAGTGCAAAATCCCCATTCCCTCCCCACTCCAGGAGAAGGATAGTGCAAAATCCCCATTCCCTCCCCACTCCAGGGGAAGGATACTGCAAAATGTCCATTCCTTTCCACTCCAGGGGAAGGATAGTGCAAAATCCCCATTCCCTTCCCACTCCAGGGAAAGGATAGTGCAAAATCCCCATTCCCTCCCCACTCCAGGGGAAGGATAGTGCAAAATCTCCACTCCCTCCCCACTCCAGGGGAAGGATACTGCCAAATCCCCATTGCCTCCCCACTCCAGGGGAAGGATACTGCAAGATCCCCACTCCCTCCCCACTCCAGGGGAAGGATACTGCAAAATCTCCATTCCTTTCCACTCCAGGGGAAGGATACTGCAAAATCTCCATTCCCTCCCCACTCCAGGGAAAGGATAGTGCAAAATCCCCATTCCCTCCCCACTCCAGGGGAAGGATACTGCAAAATCTCCATTCCTTTCCACTCTAGGGGGAGGATACTGCAAAATCTCCATTCCCTCCCCACTCCAGGGGAAGGATACTGCAAAATCCCCATTCCCTTCCCACTCCAGGGGAAGGATACTGCAAAATTCCCATTCCCTTCCCACTCCAGGGGAAGGATACTGCAAAAACTGCATTCCCTTCCCACTCCAGGGGAAGGATACTGCAAAATCTCCATTCCCTCCCCACTCCAGGGGAAGGATACTGCAAAATCCCCATTCCCTCCCCACTCCAGGGGAAGGATACTGCAAAGTCCCCATTCCCTCCCAACTCCAGGGGAAGGATACTGCAAAATCTCCATTCCCTCCCCACTCCAGGGGAAGGATACTGCAAAATCTACTCAAAATTTCCGCTACTGGTTCTCCAGAACTGGGGAAAACCTGCTGAATACCACCTCTGACCTCTACGGGTTTGCCTGGCTAAAGTCATGACCAAATGGGAGAAGCTCCAAATCCCACCCCTGGCTTGCCACGCCCACCCCTTCCTTCCCAGGTGTCTCCACGCATGCCGTTTTGGTTGCAAGATAAGTGCAGGGCCTGCACCGAAGTTCGGGGAAGGGGGGAAAGCGGGCCGCCCAGAGGAGCCAGTTTTCACCCTCCCAGAGTTCTTGAGGAAAGCCTCCAGAGCCTGGGGAAGGCGAAAGCGATGCCCCTGCCATGGTGGAGGAGGTAGGCTAGGCCACACCCACCATAGCCACGCCCACCCAGCAACCGAGCAGAGATCATGTTGCTGAAATTTGTGAAGCCCACCACTGCCAATGGTCTTCCCCATCCCTTCCTGGACTGGACTGCTGTGGGATCTAAAAACTCAATCAGTTAAAATTGCAGTCGTCCCCCCCCCCCCCCCCCTGTTCAGCGGGGAAAGTTTTTTTCATGCACCAGAGGGGGGGGGGGGTAAGTTTCACATGCCGCCTACATCCTGCAGATGGGACTTTCTGCCATGCCGTGGCCCTGGTGCCAGTCCCCAAACTGGGAGCTGGGAACCCCTGAGCAAAAGTCTCTGTTGTAAGAGGGATAACATTTGATGGTGCACCTCTGTGCTCGCCTCTTAATTCTTCCCTGAAATGCACCTCTAGGGGTAATCCCAACCATTTTGAAAGCACAGTTACCGTATTTTTTTGAGTATAAGAGGCACCTTCCTTCCCCCAAAAAGAGGGTGAAAATATGGGTGCATCCTATACACTGAATACAGCATTTTGCTCATTTTTGCCCCAGCCCCAAAGCCTTTGAATGCCCCGCCCAAATGGCCCGTTTTTGTGAAAAACGGGCCATTTCTTCCTCGTTTTTTGCCTCCCCCCCGCCCCCCCCCCCCAGCTACCAACAGCACTCTACAAGCCTCCCAAAGCTCTGCATGCTCCCTCTTTTTTTTAACGAAGCATGTAGAGGGGTTTGGGAGGCCTGCAGAGTGCAAACACTTTTTAAAAAAAAAAATTACTTCTTCAAAATCATGGTGCGTCTTATACTCGGGTGCGTCTTATAGTTTGCAAAATACAGTAGTCCTTGAACTTAGAAACGTAATTAAGCCTGGAATTACATCCCTTCGGCCGATTCGCTCCCACAGAGAGGGACTTCTCCGAGTGCCGTCCGCTAGCCAATGCCAGCGGGCGACGCCCAGGGGAAGGGCCTTCTCTGTGATGGGCCCGACCCTTTGGAACGACCTACCCCCCCCCCCTCCCCGATATTAGAACTACTACGAACCTCCGCTCCTTCCGCCAAAAAGTAAAGACCCATCTGTTCCATCAGGCCGGCTTGGCCTAATTTATGCTCCTCGCCCCAGTCTGTAGCTTAAATTGTTTAATCAGGTTTTAATGGGATACAGTTTTTAATGTTTCATAAATTTTAGTACAGGGTTAATTATTTAATTCGGTTTTAATTATGTATGTATTGTTATGTTTTTAGATGTTTTTAATTTTCCTGTACACCGCCCCGAGTCCCTTCGGGGAGAGGGAGCGGTTTAGAAATTTAATAAATTATTATTATTATTATTAGTAGTAGTAGTAGTAGTAGTAGTAGGTGGTGCTGTTTATGAAGCCAGTCTTTTTCCTTATAAGGATTTTTTTCTCTCCTATCTGCAGCATAAAACTGCCTTTAAACCCAGATGTCCCGAAAGTCTTTGCAGCGATGCCTGAGTTTTACGTGGAAGACATTGCGGAATTTTTGTTTTTTATTGTACAGTAAGTCAAACAAACAAACAAACAAACAAACACACTTCGTTCCTTGTGAATTGAAATGTTCTGGGGCAGCCTCTTGGGGGGAGAAAACCACGACGCTTTGGGATTGAAGAGTCCCTCCGAATAGCGAGGTGGGCGGCGTATACATTTAATTCATAAATAAAAATGAAGAAAAGCAAGGAGTCTATTATAGTCTCCTTCCTTGATCCCTTATCCTCCTTTTGGGGGGGGGGGCGATATTCTTTAGCAGTTTGGCTGACATTGGCGGCCTATTTCTCCAGGTTTGCTTCTAACCAGGTTGTTGGGGGCAAGAGGCTGACTGTAAACTGCTTAGAGAGGGCTGCGAAGCACTGTGAAGCGGTATATAAGTCTTAAGTACTGTTATGATGGATGGATGGATGGATGGATGGATGATGGATAGATAGATGATGGATAGATAGATGATGGGTAGATGATGGGGTAAATAGGTAGATTATAGATTGATGGTTAGATGATGGATGGATGGATAGATGATAGATGTTGGATAGATGATGGAGGGCGAGATAGATAGATAGATAGATAGATAGATAGATAGATAGATAGATAGATAGATAGATAGATAGATAGATAGATAGATAGATGAGTGATGGATGGATGGATGGACAGATAGATGATGGATAGATAGATCATGGGTAGATAGATGAAGGATAAATAGGTAGATGATAGATAGATGATGGGTAGATGATGGATGGATGGATAGATAGATCACGGATAGATGATAGGTAGATGATGGATAGATAGATGGTTAGATGATGGATGGATGGATGGATAGATGATGGGTAGATGATGGATGGATAGATGGTTAGTTGATGGATGGATGAATAGATAGATAGATAGACAGATGATGGATAGATAGATGGATGAATAGATAGATAGATAGATAGATAGATAGATGATGGATGGATGAATAGATAGATAGATAGATAGATAGATAGATAGATAGATAGAGGGATAGAGATTGAGAGAGGTGCATGCATGTATGCTCTGGTGGCGCAGTGGTTAGAATACAGCACCGCAGTCTAACTGCCCATAGCCAGAAGTTCGATCCTGATCGGCTCAAGGTTGACTCAGCCTTCCGTCCTTCCGAGATCATTAAAATGAGGAGCCAGATTGTGAGGGGCGATAGGGCTGACCTTGTAAACCGCTTAGAGAGGGCTGTCAAAGCCTTGTGGGGCGGCCTATAAGCCTCTTAAGTGCGAATGCTATACGATGGGTTGGGTGCCATCTCTCTCCGCTTTGGCCGTTAATCCTTGTCAAGCCTTCCTCCGTCTTCCCTTTCTCCCCTTTCTTCCCCCTCTCCCCGTCTGGCAGATACTCGCCTCAGGTACTCTACGAGCCTTGCACTCAGGAGCTGGTCACCTTCTTGGTGGTCATACTCTGCAACCAGGACTACATCCGGAACCCTTACCTGGTGGCCAAGCTGGTGGAGGTGATGTTCATGACCAACCCAGCCGTCCAGCCCCGGACTCAGAAGTTCTTCGAGATGATCGAGAACCATCCCCTCTCCGTCAAGTTGCTGGTTCCTTCCCTGATGAAGTTTTACACAGGTGGGTGAACGCCCTTGGATGGATGTGCAACCCATTGTGCCGCGCGGGCGAGGGAGCCACGCACGACAACGATACAGCCCTTGACTTAACAACCGTTGTAATTTAGCAACCTGTTCTGACCTAGGCTTCCCCAAAAAGCAGGAGGCAGCCCCCTATTATTCCTCTCATTCACATTTATTTATTTTATTTTATTTATTTAACTTATATACCGCCCTTCTCCCTCTCGGGACTCAGGGCGGTGAACAGCCACAATAAAAGAGGAAATAACAAAAGTTAAAATAACAAATTAGTAAACATTAAAACATTCAGCAAAGGCCTGGCAAGCAGTCTTTCAAAGGAATATTTATGACCACCGACCTTATCTGTCTTGGTCTTTGGCACTGCGGCATGCACGAAGGGCAGCTAATCGGCATGCATGCATGCATGCGCACCAGAAGCCCGGACGGCAAAACAGGCAGGGCTGCGTGTCTGCCCTAGCGACATGGCTTTGAACACGCGTGCCCTTGGTTCGCCGTCACGGGCTTAGTGTGTTTTGCGAAGGTGGCCGCGTGGGGACTGAAACTCTTCTATTTTCTTCTTCTATTTAAACCAGTGGTAGTCAACCTGGTCCCTACCGCCCACTAGTGGGCGTTCCAGCTTTCATGGTGGGCGGTAGGGGTTTTGTCCGATACTGAAGCACTTTCCTTCTTTTAAATTTAATTGAGTTCCCTACTTTATAAATCACCATTCCTGTGGAACCGGTGGGCGGTTAGAAAATTTTACTACTAACAGAGGTACAAAAGTGGGTGGTAGGTATAAAAAGGTTGACTATTTATTTATTTATTTATTTATTTATTTGGATTTATTGACCGCCCCCTCTCTCCGAAGAGACTCGGGGCGGTGTACAAGAATTTAAGAGCATATACATATATAACAATTATAAATAATAAAACTAAATTAAATGTTTTACCCTGTGTTAAAATATCTTGTTTAAATTTATAATGTAAAAACCCGATTAGGTAATATTTACAACTAGGCTGGTACGGTAAATTAGGTTAGGCCAGGCCAGCCTGCTTGAAAAGATGGGTCTTTAATTGTTGACGGAAGGAGCGGAGGTCCGTAGTGGATCTAAGCTCGGGGGGTAGGTCATTCCAGAGGGTTGGGCCCGCCACAGAGAAGGACCTTCTCCTGGGAGCTGCCTGTTGGCATTGCCAGGAGGACGGCACCTGGAGAAGTCCCTCTCTGTGTGAGCGAATCGGTCGAAGGGATGTGTGGGGTAGGATACGATCACGCAGATAGCTAGGACCCGTGCCATGGAGCGCTTTAAAGATGGTAATCAACACCTTGAAGCGTACCCGAAAGGCCACAGGTAGCCAGTGCAGCTCGCGCAGGAGCGGTGTTACGTGGGAGTACCTGGAGGTACCCATAATTACCCGACTATCCCTGATTTAAACTCTATTTATTTATTTATTTATTTTTATTTTATTAAATTTAAACTGGACTATTGCAACTCTCTCTACATGGGGCTGCCCCTGAGGTGCACCCGGAGGCTTCAGCTAGTCCAGAATGCAGCCGCGCGGGCAATTATGGGGACCGCAAGGTCTACCCATGTAACACCGCTCCTGCGCGAGCTGCACTGGCTGCCTGTCGTCTTCCGGGTGCGCTTCAAGGTGCTAGTCATCATCTTCAAAGCGCTCCATGGCTCGGGACCTAGCTATCTGCAGGATCGGATCCTGCCTCATACGTCCTCACGGCCGATTCGCTCCCACAGAGAGGGGCTTCTCCGGGTGCCGTCCACTAGACTGTGTCAGCGGGCGACACCCAGGGGAAGGGCGCTCTCTGTGGCGGGCCCGGCCCTCTGGAACGACCTTCCCCCCGACATCAGGACAACTACGGACCTCCGCTCCTTCCGTCTTAAATTGAAAACTTACTTTTTCCGTCTGGCCGGCCTGGGATAGCCTCCTTGCCTTGGGATTTTATAGAATAGGTTTTAGTTTAATCGGGATTTTAGCACAGGGTTTATTTAATTGGTTTTTAAATTTTGTTATTTATTTATTGTTGTTGTTATTTATTGTTTTTATGCTACCTGTGCACCGCCCCGAGTCCCCGTGGGGAGAGGGGGCGGTATAGAAATAATAAATTATTATTATTATTATTATTATTATTATACCCCGCCCTTCTCCAAACGGACCCAGGCGGGTTATTCCAATATAACCCTTTGTCTGAAGTGGTGTAGGGTTTCCTGTCTAGGCAGGGGGTTGGACTAGAAGACCTCCAAAGTCCCTTCCAACTCTGTTTATTCTCTTCTATTCCCCTTCTTCCTCTCAGACGTGGAGCACACCGGGGCCACCAGCGAATTCTACGACAAATTTACGATCCGATATCACATCAGCACCATCTTCAAAAGCTTGTGGCAGAACATAGCTCATCATGGGACCTTCATGGAAGAGTTCAAGTGAGTGTAACGTTGATGTGTAAGCTTGTTCTGGATTGGACAGGCCACTCGTCAATGGAAAAGGCGCTGGACGGACACCGCATACACAATAATAAAATAGCAAAGTTGGAAGGGACCTTGGAGGTCATCTAGTCCAACTCGCTGCCTAGGCAGGAAGCCCTATACCATTTCAGACAAAGGGTTATCCAACATCTTCTTGAAGACTTGCAGTGTTGGGGCATTCACAACTTCTGGAGGCAACTTCTGTTCCACTGGTTAATTGTTCTAACTGTCAGGAAATTTCTCCTCAGTTCTAAGTTGCTTCTCTCCTTGATTAGTTTCCACCCATTGCTTCTTGTCCTGTCCTCAGGTGCTTTGGAGAATAGCTTGACTCCCTCTTCTTTGGGGGAGCCCCTGAGATATCAGAAGACTGCTATCATGTCTCCCCTAGTCCTTCTTTTTATTCAACTAGACCTACCCAGTTCCTGCAACCGTTCTTCATATGTTTTAGTCTCCAGTCCCTAATCATCTTTGTGGCTCTTCTCTGCACTCTTTCTTGAGTCTCCACATCTTTTCTACATTGTGGAGACCAATACTTGATGCAGTATTCCAAGTGTGGCCTTCCCAAGGCCTTATAAAGTGCTGCCAACCCTTCACATGATCTTGATTCTCTCCCTCTGTTGATGCAGCCTAGAACTGGGTTGGCTTTTTTTGGCAGCTGCTGCCCACGGCTGGCTCCTATTTAAATGGTTGTCTACTAGGACTGGGCTGGATGCATCTCTTAAGGAAGGACCAATAATTTTTAAAGTGATGCAGTGGAAAAGTCAGAATAGCGATTGTTTTGTTACGATTGTACCACACAAGAGGTTGGGTTTTTGGGTGGATTTTTTTTTTTTGGCCATCCTAAGAGCCTCGGTGGCGCAGTGGTTAGAGTGCTGTACTTGCAGGCTACTTCTGATTGCCGGCTGCCTGCCGTTTGGCAGTTCGAATCTCACCAGGCTTCAGGTTGACTCAGCCGTGCGTCCTTCCAGGTCAATAAAACGAGGACCCAGATTTTTGAGGGCAAAAGGCTGATTCTGTAAACCGCTTAGAGAGGGCTGTAAAAGCAACTGTGAAGCCCTATATAAGCCTAAATGCTATTGGTATCGATCTATCTCCCTCCCAGTGGTTAGAATGCAGTATTGCAGGCTAACTGCTCACTGCCAGGGGTTCGACCCTGACCAATTGGCTCCAGGTTGACTCAGCCTTCCGTCCTTCTGAGGTGGGAGAAATGAGGATCCAGATTGTTGGGGGGGGGGGGGGGGCGAGAGGCTGACTCTGAAAAGCGCTCAGAGAAGCACTGTGAAATGGTATAAGGGCTATTGCTATCTTCCTCCTGGTGGTTAGAATGCAGTATTGCAAGGCTAACTGCTCACTACCAGCAGTTCGATCCTGATCAATTAACTTCCGTCCTTCTGAGGTGGGTAAAATGAGGACCCAGATTGTTTGGGGGGGGGGGGGGGCGGTGAGAGGCTGATTCTGTTAACCGCTTAGGGAGGGCTGCAAAAGCACTTTTCCCAACAGGCTGAGGATCTTAGTCCTATTTTGCAGAAGGCAAAAATGGAACGCCAGGGAATTTCAAGCAGCTGAGCAGAGATCGGAGGCCACATTTCTCAGATTGATCTGCCTGGCTTCTCCCCCTCCTCCTCCTCCCCCCCCCCCCCCCTCTTATTAGAGCTAAGAAATTCATCCAATTGTCTCCCTCCCGCACCCTTCTTTTCCCTTTCCAGCTCCGGCAAGCAGTTTGTTCGTTATATCAATATGCTGATCAACGACACGACGTTCTTGCTGGATGAGAGTTTAGAGTCCCTCAAACGCATCCACGAAGTGCAGGAGGAGATGAAAAACAAGGAGCAGTGGGATCTTCTCCCCAGGGTGAGCTGGGTCTTGGGCTTTTAGCGGCTGGGGATTCTGGGGAGTGGAAGCCCAGCTGGTTTAAAGTCGCTTAGTCTAGTCTAAGCAACTTTAGACCTTGAGACTTTTAAACTCTCTGTGCTCTACTTTCCTGTGGAACTAGCCCAGGGGTGGTCAAACTTTGCAACTTTAAGGACATCAGCTCCCAGACTTCTGGGAGCTGAAGTCCTTCAGACTTAAAGTTGCAAAGTTTGCCCACCCCTGAACTAGCCAGACCTCTTATAATATCAATTAGAACTGCAGTGGGTGGGGGGGGGGGGAGAGAAGAAATGATAGGTAGTCCTTGACTTATAACCGTTCGTTTAGTGACCATTGGAATAGCACCGAAAAAAGCGACTTAGGACTGGTTTTCACATGCCCGTTGCAACATCACCCCTGCTCACGGGATCAAAATTTATACGCCTGTCAACATACTCATAACTTACGACGGTCGCAGTGTCCCGGGGTCACATGATCCCCTTTGGCAACCTTCTGATGAGCAAAGTCAATGGGGAAGCCCAGATTCATTTCACGACCACGTGACTAACTTAAGATCTGATCACCAAAAGAAGATCGGAAAATGGGACAAAAGTCACTTAATGCCTGTTTTGCTTAGCAGTGGAAATTTGGGGCTCAGTTGTCATAAGTCGAAGACTACCTTTAATGATTCCTTCCTTCCTTCCTTCCTTCCTTCCTTCCTTCCTTCCTTCCTTCCTTCCTTCCTTCCTTCCTTCCTTCCCTCCCTCCCTCCCTCCCTCCCTCCCTCCCTCCCTCTTTCTTTCTTTCTTTCTTTCTTTCTTTCTTTCTTCCTTTTTCTCCCTCCCTCCCTCCCCCTTCCTTCCTTCCTTCCTTCCTTCCTTTCTTTCTTTCTTTCTTTCTTTTTCTTTCTCCCTCCCTCCCTCCCTCCCCCTTCCTTCCTTCCTTCCTTCCTTCCTTCCTTCCTTCCTTTCTTTCTTTCTTTCTTTCTTTCTTTCTTTCTTTCTTTCTTTCTTTCTTTCTTTTTCTTCCTCCCTCCCTCCCCCTTCCTTCCTTTCTTCCTTCCTTCCTTCCTTCCTTCCTTCCTTCCTTTCTTTCTTTCTTTCTTTCTTTCTTTCTTTCTTTCTTTCTTTCTTTTTCTTCCTCCCTCCCTCCCTCCCTCCCTCCCTCCCTCCCTCCCTCCCTCCCTCCCTCCCTTCCTTCCTTCCTTCCTTCCTTCCTTTCTCTTTTTCCATCCATCCGATCCATGAATCTATCATCCATTTCTCTCCACCCTTCCTCCCTCTATATCTATCTCTCTATCTATGCATCCATCCATCCATCCATTCATTAATTAAATGTTATGCTATCCATCTCCCTTACAAGGTGACTTTGGGCAGCTTTTTTGTTGTGGCTGCTAGTGGCAGAGCAGTGTCCAATGGTTAGCGTCCCCCCCACCGGATCATAGCACATCAGCCCTCCCACCCCCCTGTCCTCTGCAGTTCGCCCAAACTCATGTTCCCTTGAGTTGATGACATCATCTAACTGCCTCCTCCTCTGCCACCCTCTTCTCCTTTTGCCTTCTACCCCATACATCTCTGCGGCCGATTCGCTCCCACAGAGAGGGACTTCTCCGGGTGCCGTCCACTAGGTTATGCCAGCGGGCGACGCCCAGGAGAAGGGCCTTCTCTGTGGCGGGCCCGGCCCTCTGGAACGACCTTCCCCCCGAAATCAGAACAACCACGGACCTCCGCTCCTTCCGTCAAAAATTAAAAACACACTTCTTCTGCTTGGCCGGCCTGGGGTAATTAAACTGTTTTTAGGGGTTTTTAGGGCTTAGTTTTAGTTTTTATATGGGATTTTAACGCAGGGTTAGTTTAATTCGTTTTAACATTGTATTTTGTTTGTGGTTTTATTAGTATTTTTAATTCCCTGTGCCCCACCTCGAGTCCCTTCGGGGAGAGAGAGCGGGTTATAAATTAAAAATTATTATTAAATTATTATTATTATTATTATTCCATCTTTCCCGACCTCGGGGTCTTCTCCGATGAGTCCTCTCTTCTCATAGTATTTGAGTTCCCGCCTCAGGACCTGTCCTTCCAAAGGACCAATCGGAGTTGATTTCCTTTAGGATTGACCGATTGCATCTCCTTGCAATCCAAGGGACTCTTCAAGAGGTTTCCCCAGCACCGCAATTGGAAAGCGTCAATCCCTCCGCGCTTCCTTGTGGCCCAATCCTTGCAGCTGATTACCGGGTGGCATACAGCTTATAATGATCACACAGGTTATGAATATTCTTCCTGCCGCTGTTTCCTTCCTAGGACCAGCAACAAGCTCGGCAGTCTCAGCTGGCCCAGGACGAGCGGGTCTCGCGTTCCTACCTGGCTCTGGCCACAGAAACGGTTGACATGTTTCACATCCTCACCAAACAAGTCCAGAAGCCTTTCCTCAGGCCCGTGAGTATCGGGGGCGCAGGGCAAGCTGTTCTGACCGAGGCCTCCCAAGATCACGAAGCCAACTCATCGTCCCGATAAAACCCCTTTTATTTAGCTTAAAGGGGATTCCTCTCTAGCCAAGTCCCACCAAACAGTCTTTCAAGAGATTTCACAATTACAGACCTGGATCAGGCTTTATGGAGAGCTGCCAGGCCGATATCTTCTAAACTCCATGCTGTAGCAGCAATTCCTTGGCAAGAAGTCAGGAACAGATCTTCACCTGAATGAATTGAACTCATGGTCTCCTGCAAACTCCACTCCCCTTTTGCTCCTCTTTATTCCCTATGGGAGGGGCCGTTGATTGTCCGCCGGGGGCTTTACTCCCGAGTCGGCCCTTGTTCCTTAGCCGTTCCTTTCGTCTGGCCACTCTGCGCATGCGCACACTGGGAACAGGCTCCAGCTGTTCTTTTCTACCCCACTGACCTACCCCCCGAACTTCGCACCATCACGGACCTTCGCCTTTTTTGCCGATCATTAAAAACGCACTTTTTCCACCTAGCTGGCCTAGCTTAGAGTTAGATTTTAGTCTATATTTTAGCTTAGATTTTAGATTTGAGGATATTTTTAGTGGATTGGTAGAGATTTTAATATTTTCAGTTCAACTTTTTAGCACAGGCTATCTAATTTCATCGTATTTTATCATTGTATTGTATTCATTGTTGTTGTGGTATTTTAATTCCCTGTGCACTGCCCTGAGTCCATTCGGAGATTGGAGCGGTATACAAATCCAATAAACTGTAAACTGATCTCTGACTCTGAAGGCAGCTGATAACTGGCATACAGCCCTGGCCCCCTCTCTGCCTCCGGCACAGAGCCCTCCTCAGAGCCTTCCCCAGACTCCAGGACTGGCCCAGGTTCCTCCCCAACCCTCCTCACTGTCCGACTCTTCCGCCAGCTACCCTGCCTGGCTGCTGGCTTCCCGATAATCTCCTGCGGTGTTGTGACCTTGGGGTCTGAGTCCCAGCTCTTTGTGGATCCAAGGCATTTTGGACACCGGGAGAAGTCTCCCGGGAGTCGCCTCTGGTTGTGGCCCTCAGATCGAGAACCGTGGCCGGACTTGGTGGGCCAAGGACTGTGGCCAAACAAGGGGATGGGTTCGTGTCGCTGGTTCCCGGCTTCTTATGTTGCTGCTTCTCTCTCACGCTGCGACTTCTCCTCCCTTGCAGGAGCTTGGACCACGGCTGGCTGCGATGCTGAACTTCAACCTTCAGCAGCTGTGCGGCCCCAAATGCCGCGATCTGAAAGTCGAAAACCCCGAGAAGTACGGCTTTGAACCAAAGAAGCTTCTGGATCAACTGACGGACATCTACCTGCAGCTGGATTGCGCCCGTTTCGCAAAAGCGATCGCGGACGACCAGGTGAGAATGGGCGGAGACGGGGGACGGGGGACGACCCAGGTGTTAGCCGAGAAGGTACAAAGTGTTAGGGACACGTTTACGATCGAGGCCGAACCTCCTGGTCTCTCTAGTTTTGGAACATTGAGAATGGGCAGGATCCATGCAACCCTTTGCCGAAACGCAAAAGGTTTCCGTAATACGCAGTCTTCGTTTTGTCGCCATTCACAATCCTCATCAAAAAATATAACTTTACGATCAGTCCTCCTAGTTTAGACCTCTGTAAATCACGCGATGGCTCAGGGGCTAAGACGCTGAGCTTGTTGGTCGGCAGTTCGCCGGTTCGAATCCCTAGCGCCGCGTAACGGAGGGAGCTCCCGTGACTTACCCCAGCTTCTGCCAACCTAGCCGTTCGAAAGCAGGTAAAAAATGCAAGGAGAAAAACAGGAACCACTAATTTTGGTGGGAAGGGAACAGTGCTCCGTGCGCCTTTGCCCCGAGTCCCTTTGGGGAGAGTGGGGCGGTTTATAAATTTAATAAATTGAAATTGAAATTGTTGAGTCATGCCGGACACATGACCACGGAGACGTCTTCGCACAGCCCTGGCTCTTGGGCTTTGAAACTGAGATGAGCAGCGCCCCCTAGAGTCGAGAACGACTCTCACGCATATGCGAGGGGAACCTTCACCTTTACCTTAAATCAAAGGAAAGCTGACGTTCGATCATCAGTCCAGTTGCGGTTTCCCTTGATTGCTTCACTTAACAACCGAGTTGCTGGCCGCAATTGCAGTTGCTAAGCGAGGACTACTGGTCCGTGGGGCAAAAGGTGTGCTGAAAACCCACCCAGCCCTTTAAAGAGAGCTGAGCAAAATCCTCTGGACGATTAACATTTGAAACGAAACGATCGGCTTAGCTCTATAGACGTTGCCAAATTCCCTGGATCTTGGTTTGTTTTAAATACCTTTCCCAGCTCTGTGATTTAAAAGCTGAGGGCATTGTGGAAGAAGAGCATGGCGTTAGCTGAATCGGTCCATGTGGAAAAATGATATAATGGTTCTCCCAAAAGTGCTTTTCCACTGGACCATTTAGTTTTTCTTTGACGGCGTTTCGCTTCTCATCCATGAGGCTTCTTCAGCTCTGACTGGATGGCGGGGAAGGGAAGGATATACATTCCTCGCAGACCGCTGGTCATTTGTATTCTTTTTAGAGAGTCATTGAGGCCCCTTGGAGGTTTACTTGTGTCCTCAGAATCCCCCTGAGTGGTGCAAATGGTTCCTGTAATCTGCAATTGATCCCCCCTCTGGAAATCCATTCCTACTCCCACGCCATTCCAAGGGTCTTCAGCCCAAATTGTACGGCTGTAGAGAGTCTCAGCCATCCTGGTCCTGGTTATGCCAAAGGTGCTTTTTTTCAAGAGGCCACTGTTTTTTTTTTGTCTTTTGAGGATGTTTCCCTTCTCATCCAAGAAACTTCTTCAGCTCTGACTAGATCCGTGATGGCGAACCTATGGCACGGGTGCCACAGGTGGCACGCGGAACCATTTCTTAGGGCACGCGAGGCGTTGCCCTGTCAGCTCCAGCGCGCATGTGTGCACTGGCCAGCTGATTTGGGCCTCCTTTTGAGGCTGTTTTTCGCCCTCTAGAGGCTTCAGGGAAGCTCCTGAAGCCTCTGGAGGTTGGGTGGGGGGAGGCTGTTTTCACCCTCCCCAGGCTCCTAGAAAGCCTCTGGAGCCTGGGGAGGGCGAAAAAAGCACGCCAAAAGCAGGGGATCACGCACATAGCATTATGGGTGTGGCACGGCCAACGCACGACCCCCCCGCGCTCCCCCCGCTTTTGGCACGAGAGCCAAAAAAGGTTAGCCATCACTGGACCAGCTGGCTGGCATGAATGCGCATGCTGAAAACCTAAAGACCATCCAACCGGCGCATGCATGAGCCCTGGACAAGTGGTCTTTGGGTTTCCAGTGTTGTGGCCCCACGCCTATGCACGCATGTTCCAGTTTGGCACCCTCGGTGCTGAAAAATGTCGCCATCCCTGCCCTGTGCCCTACGTCATTTGTTACCATGGGATGTTTTTCGAAGAAGCACAAGAGGAGGAAGTATTCCAGTATTTGAAGGGCTGCCACGAAGAATCAATTTATTCTTCAAAAGCACCAGAACGTAGGTCAAGAAGCACTGGATGGAAACTAATCCAGGAGAGAAGCAACTTGTAATGAAGGAAGAAACTTCCTGACAGTGAGAACAGTTAATCCGTGGAACGGCTTGCCTTCTTCCAGAAGAAGTTTTGGATGCTCCACCAGGGGACATTTTTAAGAAGATGATGAACAACGACTTGTCTGAAAATGGTAGATAGGGTCTCCTGCTTTTTAAAAAAAAAAAAAAATTTTTTTTTATTGGTTTTAAAACTCGAAAGCTACAGTTAGTACAGAATGCGGCCGCGCGGGTGATTTTGGGTGCCTCAAGGCAAGCCCACATAACACCTCTCCTGCACGAGCTGCACTGGCTGCCTGTGGTCTTTCGAGTGCGCTTCAAGGTGTTGATGACCATCCTCAAAGCGCTCCATGGCTCGGGGCCTAGCTATATACGAGACCGCCTCCTGCCCCATACATCCCTTCAACCGATACGCTCCCACAGAGAGGGCCTTCTCCGGGTGCCGTCGGCCGGGCAATGACGGTTGGCGACACCCAGGGGAAGGGCCTTCTCTGTGGCGGGCCCGGCCCTCTGGAACGACTTACCCCCCCCCCCCCCCGACTTACCGCCCCGACCATCTCAGACCTCCGCCTCTTCTGCCAGCATCTTAAGACATTTTTATTCCAACAGGCCGGCCTAGCATAGCCCCCCGTTTCTGACTTTTAATGGATAAATTATAATTAGGCAGGGTTTTTAAATGGGTCTTTTAGCACGGGTTTAAATAATTTAATATGTTTTTAACGATGTATATTGTTTTATTGTGGTTTTAATAATGCCTGTGCGCCGCCCTGGGTCCTAACAAGGAGAAGGGTGGGGTATAAATTTAATAAAATAAAAATAAAATAAATAAAACCTTTATGGGGAAAAGGTAAGAGGTACATAGAAAATTTTGGTAGCTCCCACGTTAGTAGTAGAAATCCCTCCAGATGTCACAGTTTTACAATTTTAAAAATTAACATATAAAGGATAAGCATATACAGAGTTCTTACTTTATATCAACCGTATGTTCAATCATCTCTTTCTTTGCCACTTTCTAATATATCAACAATTACAGTAATATTTCAAATACAATTTTTTTTGTGATCTGAGCCTTTTCGCTATTGCTTCTTCCTCCCCGTCCCCAGGTGGAGTCATAGCCCCCTCCCTTCCCATGTCTTGTACTTTGCTGTCTTTTCCCCCGCCTCTGCTAGCTTCGTCCTCTAGGAGAGAAGAATGTTTTTTTAATAAAGGCTTCTGCCTCATCCAATGTCTTAATTCTAATTCTACTTCCCTCCCAGAAAATCAGCATTCCCTCTGGTAATAACCATCTAAACCAAATTCCTCTATTGTATAGTTTCTTTGATAAGGAAGAATGCTTCCTCCTCCTTTCTCTTATTTTTTTTCCGAGATTTGCTTTAGAATGGTAGATAGGGTCTCCTGCTTGAGCAGGGGGTTGGACTAGAAGACCTCGGAGGTCCCTCCCAGCTCTATTCTGATTGGATTGGGAAACATCCAATTATCGTGAAGAATCTCAAAAAAGAATGCTCTCTCTTCCCCCCCAATTTCCTCTTCCTGCAGTGCTTGGATTCAGGATTCACTGCACTGCAGATAAATCTAGATCACTTTGGGAAGCGGGCAGAGGTGATGGAGAAGAGAGCAGTCACGGAGGGGAGGGGGGGCGTGCCCTGCCTGCTTCGATTGATTTATTCCTTCCGCCAGCCGAGACTCAGAAGAGGAAAAAAATGAACTGAAGGTCGAATCCCTTTGGGGTCCCCAAGCTGGGTGTGCGTGGATGCTTTTTGGCCTCGGCATCCTCAAAAAAGCTGGGCAAGATTTTCCACTCCTTCTTTCCTGGCGGCTGCTGAATCTGCTGGGTGCTTTGCAACTTAAGTGGGCCTTCCTGCAGCAATGCTGCATTTAGCTGGCGAGCTCCCAGCAAATTCTGGCTTCCTTCTCCTGCAGGAGCTTTGCAAACTGACCTAAGAAGAGAGCCAAAGATGATTCGGATAGCTTTGTCTACAGAAGAGCCTTCTGAGGAGTTAACCCCTTACAGGGAAGTCAGAATTGCTCAAAACTCAGCTGTCTTTTCTTGAGACGGGTGGATTCTTTCGAACATGACTTTCTAACCTCCGGGCTGGCAGTTTAGCTGCCAATAAATCTCCTTTAAATGGTGTGTGTTCTAACCGAGGCTTGTCCCGAGAAAAACCCCTTTTATTAAATTGACTGTGAATTTTGCTCATTCACATCCAGCAAAGTCTTTCGAGGGAGGATTTATGGTCACCGACCTTATCTGGCTTGGAGAGCTGCCAGGTCGATATCCGCAAAACCTGGCAAGGAGTCTTGGAGAGTCACTAACCAATTAAGCAAACTAATGGAGTCCTGCAAACTCCACTCCCCTTCCGCTCCTCTTTTATTTCCTCTGGGAGGGGCCATTCATCGTCCACCTGTGGCCTTACTCCCAAGTCGACCCTTATTCTTTAGATATTCCCTTCATCTGGCAACTCACACTGGGAACAGGCTCCAGCTGTTCTTCTGCCTCACTGATGTCTAACTCCGAAGGCAGCTGATAACTGTCAGAGGGAACGGGCCCACTCTCTGCCTCTGACACAGAGCCCTCCTCCGAGCCTTCCCCAGACTCCAGGATTGGCTCATCTTTCTCCCCAACCCTCCTCACTCTCCGAATCTTCTGCCAGCTTTGCTGGCAGGCCACAAATGTGTTTTTTGTGGCATCCTAGAGATCTCTCTCTAACGTGTATTTATTATTTATTTATTTATTATTTAAATTTATAGACCGCCCCCTCTCTCCCATGGGGACTTAGGGCGGTGCACAGGAAATTAAAATCTAATAAATAACAATATACAACATACAAAATATTAAAACTGAATTAAATTATCCCTGTGCTAAAACCATATTTAAAATCCCTAAAAACCTTAACAATACCCTTAAAATTCAAATTAAAACAAATTTATTTTTTTACGGCTAGGTATAAGAGTTAAGCCAGGCCGGCCTGCTGAAATAAGTGAGAAGGAGCGGAGGTCCGTCGTTGTTCTAATTTCGGGGGGAAGGTCGTTCCAGAGGGTTGGGCCCACCACAGAGAAGGCCCTTCCCCTGGGCGTCGCCCGCTAGCATTGCCTAGTGGACGGCACCCGGAGAAGTCCCTCTCTGAGCGAATCGGCCGAAGGGATGTATGTGTGCCAAAATGCTGGCAAACAGCTAAACCCTTCCTCATTGGGTGTGGAGCGCACAACTCCCATCGAAAACAACACCTTCCTGGCCCTCAGCTCGATTCTAAATTGTCAGAGACTGGAGTTGTTGGTTACACCAGTGATTTTCCCCTTTGCATTCTCTGCAGAAGAGCCAACTAAAACAAGAATGAATAACCGTAAGTGGAGTGGTTTACTTCAGCGTGTGTGGTAAAATACCTAGGTGGAAGAATAGTGCCCTCAAGACACTGTGGGAGACACTTGCCACGGTGTCTTGAACACTCAAGACACTTGCCCATACCGTACTTTCTGATGAGTTCAGGTTTGTGGTTAGAAAGCTAGACTTGCAGACAGAATCCAAAATACAGAAATGGGTCTATTTCAGCATTGGTCTTGCTCTTGAAAAAGCATCTGATTGCAGAAGAGTAAAAATTTTCAGGGTTGATCTAGCCAGACAGTTAGACTTGATTTAGATATATTTAGTCAACTTTAAACAATTAAATTAATCTAACTAAAATAATTTTGGCTTCCCTGGGGCCAGATTATTTTTTTTTTAGGAACAGTGTCTATATTTTACTGCATGTATTTATAAAAATTGTGCTAATTGTGTATGGTTTCCTCCTCAGTCGTTGCTCCATGAGGGGATTGATTTCTGCTTTATTTTTTGGCTGGGATTAATCCCTGCTTATCTGGCTGTTGGAGAGGAGGCGTCCTGATCTGTTGGTTTCCTTCTTAGCTTTTTTAACTATCTCTTTGGAGCGGTGTGTCAATGTGGTTTATCTCAATGTGTCCATTGATGGCTGATTGTCTGAACGCCAGATTTCCAGGAGTTTCTGGATCCTTAGTTTAGGATGCTCACAGTTTCCCCGTTGAAACCGTGGTTGAGTCTTGTCCATGCGTTGAGCGATTGCGTTGCCATCCTGTCTTCTGACTTCCGAGTTGGTGTTCCATCGCTTTCACGGGCCTTTGTGGTTGGCTTTGCAGAGGTCTTACAGCAAGGAGCTATTTGAGGAGGTGATTTCGAAGATGAGGAAAGCTGGCATCAAGTCGACCATAGCAATAGAAAAATTCAAGCTGCTTGCGGAGAAAGTGGACGAAATTGTTGCCAAGAACGCCCGCGCCGAAATTGACTATAGTGATGCTCCAGACGAGTTCCGAGGTAAGTCGAGTCCTTGTCAGGCTGTAGTGAGCTAATTTCCTATGAATAAAAGAAGGTGGTGTAATTTTTAAGCAGTTGTTTAAATCAGTGCCCCTCCCCAATCTTTGGGGCACCAGGAACCGGTTCCGTGAAGAAAGGTCTGGAGTGGGCGTGATTTTGTGCGCTGCCTGCATCCTGCGGATGGGACTTTGCTTGTTTGTGCGGCCCGGTTTCTGGCATGCTGCGGCCCGGTGCCAGTCCACGGATCTGGGCTGGGGATCCTTGTTTTAAATCCTGTGTGGTTATGGCCCGATTTATTTTTGAGCCTTCTACCTTTCAATCTCAGTTGACAAGTTGATTCTGTTCCTTCAGATCCACTCATGGATACTTTAATGACCGACCCGGTCCGGTTGCCCTCGGGAACCATTATGGATCGCTCCGTCATTCTGCGTCACCTTCTCAACTCTTCCACGGATCCCTTCAATCGCCAGACACTAACGGAAAATATGCTGGAGCCAGGTAGCTGGGGGAGAGTGGGGTTTTCGAACCCATAGCGCAATTTTGAAATCTCTATCGTCTTTCATGGTTTGGGGGTATTCTCCCAGCCTGTTTCTCCTCCTGTGGAGACCTCTCATGAACCAGCTCGATGACACCATCAGCACGTGGGAGGGAATGGTGTATGTGAATCATTCCTCTTCCCTGCAGTGTATTTTTTTTTAACAAATTCATTTCTTGGAGTTTAAGGGTTCCAAGTAACAGACCCATAGCAATCAAAACTCCAAGGCAATTGAATTCCTCAAAGAATAGATTCATCGGATAATGTCATATTGGCACGAGCTGGTGAAAACTGACTCTAAATATTCCCGCGGTTTTCACCTAATTAAAACTAAAAGTTCTTTCACTTTCTCCAAACAATCAGTCACATGGTCCAATCAGGATACAGTCCAGTTGCTAAATGACTCCGGTCTCCTCCTCCTGGATACCTTTTGGGAATGACCTTGGTTCCCAAGAGAAAGTATTTTGCTTTAGCTACAACACCCTAGTTATCTCTACTTCCCCCTCCCTTTCCCACAAGTCCAGGTCAACTTCAGGGTTGACATTCATCCCCCCTCCTTTTTTTTTTTCTTTTTTAGTGCCTGAGCTGAAAGAGCAAATCCAAGCTTGGATGAGGGACAAGCAGCACCCGGATCATTGAGGTTACCCCTGGCAGCGCACACGCCGAGGTCAACTGCGGAGAGCAAGGCAGCGGATCGAGGCGAGGGGAATGCCAAAACCGTGGGGAGTTGAAGCTGAGTTGGGGCTCACGCAGTGCCTGTTGCCGCCACCACAAAGGACCGTGGAGCCTCCTGGGCGAGGCGAAGGGGGAAAGAGGCACCACACCGCCAAACGCAGCTTAACTCTCTTCTTGTACATAACTTTTAAGCGATACATCGGCAGTCGATAGCATTGTGGGTGGGATTCAGTTAGCAAGTTCCTTTTTTTTTTTTTTTTTTTTTTTTTTGTTCTGGAAAAAAAAAAAACAAGCAAACGAGACTCCTCCATTTCATCGTTGGGGTTCATAAACGGCCGAATTCGGTTTAGCCAATGACGCGGATCGGGTCGTCGGGGATGTGTGTTGAGTGTCTGCGCGCGCGGGTGTGTGTGCGTGGGTTGTTTTTTTTTGTTTTTTTAAACCAATATATTGCCAGATCTCCGTTAATTTGATAGTGGTTGAAACTTTGAACATTTTGCTGCTAAAGGTAACCCCCCAGCCCCACCCCCACCCCCCAAATTCTTTCATTTCTCTCTCGTCACCTCTGCCTGCACGATCTCGCCTCCCGGTTTCTGTTTTATTTTATTTTCTCTCTCCTCCAATGTGAAGAAAAACCTTCCCCTGTATATGGAAAAAAAAAAAAAAGAAGATGACTTCTTATGTCCTAAAGGGGACATAATTTTGAGGAAAGCAAATGTGCCTGCGACGAGTATTAAAAAGGGGAGGGATGAGTTTGGAAGGGGATCTTATTTTTCTATTAGAAATCTTTTTTTTTTAAATTTAATTTGGTAAGCCACCCCCTCCCCCCCAAGAAAAGTAACTCACAATCCAGTAGCAACTTTCATTCTCTCACCGCCTCCTTTTTGTCGACACGTTGACATTTTACGTTGTTTGACGTGTCTCTTTTTACGTTGCGAGGAGAAGCTTCACATCCCCTATGTTGTTGTTGTTGTTGTTGTTATTATTTTTATTTTTTAGGTTGGTTTTTCTTCAGAGCCTTGTATTATAGATCGGAACAGCTGCCGCAAAGGAATTGAAGTGGAATTCGGTAGTGGGGCGAGGGATTTCATTGACTTAAAAGATATATATAGAGAGCTATATATATATATATATAATTATACATATATATATAAAAAAAACTTTAAAAGTCAGAGAGCTGACACGGTAACGATTCTCTGTCTTTTAAAAGTGCGTCTCTTGGGGAAATGAGGGTTGGGTGTGTGTGGAAAAAAAGCAGATTGTTTTATTCTCAGCGCGCCTCCCGCGTCGGAGCCGACGGATTCATTTTTATGTTGCGTACCAGTTTTTATATCCATGGCTTGGCCTTACCAAAGCAAAAAGGGTGCAGAAAAAAAAATGTAGACTTGCTTTTTTTAAAAAAAGAAACTATATAAAAAAGATGAGACATTTTTGTATGACTGCCCTCTGCTTAAAAGATATACTTGAATGTCCTTTTTGAAGAGGATTCGAAAACCACAGTGTTTTAAAAAACAAAACGAAACAAATTAAGCCTGAAAAGAAAATGTTTTTTTTTTCTTTTCGTTTTCTTTTCTTTTCTGCTGACAGTTTCCTCTGTTCAGTTCCTAATTCTTGAAAAACAATAAATGGTGATACACATTCACAAGAACCTTTCCCCTCCCCCACCCTGTGGCTCCTTTATGTATTTTGGGCCGTCGTCTTACAGCAAAATTACAAATACTGTATTTTTCGGAGAATAAGACGCACCGGAGTATGAGACGCACCAAGATTTTGGAGAGGCAAATTAAAAAAAAAAGGTTTTGCACTCTGCAGACCTCCCAAAAATGACCCGTTTTTTTTCAAAAACGGGCCCATTTTTTCCCCATAAAAAGGATATGCATAGCTTTTAGGAGGCTTGTAGAATGTTCCTGGGGACTGGGGGATGGCAAAATTGAGCAAGAAATGGCCCGTTTTTGGCTCATTTCTGCCCTCCCCAACCCCCAGGAGCACTCTAGAAACTTCCTAAAGGCTCTGCACGGCCTTTTTGGTGAAGGAGGCGGGGTTTCGTGAGGTAAAAAAATGCTGTATTCAGTGTATAAGACACACCCAGATTTTCACCCTCTTTTTTTGAGGGAAAGTGGTGCGTTTTATACTCTGCAAAATACGGTACTTTGTACAGCATACATAGGACGTGATTTTTATCCAAGGATTTTGGTTGCTTGCTTGGAGTGGTGCGGTGGCCTCTCGCTTCACAATCATGAGGCTATGAGTTTGATCCTAGATAGTGGCAGATATTTCTCTCTCTCTCTCTCTCTCTCTCCCTCCCCCTCCCCCTCCCCCTCCCCCCCTTCTCTCTCTCTCTCTCTCTCTCTCCACACTGAGAATATATCTGCTGAACAAAACTATCCATTGGCAACAGGGAAAGGCATCCGGCCATTAAAACACGCTGCTAGCTCCATTAAGTTGCCGAAGCTGCACCCTGCAAGGGATTATGGGGTTGTTAAAAGGTGATGACGATTTGGTTGCTTGCTTATGAGGGGGCAGTCTCAGTTTTTAAATGAGACAAAATTAAAATTACAATGAAATTGGTTTCAACTTCACTGGTGCAAAAGTATAACAGAAACAAAAAAAAGAAAAGAAAAAAGAAAAAACTAGCATGTGCATGGAATGATTGCGGTTGAATTTAAAAGTCTCACAGCCCAAGGATAGAAGCTATCTTTGAACCTGTTTGTTCGGCTGGCTATACTTTGGTATCTTCTTCCTGATGGTAGAAGTGCGAAGAGATACCAACCAGGGTGTGAATCATCTTTGAGAATCTTCCTTGCTCTGCTAAAGCAGCGAGATCTGGCGATTTTATCCAGCGATGTCAGAGGGCAACCGATGGTTTCTTGTGCCGAATTGTTCCCTCTCTGTAGTGGCTTCCTCTCCGCAACTGTTAAACCAGCATACCACACTGCGATACAATATGTGAGGACACTTTCTATGGTGGACCGATAGAAAGAGGTCATCAGCCGTTGTTCCACCTGATTTTTCCGCAGGACTCTTAAGGAAATGAAGTCTCTAAGGAAATGTTTGTCATTCATGCAGAGCCGATGTTCTCCACCCACAGACCAGCTCTATAACTGGAGAAGTTGGATCTATAATGTGTAATAAACCAAAATTACGTCAAGAATTGAGCACCATGCGGGTTAAACAACCCGCGAATTTGGAAAGTTTTCTGCCGGCAACTTAAGTTGTAGGCTGCATCACTGATAGGATTAACCCATAGGGGTCTCAATTCGTGATATAATTTTGGGTTTTAGCCTCTATAAACCTGGTCTGTGCTGTTCGGGAAAAAAATGGGCTGTAGTTTAGCTTGTCTGGAGCCTTTATTTAGCGTATGGCTTATCGTACATGAACTAGCAATATATAAACATTCCACCCAGGTAAGTAAAACACAAAACAATATAAATGTTAAGATCTAGGTCTAGGTCTTTTAAGTCCTTGGAAGCCCTATGCTTTGTTTAACCAACTTTTATTTTACTCAAATGTGTTAAGTTCTGTATGGGGGAGGTTTTTGAAACCCTAAGAAGGTACTTTAAGAATAACAACAACAACAACAAAAAACACGATAAAAGAGGCATAGAAATTAAACCATTTTAGGACAAGTGGCTGCCACAAATCAATAGTGAGAATAAAATAGAAACACTGATAAAATATTTAACCTCTAGCTTGAGGTTACTGTCCAAAGCAAAATTCCTGAGGCTGTGCCAACACTCGGTAATGTAAGATAGTCCTCGAGTTACGATCACAATTGAGCTCCCAGTTAACAATGGTCAGCAAGGACATTAAGTCAGTTTTGCCCCATTTACGACCTGTTTTGGCCACCACTGTTCAACAATTCACTGCAGTTATTAAGTGAATCGTGTCACAGCTTCCCCCCATTGACTTTGCTTGTCTGTGAACGTTACAAGTAGTGATCCCATGACCCAGTGCAACTGTCGTAAGTCATGCCAGTTGCCAAGTGTCCGGATTTTGATCACATGACCACAGGAATGCTCCAATGGTTGTAAGTATGAGAACCAGTCAGAAGTCCTTTTTTCAGTGCCATTGAAGCTCCAAATGACTAAATGGTTGTAAGTGCCATCTTCAGGCTTCGGTCTGTGGTTACGAAGGTGCCGCCCTTCGTAGCCACAGACCGAAGCCTGAAGATGGCAAGCGAGATCTTGCCATATCTCCTCAATGTTAGTTTTTACGCTGAGGATGTTAGCAGAAACTAACAAAGGCTAAGTCGATAATATATTTTAAGTTCCGGAGACTCTGTCTATTCATAGACACGCACACACACACACACACTTACATATATTTATATTTATGGCTTTTACACTCTGATGATGTTAGCAGTTGCTAACGAAAGCTCAGTGAGCAATATATTTTAAATATATTTTATATTTTAAAGTTCTGGAGATCCATCATGTCTGTTTCTTTTATAACTACACCTGAAACTCACATTTTTAGGACAATTCGCAATTTATATTTATATATAAAATAAAGAGACCATGCAAACATTCCAAAGATTTTATTTTTCACAGCAAATTTCAATTTGGATGTGGTACTTCCTTTAAAAAAAAAAAAATCACATTTGCACATTTGCAATCTCTCATTTCGATGTACTTTGTGTAATCCCAGCCTATAATAATAAAGCAGGATGAGGGAGAGTGTTTTCAGGCGTTCATTGCCCGCTTTAAAAAGCGGCCCGGCCATCGTCGCCCTTTCATTGACGCCGTTTATTTTAATTTGAATGTGTTTTGTTTCTCTCTCCGTCGCTTTCGTCACGGCTGGTGTGAATTGACCTGAATCAATTCCCAAAGCGCTCAGTCACTCAGTTTTCTTCCCACAATCCTCAGCGCCTCCGACCCGAAGGATAAATCTGAGGGAAATGGGAGAAAAAAGTCGCCTCGCTCCCCTTTTATACCCCGCTTGGTCAACTCGCCCCCCCCTTGAATTTGTCCTTCCGCGCGAGGGTCCTTTTCCCTCCCCCCAAGGCATTCCTACGCCGCCGGCTTAAAGAATCCCAAGGAGAATTCCCCGAGACTGAAGCAGGGCAGAGCGCATCTCCCCTTCTTCGAGCGCTCATTGGCTGCCTTCGCGGGCCCACGCCCCGCCCTTCATTGGATTGGCCGAGAGGCGCTCCGAGATTGGCAGCGGAGGCGTCGCCCTCCGCCTTTTACTGAGCCTTCCCGTCATGGATGGACAAAGACGGCCACCTATCGGCGAGGATGCCGGTGGCTGCGCGCGGGAGGCGGGAGTCCGGCTTTCGCCTCTGATTGGGCGGCCGCCGCGAGAAAGGGGCGGGGCCCGAAGCCGGTGGGAGGGGTGGTGGCGAAAGCGGCTCCATCGCTTTCCCTTGTCAGTAGAGCGGCGGCGGCGGTGCTGTCAAGGCGGGTCCGTCGTCTTCCGCGGGGCCTTCGCTCCTTCTCGCCGTCCCGGGAGAGGGCAGCTCCGGAATGGGGCTCGGCGGCGGCGGCTTCTTCCCCGCTAGCTGCCTCGCCGGCCGTGACCGCCCGGGAAGCCGTTAGTTATTTATCTTTTTTTGCTGTGGCGCCGGTGTCGCTCCGCCCTTCACCGCACTGAGGTAAAAAAAAAAAAACCGGTGGGAGCGGGAGGGGGGGGGGGAGTACGCCCGAGCGCGTCACGTGACCTGAGGAGACGATGACGTTGCCGATGGGGCGGGGCTCTCTCAGCCACCTGCTCGCCCACCTTCCCCAACCTGGCGCCCTCCGGGGCTGCAACGCCCATCCTCTGGGGATGATGGGCTGGGGAGTCCTAAAGGAAGAGATGGACCTGGCTGTCAAAGAGGGAGGACGAACCGATTATGATACAATTTGGGAAACCTTTGGTGGTGGGAGAAGAGAGATAAGAATTAAAAGTTAATCTATAAGGTATAGAAAATGTATGAATCGTCCTAGAATAACTTATAGAGCTAAATAACTTAGAATGGGAATGTTATAGTATCAGATACTTTTAAGATATTGGAAATTTAAGCCGAGATGAGATTGAATTATGAATTAAGACTATGTCTTAATGTCGGCACAAAATATTTATTACCCACCGGTTAATGGAAGATGGGCTGCTTATATAAAAATAAAATTAAAAATTATACAATGGGAATGTTAATAATATCAGACACTTTTAAGATATTGAAAATTTAAGCTGAGATGAGATCGAATTATGAATAAGACTATGTTTTAATGTTGGCACAAAATATTTATTACCCACTGGTTAATGGAAAATGGATTGCTTGTATAAAATTTAAATTTAAATTAAAACAACAACAACAAAGGGGCGACGTCTGATCGCTCCGTTCTCAGCCACCGCCTCCATGGACAAATGATGGCCTTGATGGAAAAGGAATTACCCAAGGAGGCCATCATGGTTCCTTCTTTATTTATCCCCCCTTTTTTCCTCATCATCCCTCCTTTGTTTTTTTCCCTTCCCTTTCTTTAAAACTCTTCCCTCCTCTTCTGTATCAAGATGTCTCTCTCCCAAAGGGAAAGCAAATTATGTTTGGCTCTTTTAAATATATATATAGGAAAATCCACCCTATTCTCTCCTCCAACTGGATATTGATATATATATATACCTGCAGTTGGATCCCACCGCAGCAGCATCTCCCACAATATCAATATCCAGTTGGAGGAGAGAATAGGGTGGATTTTCCTCAGTGGCCTCTCTCCTGGAGGTGTGGGAGATGCTGCTGCGGTGGGATGATGGGAGTTGTAGTCCAGGCCTGAGCCTAGGATAATAATGACAGAGTTGAAAGGGACCTTGGAGGTCCTCTAGTCCAACCCTGCTCAAGCAGGAGACCCTACCCCTCCCAGGTTTCAGATCTCGGAGCAAAAAGCCATAATAATAAATAAATAAATAAACAAACAAACAAACAAACTGGGTCCCTTTGCAACGTCTTTCATTTTGGCAGGGCCGCAACTCAATGCCAACGGTGGCGTGTGTTATTTCGGTAAGAATAAATTTGGGATAGAAGGGATTGACTGTGAAATAAATGTCTGATCATAGTGATAATTGATTGTGCATTTTGGAAAGCTGTCTTTTATTTTATGAGTCCTATACCTAGGCATGAGAACGGAAAGAAATAGGTGTGCATCTCAAAAATAGTTCTAGTCCCTAGTAAGGTTTTACTGAGGAGCTCTCCTTGGTGGGCTTGTTTTGTTTCCCTGGCCTGTTGGCTTTGAAAAACCTGCAGTTGGATGAAGCATTTAAGAGGTTAGCCTGCAAAACTCTTAGGGATGTGGTAATTTGGGGGGGGAGGTGTAAATTGGTGGGTGTTATATGACCCCCAGGAATATAATCCATGTATGGAGTAGGATACAGATTCAACAACATTGGTGCATCTGCATTTGCTGTGTGCAGGTTTGCAAATGTTACAAATGCGTCTGCATCGGAGGTCCTTTTACTTTTTTATTAGTCCATTTTGAATAACAGGCTGCGTCTGTTTATGGATCAGTTTTTGTGTGTCACACACACACACACACACACACACACACACACACTCATGCCCTACCAGCAATTTCCTGGCATAAGCTTTTTCCACTTTGATCGGTGTAGGAGGAAGCCTGTTTTTCTGAATTCTTTTTCTTTTCAAGGAGTCTGGCGTTTTATCCCCCAACTGGTCAATTCCAGTTGTAATGTCCTCAGAGGGGGAGGGGTGTTGGCCCTCCCCTTACCCACATTCCTTTTATCCACTTCATGTTCCCCTTAGAGACTTTTTTTCTGCAGCTAAGGCGAGATCTTGTGGCAGCCTGGGTTTTGTTTAAAAATGTTGGCACAGGGAGCTTCCCAAACCAGTGAAACGGGAACCCCCCCCCCCCCCTTCCTCCACCTCTCCTGAGTTTTTGGTTCCAAGTTTGGAAGTTTTTTTAAACGATACACTCATTGACACACTCAAAATCAAAATTTGCCAGTCAGATTTTGGGATTGGGGAATTAATAAGTTCTTAGATGTGTTTTCTCTCCTGGGTCTTCTGTTTTCCCCGGCTGCTGAAGGCTCTGCTCTAGATTGGGCCCATCCCTCCTAATCGATTATTCCCCTCTTGCATCTTTTCTCCTTGAGCCACAGCGCTGCGGCCTAGACTCCATCTCATCTCAGAAGCAGGGTGGGGTTTGAGGCTGATTCCCCCCCCCCCCCTTCCTCTCTCTCCTTCAAGTTGACCAGCAGTCTGACTTGAACCTGATTCCTTCTTACGGCAATTTGTGGCAGCAAACTCTGTCTCTTTCCTCCCCTTCTCGCCCCCCCCCTCCTCATTGCTTTTTGTTTAAAAGTATTTAAAGCCCTAAAGATAGATGCTCTCTTTTTTTTTTTGGTTATGTGTCCTCCCTTCCTCTATAGACAGTATCCAGCACAGCACAATCACAGAGGCAGCCATATTGGGATTATGATCTGACGGTCTTCCAGGAGCTCCTCCGCCAGGGATAGGATGGCAGGAGGGTAAGAAGGACCACCCCGACAAATGAGGAGCTCGGTGAAATTGCTCCCGGGGATTTGGGAGACTTTGCTCACCCCTGGCTGGTCTTTTCCACTCCCCGCTCCCCCCGTTTGATGTGTCGGGAATTGCATAGGGTGGGGTTCAGGGGCTCTCCCTCGGTAAGCTGTATATTTGTTACAGTCGTGGAATTAGATCTCTCCATTTGAATCTTAAAGCTATTTCGGCTTTCTTCGTCTCCAGCTCTTTTTATTCTTTTCTCCCTTGAGCCTTGCCAGGTTTCCTCTCTGAGCACAAGACTGTGAATTTTCTCCCTCGCTCCATTTATTGTGTATTCTTTTGTGACTACAGTTACAGAAAGAGGAATGAAAGGTATTTTAAGCTCTTGTCGGATACCTTTAAGGAGCCAATTGCATTAATTTCATCTGGAATACCTTTTGACAGACGCACGCTCGCTGGCTTCGGTCGCCCTCTTGTTTCCATAGCAGTGTAAGCTTTGTGAAAAACACGGATTTGGGTGATGGATGCCAAACTTGACAGCATTCATATTACTTGCTATTGCTCCTTTCATTTGGCGCTGGAATATTTAGCCGCCTAACTCAATAGGACGGAAGGGCCCTTCTGCGGATCAAAGGGCATCAAACTTCCAACAAGCCAACTTCACAAAGAGATCACTGTCTGCTTTTGTTATCGTCATTGCCCTGGTGCTGTGTTGGGACTCTTTCAAAAAGCAGCCTCCCCCCATCTCCTTTCTGCCCCTTTGTTAGTCCTTTGTGTATTCGCTGGTGTGTGTGAGAACTGTAAAAATCAGGCTTTCTGGATAGGCTCCGCTTTTGTAGACCTTCCTTAGGATCCCTTGCCTGTAAGCCTGAGGTCAACGGAGGGAGTTTCCTTTCTCCATTCGCCTGACAGCCTGGCTCAGAATAACCCTCGATTAATCCAGGGAATCACAGGTTATTTTGGAGACTGATTCTGGTTCGGAAATGCTGGGGCATTAGGGTTGCATGATACTCTGGCTCTTTAAACGTCCCAGTTAAGCAACTTACACAAATCCAGTCATCCGAGTTGATTTGACAGGGCAGTTGTAATCTGTCACCAGTTAATTCCACCATCATACGTGCCTTTAGACATGTCTCCAAGATGCTTTTTTTTCCCCTTGAAAAGGCAACTGGGCTGGTTTTTCTTTCCTTGAGGAGGAAGAAGAAGGAGGACATGCTTCACTTGTTATCCATCAGTTCTGATGGCGGAAGGATGGAATAGAAACTGATGAAGTTTCTTGAATGAGAAGGGAAACGTCTTCTTTTTTCTCAAGGAAAAAAACCAGTCCAGTGGCCCTTTTGAAGAAAAAAATAGCACCTTTGAGACAACTATGACCTGAATGATTTAGAATATCCACAGACATGTTTATATTTTATTATTTTTGCTGTGTAACAGGTGTTCAGAATAGTTTTTTAAGCACACTGTAATAATATGACTTCTTTAGAGAAAGCTTGTATTAGCTAATTACCTTGCTGATAGAGATTCTGGAATTGTCATCTGGTTTAGGTTTATTGGACTTAGATTTATTGGACTGAAATCTCTAGACCCCTATAGTTTTCCAGTTAGCTATGGTTTAAAAACAGAGAAAACCCACATTTTCTTCAAACTGACTCTTTTTGGTGGCCCTTGAGCCAGAAGGAACCCAGGGCTTAAACTTTAGGTGCAGCTAAGCTGGAAAGCATAATAATTTGGGGAGATTTCAACTATTTTCTGTTTATTTAAAGATGGGTGTGGAAAAAAAATGCTGTTTTCACAGCATGGGAGAGAAACGTCTTGATCAGACAAAGAGTATTTGCTTAGCTTAGGGCTTAGATTCAAAAACATGTTTGGTCTAATTTATGTTTTGGGGATGTATTTCTGTGATTCATTTTCGAGTTTTTTTTTTTTTTTATATTGAAAAAGTTTTATTGAGTTTACATTTTTTATGGGGTAGGGTAAGGGATACATAGAAATTTTGAGAGTGGTCACGTCAAAGTCGTCGGCTCCTCCGGTACCTCAAGTTACATTGTTAAAAAGAAAGAAAAGAAACATTTCACATAACACTACAAGCTGGGAGCAAGTACATATTCCTAAATTTTTCAGTTATATACTGTCAGTCAATTACAAAAATCCAGATTACAAATATCATACAATATTACTCCAAAAAAAACCAGGGCAAAGTTATTTTTTAGATCTAAGTCTCTTGGCAATTGTATCTTCCACCTTCTCCCCCGGGCCCCCAGCGGGCGGGGCCATGGCTCCCCCTGCCCCCCCTGGATCTTCTCCCAGGACAGAGGAATGTTTTTTAAGAAAGGCTTCCGCCTCAGCAACTGTTTTAATCTTCACTCTACCTCCTTCCCAGAACACCAGCATCCCTTCGGGTATCACCCACTTGAACCAGATCCCATGATCAAACAATGTTTTAGACAAGAAGGAAAATTTCCTTCTGGCTTCTCTAATCTTTCTTGGAATCTGCTTCAAGATGGTAACCTCCTTTTGTTGGTAAATCATAGGACTCCCTCTTTGCGCCTTCAAGATCTCCTCTCTGGTTGACCTTCTAACAAATTTTACATGTATCTCTCTGGGTACTTCATTCATCCTGGCATATGCAGAATTTATTCTGTAGACTAGGTCAATGTCCCCTCTGATCTCATCTTTTGGTTTATGTAAATAGTCTGCAATAATTGTACTCATAAGATCAGGGAGACATTCACCGCCTTCCCCAGTTTATTTCCTTGAGAATGACCCTAAACTTGTATATTTTCCAACTCGAAACTTTTCTCTGTAAGGGGACTCCCATTTTTTGAATTCTTTGCAGATAGTTTGTTTCCTCGAAAATAAGCCCTCCCTTGAAAATAAGTCCTACCCCAAAATATTGTGACACAGCAGCAGCCATGGAGTCACCACGCTCGCCGCCTCCTGCACCTCAAAAATAATAAGACCTCCCCGAAAATAAGGCCAAGGGCTTATTTTGGGGAGGGGTGTCAAAAGAAAATAAGACCCTGTCTTATTTTTGGGGAAACACGACATGACCTGATGCTGGTGTTATCATATTTGAGAAAGCTCTCAAGGGCTCCCCTATCCCTAATTCACCCCCACCCACCCCGTGTGCTTTTTTGCACACAAAACCCGCAAAGGGTGGCGGCTAGATTTCTTGCAGCTTAATTGACATGAAGCTTATTTACATGAAACTTTTGGAAGGGGAAAGGGGAGAAGGCTGTCTTTTCTGCCTGGAGATTTTTAGACTCCTGGGTGGAGCAGAGTTGAATTCACCCCAACAGCAGGCGGGAAACAATAAATCCCAACTCCACAGAAGAGCCACTTACGTCCTGATTGGTACAAGGACTCCACAAATAATGGTGTTTTCTTCTCACAAAGGCTGGAGAAGAAGCTAATAAAGACAAATTGGTTTCTCCTTCTCCACCTGCTTTGCTAACATAGCTACTATGCGGGATATCTGATTTTGAAGATGTAAAGTAGCCTTATTCTAGCTTAGAACCAGGAATGTGACAGGGAGCAATCTTATTAGTTGATGGCTAAAACTGGGGCAAAGTATATTGACCCCCAATTGTGTTACAGCTGTGAAACGGTCCAGTTTTGCCAAAACCGCTTTTCCTAACCTGGTACACTTCCAGAACAAAAGTTCTCAATCTTTCATATTTTAAATCACTTGCTTTGATGAAGAATCCTGGTTCTGCTATTAACACCCTCCAAATTCTTTTAGAAGCATTTTAGTATTGTAATTCTCGTTCCTGCTAAGAGTTCCATGTTTGATTAAAGCAGGGGTCCTCAAACTATGGACAGTGGGCCGGATACTGCCGACTGAAGCCATTAATCTGGGCCACGCAGGACCACGAGGCTGCCTTGCCCACATTGCCCCACGTCAGCCCCCATTTGCCTTCTGGAGACCCCGGTAGGCCAAAAGCACACCCGTTTTTGGGCGGCAGAAAGGCACTGGAGACCTCAGGAGTCCAAAAATGGGCTTCAGAGAAAGAGGGGGTGGGAGGGAGACACACAAAGGTCCCTCATACATACCCCAAAGCAGCCACATCCCTTCATTAACCTGCTTTCCACCCCTAGGAACAAAACAAAGTTTAATTTGTGATGATTGTTTGGACTGCTAAATTGGCCATGCCCACCCAGTCACATGACCACCTAGCCACAACCACCCAGCTGGTCCACCTGTCCCCCAACAGTCTGAGGCACAGTGAATTGGCCCCCTGTTTAAGGAAGGTTACTGTAAAATCTCCATTCCCTCCCCACTCCAGGGGAAGGATACTGCAAAATCCCCATTCCTTTCCTACTCCAGGGGAAGGATACTGCAAAATCCCCATTCCCTCCCCACTCCAGGGGAAGGATACTGCAAAATTCCCATTCCCTCCCCACTCCAGGGGAAGGATACTGCAAAATCTCCATTCCCTTCCCACTCCAGGGGAAGGATACTGCAAAATCCCCATTCCCTCCCCACTCCAGGGGAAGGATACTGCAAAATCTCCATTCTCTTCCCACTCCAGGGGAAGGATACTGCAAAATCTCCATTCCTTTCCACTCCAGGGGAAGGATACTGCAAAATCCCCATTTCCTCCCGACCAGCTGGGGCACAGGAGGCAGAGAATAGATGGGGGCAGGGCCAGGGCCCCATTCCCTCTCCACTCCAGGGGAAGGATACTGCAAGATCCCCATTCCCTCCTCTCTCCAGGGGAAGGATACTGCAAGATCCCCATTCCCTCCTAATCAGCTGGGACTCAGGAGGCAGAGAATAAATGGGGGCGGGGCCAGTCAGAGGTGCTTTTTACCGGTTCTCCAAACTACTCAAAATTTCCGCTACCAGTTCTCCAGAACTGGTCAGAACCTGCTGAATAGCATCTCTGATTGGGATATGTATGCCTTGAAAAATAAGCCACCCAGATTTTATTTTTCATGCCAGACGTAATGGTAGAACTTAAAAGATATTCATCATGCCTGTTAACTAAAAAGATACAGACCCTATCAGTCAACACAATGAACAAATAAAGCCGATGCGGGATACTGTATGGCTATTTTAAGTCTCTATTTTGCTTTTTTTTTTAAATCCGATACCACATCAGCTGTTTTGAAATGCCTTGGGAAGATATTTTCCTTTGCCCACATATATTCTGCTTTCTCTGCCAGCTAAAATGCCTCTTTTTACCTTTGCGAGGAGAGAATTGTAATGGTTCAGTTTGATTTTCTGCAGCGTTGTTGTCTGTTGCAGGACATAGAAAATGCCCAAGGAGAAAGACTTAACATGAAATCTAGAGGTATTGCATAGGCTTTTGGTCTTGAAATCCCTAGAGGTGTGTTGGATTCTTTTACACTTGCCACTCGTACCAATTAAATGAACAAGCTGTACAGAAAATGGGTATCTTTTTAAAGCTGACTGAGTCATGAGTGATGTCACTCATCAAAGCTTTTCTCTCTCTCAGCTTTGTAAAGGAGCAGTGTGAATAATCTCACTGTTTTACATGCCGATGAAAATTGTGTGTGTGTGTGTGTGTGTGTGTATGAAACATGCTTGGTTATAATAAATGCCTGCTTATCTGATATGTATTTGAAAATCACTTTTCTTTTCTTTTAAAAGCTAACACTAGAAGAAACCGCAGAAGTCCTTGAAACCTAATTTCTGGAGTGCCCACAAGAGACCATCAAAATGTCAGGAGCTTCTGTAAAAGTCGCTGTTCGGGTCAGACCTTTTAACTCCCGAGAGACCAGCAAAGATTCCAAATGCATCATCCAAATGCAAGGCAACTCAACCAGTAAGTCAAGCTTAATTTTCTAACAGAGCGGCTTTCCGCTCTGGGACTCAATGAATCGTTGGTATCGCGTAGAGATAATGTCATTGACAATTTATTCCAAACAACTGTTTCCCCTAGCAGTCTTGTATTTTCCTTTTCCGTTCTTGTTGTTGGATTACATCTTACCTGGCAGCATTATTACTGATGTGTAATCATCTAGAAATGAGTGGCAAACAATCACAGGGACTTCCTTGTCATTAGCAAGGCTACTGGGCCACCTTGTGCGAGTTCCTTTTTGGAAGTAGCAGGGATGACGCATACATGAAATATTCTGGGGAACAAGATTTGCTGGCCTGGGCATTTTTGTCGCTATTTTGCCGCTTGGAAGCCTAGTGTTCAGGATGTCCTTCTGTTTTTTGTTTTGTTTTTGCCATCAGGCCAGTTGAAAGCCTAGGCTTGATGGGACCCTGTAGGTCAGAAATAGGAAATTTATGTCACTGTAGATGTATTTTTAAAACAGAAACTCAGGGAAGCTGGAGGAAGTGTGTTCCCAACCAATAGCTTAGCCTTCGTATACTTTAAGGATGAACAATCTTCGGTTCTCCAGATGTTTCCAACTACGTCTTTGGCCATTTACTGACACTGACTGTAAGAATAGATGCGGTGACTAAGACGCTGAGCTTGTTGATCAGAAAAGCCGGCAGTTCAGCAGTTCGAATCCCTAGCGCCGTGTAACGGAGTGAGCTCCCGTCACTTGTCTCAGGTTGACCTATTTAAATAAGGTGGCTTGTATAATTTTTTCCTCTGGGGCATATTTTGTGAGGGGACACGGTGGGTTAGTGGCTAAGACACTGAGCTTGTCGACCAGAAAGGTCGGCAGTTCGAATCCCTAGCGCCGCGTAACGGAGTAAGCGCCTGTTATTTGTCCCAGCTTCTGCCGACCTAGCAGTTCGAAAGCAGGTAAAAATGCAAGTAGAAAAAACAGGAACCACCTTTGGTGGGAAGGGAACAGCGTTCCGTGCGCCTTCAGGCGTTGAGTCATGCCGGCCACATGACCACGGAGAACGTCTTTGGACAGCGCTGGCTCTTCGGCTTTGAAAGGGTGATGAGCACCGCCCCCTAGAGTCGACAACTAGCACATATCTGCGAGGGGAACCTTTACCTTTACCTGGAACAATAGAAAATTGTAATTTACCTAGAAGGCTGCAGGTTCCTCTGTTTCATTCATATAAAGACCACTATACTGAGGGAAAGTCCACTATCCTAGCTGGGAGTTGGTTTCACAGTCAAACTTCTTTTAATATCAAGATGATTCTCATCATGTTTCTTATCATTTAGTCCTATGTCTGGTCTGGCAGAGGCATTTTGTTTAACATCTTCAGCCCGTGTTTTCTCTTCTCTAAGCCTGTAGCTTTCTTCACAGAGTTGTTGTTGCTGTATTACAAGTGGCTCCTTGTTTTTCTCCTATCCTTAAAGGTTTGTCAACATCTGATTTTGTATCAGACACTTCCTACTTCGTATAAGATTTTAAAGACACTCCCACATAACACCAATCCTGCGCGAGCTGCACTGGCTTCCTGTGGTCTTTCAAGTGCGCTTCAAGATTTTGACGACCATCTTTAAAGCGCTCCATGGCTCGGGGCCTAGTTATATGCGAGACCGCCTCCTGCCCCATACATCCCTCAGACCGATACGCTCCCACAGAGAGGGCCTCCTCAGGGTGCCGTTGGCTGGACAATGCCGACTGGCGACACCCAGGGGAAGAGCCTTCTCTGTGGCGGGCCCAGCCCTTTGGAACGACTTACCCCCTGAACTTCGCACCATCTCCGACCTCCGTCTCTTCCGCAAGTGTCTTAAGACACATCTGTTCCATCTAGCCGTCCTAGCGTAACCTCCATTACTGACTTTTGGGGATTTTAATTTGGTTTTTAGCGCAGGATTTTATTGGAATAAGTTTTTAAAAATGTTATATGTTTTTGCATGTATTTTTAGTATTCCTATGCGCCGCCCTGGGTCCGTTTGGAGAAGGGCGGGGTATAAATTTAATAAAATGAAAAAATGAAATGAAAGTTGGAGTTGGAGATTTTAAAGTTGGGGCTATCGATGTCAGCATATCGTCTCTTGGTAGTGAGAATGCAAGGCACAAAGTTTAAAAAGAAAAAGCGCACAGCCACATTTTTTTAGCTGAGAAAAGCTTCCTGTTTCTCTCGGATCTGTTTTTTCTGTTTTGATCTGTAGCTTTTTTCTTTTTTTCCCCCTGGATGTCTCCAGTCAGACAAAAGGGAAACCGAAATGGCAGGTGGTCAGACTTTCTTGGATCATTAATAACTGTGGGAAAACAGCCTTAGAGACCTCCTTAAGACTGGGGAGTCTCTTGAGTGCGTTGTTAGGTGGGAAATATGCCAGGAATGTACAGAAAGAGGGCGCTATGGGGGGAAAAAGGGGGGGTCAGAAATGCAAATGGTGGAAAGGAAAATAGGAGAATTTGCAGGGATGTTTGAGCCGCCTGCACAGCCACCATTTATGGCTTTGAAGACTTTCTTAAAGAAAAAAGGTTTTGTGATGTTCTCCCTGGCTGGAATTGGGTGGAGTGACATAGAAATGCATGCTTTAAAGCAGGGGTCTCCAACCTTTGCAACTTTAAGTCTGAAGGACTTCAGCTTCCAGAGTTCTCCAGCCAGCTTTGTTATTTTTCTTCTTCATTGGTATTGCCCTAGACTGGGCTTTTATAATTCTGGGAGCTGAAGTCCTTCAGACTTAAAGTTGCAAAGGTTGGAGACCCCTGCTTTAAACGTTGTTTGTATTAAGAACCTTTTCAAAATCATTTGTATGTGAATGCTCTCAGATTTCGCCGTATCCGATCCCTCAATAAATCAGGCCAAGAATGCAGGGCAGAAGAGAATTCCAGTGAAAGATTATTAGCAAATGGAAAAAATTACTTGATTTAATCTTCCACGCTTATGCAGACGCCTGACAGGAGGCTCGGACGAATGGCGGCTTTTCCAGTCTCCTCAAAAGTTTAGTAATGTATTGGCCCCGGGCTAAGATTCGGCAAGAAATCAGGATCCTTCACCTTAAAAATTATAGCGAGCATTGATTTTGAACAGGAAAGAAAGTTCCCTCTCCTGACAAATAAGCTTGGATTGAACCAATCCCATGATTTTCCTTTGTCCTGTTTGGGGGAGAAAAATAACTCATCCATACGACATCTCGCCTCCGATGGATCCATCGTTTGAAACTTGTAGGTGCAGACCTGCTGTATTCTTTCCCTGCGCATGACAGTCATCTTCTCTTTTCGTCTGACTTTTTTTTTTGGTTTTTTTGGTTATGACAGTGAAATCCTGCAGTCCAGATGAAATCACATTTTCTGACTGCATTAGGAAACTGGTATGTTGGCAGCCAGCCTAGTCTGCTTGTGGGGCACTCAGAGCTGATTGCAGATGTTACGCAGTTAAAAGATGCCGCCGTGGGGATTTTAGAAGTCAAGAGAGGGAATGAGGCGGGGTAGGAGAGAGTCGGAGGTAGCGTTGTAAAACTGACTTGGGAGCTGCCTGTTTACACGTTTATTCAAGCCACGATCTAAAAAAAAGACGTGGAGACTCGTGAAAAAGTACAGACAAGAGCAACAAAAACAATTAGGGGACTGGTTTATTTATTTTATTTTATTTTATTAAATTTATAAACCGCTCCACTCTCCCCCGCAGGGACTGAAGGCTAAAACATACAAAGAACAATTGCAGGAAGTAGGTACGTCTAAGCCCGTGATGACGAACCTATGGCACGGGGGCCACAGGTGGCACGCGGAGCCATTTCTTACGGCACGCGAGGCGTTGCCCTGTCAGCTCCAGCACGCACGTGTGCGCTGGCCAGCTGATTTAGGCCTTCTTTTGAGGCCGTTTTTCTCCCTCTGGAGGCTTCAGGGAAGCTCCTGGAGCCTCTGGAGGTGGGGGGAGGAGGCAGTTTTCACCCTCCCCAGGCCTTTGGATCCTGGGGAGGGCGAAAAAAGTGTGCCAAAAGCAGTGGTGCCAAAAAAGTGTGCCAAAAGCACATAGCATTATGGGTGTGGCGTGCCCACGCACCTCCCCCCTGCGCTCCCCCCGCTTTTGGCACGCGAGCCAAAAAAGGTTAGCCATCACTGGTCTAAGCTAACAAAGAGAAGGAGTAGGGAGGGACATGATAACAGTCTTCCAATATCTCAAGGGTTGCCACAAAGAAGAGGGAGTCAAGCTACTCTCCAAAGCACCTGAAGGCAGGGCAAGAAGCTTCTCTAACCAAGGAGAGAAACAACCTGGAACTCAAGAGGAATTTCCTAACATTAAGAACAATTAACCAGTGGAACGGCTTGCTTCCAGAAGTTGCTCCATCACTGGATGTTTTTAAGAAGAGATTGGACAGCCACGTATGTGGAATGGTATAGGGCCGTGATGGTGAACTTCTGCAAATGACAAAACAGAAGCTCACAAAAGAAAAGGACCTTATTAGGATATTTAGCCTTATGTTGGGTTGACAATGTATATAAGCCAGTATTCTTAAAGAGCATATGTCGCTTTAAGAACTATGTTGAATTCTAATTGGCTGTGATTCTCAGCTCTACCATAAAAGGAAGTTCAGAAACACAGTCCATTCCCTTTTTCGATTCCTTGTGATTCCTGTGTTTACTGTTTGCCGCTGAGACTGAAGACTGAAGAAGCATTTGTTTGGCATCACTGTAAGATAACTCTGTGTTTTGGTGAAGGACTGTTATTGTTTGAGAAGTTAGTATTACTGGTCGGAAGAAGTCTTTTAGTTGCTACAAAGTAAAGACTATTTATTTTCTTACTATCACTGTTTTAGAGATTGTGTGTGGTTACAGCAACGTATCTCTTTACTGTCCAGTGTATTACACTATTCCAGGGGTCTGCAAAGTTGGCTCTTTTAAGACTGGTGGACTACAACTCCCATGCTGGCTGGGGAACTCTGGGAGTTGAAGTCCACCAGTCTTAAAAGAGCCAACTTTGCAGACCCCTGCACTATTCCGCATTCATTTTCAAACGGGGTGTTTGTTACCCCTAACACTGGTTACGGGACCAGAGTTGTAACACTGGTTCTGAACCCAGAGTTGCTAACAGATCTTGTCACGCTGCTGGTGTTGGGATGCCTACCTCCCAGCTGGCATTTGGGTCTCTGCTGCACATGCGTGCATAGCCGTGCAGGGGGGTTGGACTAGAAGACCTCCAATATCCCTTCCAGCTGTTATTCTGTTTATTGGCGTTTTCTCCGTTTGCTATCTCCCGAAACGTCTGAAAGCCCCAATATGTTGAGAAAAGCAAATAAGAGCCATATCCGGGGGCAATTTTCAGTTACCCTGATGGGACAGGATGCTCTTCAAGAGCGACTTGCTGCAGCCCGTGCAAAGTCTGCAGAATTGGCCTTGACTTTTACCTTTTGCTTCCGAGTTTAACAGATTAACAGAATCTGGAAGGGACCTTGCAGGTCATCTAGTCCAACCCCCTGCCCAAGCAGGAGACCCTACATCTGCCTCTACCTAGGATCGAACTCACAACCTCCTGTTTGTGAGGCAAGAGCTCCACCTCTAGGCCACAGCTCTGAGACTAACCTGGGTTAAACCAACTTGATTGCATCAAATCAGCGCAGGAAGAGAGTAGGTTCTCCACCCCCCCCACCCCCCCATTTCTGAAGGTGTTTCTTTGTCTCACAAAATTTGATGGTAATTTGCAACCAACACTTCTGTAGTGAGTCCCTTCGCTAATGCACATGTTGATGGATCTTTTTTTTTGTCGTCAGCCAGTATGTAGTTTTCCCAGTTGCCAGTTCTTTGTCTCTGTCCTCCTTGTTCATTTAGGATCCAGAGGTACTTTGCGTTCTATTCTTAAAGGCAGAAGACTCTGTACCTTAAGATCTTGATGTCACCTCTACCTTTTTCCGGTCAATCCCTTCTGTTGGGAAGAGGATTGCAATCCTCTTTGGAAAAAAAAAAAGCAATATACAAGAGAGCTCTGGAATACAGGAACCTTTTATGACATCATTCTGGTGATTCAGCTCCCAGCTCTTTAATAATAAACACACAAACACACAAGTCCAGCCAATTGGAAAGGAATGTTGTTCAGTCATATGACAGCAACTGAAATGCCACAATTATGCTTCCACTCCCAAGCAATTTGGCCGTGTGTTTTCAAAATCAGATAGAAAGGTTTGCCTCAAATCCAGCAGTTGGAAGGAATGGCTATTCCCCAGAAGCCCAGCTTCGTTGAATCGTTCAGATAAATTACAGCCTATTTTCCGAGGTCAAGGGGCATAGCGTGACTCTCCACTTTTCTTTCTAATTGCTCCTTTGTTTATTGCTTCCCATGCTGATAATTAGTTGAACCTTTCATTAATGGATTCTTTTTCAAAGTTCCATTAGGCGAAATAGCTGATGAAGCATTGAGCACAGTATTATCAACACTGTGCCTCAAACCCTATCATCCTTTTAAAGCTACGATGAATTCAATTTATGAATCTCATTTGCTTTTTTTTTTTTAAAAAGCAACAACAACACAGGTTTCAAAAATTCCCCTTCCCTGTTTTATATGACAAGTAACTTTCCTTGTATCTTGTCTTCGTGACTACTGCATTAACTTGGAACAAGTTAAAGCAACGAGATTCATGTTTGAAGCAACGAAAGAGAAACAAGCCATGCCTTGAAGGACCATAGTTGTTGCTTTGAACAGATCATAGTTTTTTTGAGGGTGGGGTGGGGAAGACTAGCAGATAACTTGAGCTCTAGAAATCTTTTGTGATTTCAATTCTTCCCTACCTTTCCCCCCCCCTCCCGAATATAAGACCTCCTGGGGAGAGGACGCGGTATATAAAATAAAAATATTATTATTATTATTATTATTATAATAAGAGTGCATGTACTAATAAGAGTGCTGGCTCGCGACGCCCAGGGGAAGGGCCTTCTCTGTGGTGGGCCCTGCCCTCTGGAACGATCTACCCCCCGATCTTAGGAATATCACAGACCTCCGCCTCTTCCTTCAACAATTAAAAGCGCACTTTTTTCGCTTAAGCTGACCTGGCTTAATCTTCCAAGACCATCAACTGGTTTTAAATTGAATTAGATTTTATTGGAGTTTTAATTTTGTTTTAGCACAGGTTGGGTTAATTTAATAAGTTTTTAATATTTATGACATATTTATTATCGGTATTTATGTATATGCGTGGTTTTATTTTTCCTGTGCACCGCCCCAAGTCCCTTTTTGGGAGAGTGGGGCGGTATACAAATTTAATAAAATGTAAATGTAAATGTAAAATGTACTAAAATAAGCCCTCCCCAAAAATAAGCCCTCCCTGAAAATATTGCAGCTCAGCAATGGGATGACCACGCTCACCTGCATCTCAAAAATAATAAGACCTCTCCAAAAATAAGTCCAAGTGCTTATTTTGGTGGGGGTCAAAAGAAAACAAGACCCTGTCTTATTTTCGGGGAAACACTATATATACCCATGAATTTAAGATAGGGCCTTGATAAACTCCACTTCAAATGGAAAGGAGTCTGTAGAAGTTTTTGTTTGTTTGTTTATCTGAAACCTTACTCATGGGAACAAACCAAATATCCATCTGGACCTGATACAAAGCAGCTTGCTGTCTTAAGGCCATTGGAGGTGCTGCAGATTAAAAACAGCTATCTGGCAACCAGGGTTACATAGCCATTCAGTTTGCTTCTAAGTGATAGGCATTGCAAAAAATGAGGCTGGTCTGCTGAGGAGAAGAACTAGGGGAGACATGAAGGGGATGCCACAGGGAAGAGGGGCTCAAGCTATTTTCCAAAGCACCCGAATAATGGATGGAAACTGACCAAGGAGGGATTCAACCTGGAAATAAGGAGGAATATCCTGACAGTGAGAACCATCAACCCATGGAACAGAAGTTGCCTTCAGAAGTTGTGGGAGCTTCTTCACTGGAGGCTTTCAAGAAGAGACTGAACTGCCATCTGTCAGAAATGGTGTAGGGTCCCCTGCTTGGGCGGGAGGGGTTGGACTAGATGACCTACAAGGTCCCTTCCAACTCTGTTAATCTGAATCTCAGCAGTAGGAAGATGATTTCCGGACCACATCTGATTCTTCAAATCACCTAATTGTTCAAAAACAGCATCTTTGTCCAGCAACTGAGTAAATAAAAAATTAAGACTCTTAAGATAGTGGTGAAATATGGCATGAAGGGAAATCATTAGCCTTCCCCCTTTCCAATAACCGCTTCCAAGCACAGGCTGGACTCTTTCTGCCTCTTCAGCTGCTGATATATGAGAAGTAATTTTAATACTAAGTTGTGCGTGGCTGCCTATTTGTATATTATCTTTTTGACAGAATTGTGCCTGAAGCAAGCCACCAAAGAGGAATACAGTAAATAGAACAGCAGTTTAATGATCAGGCAATAACACACAGCAATACTGTAAACTAAACTGAAAATCATACTAGCACCAGTTATTCATTCATTCATTCATTCATTCATTCATTCATTCATTCATTCATTCATTCATTCATTTATTCATTCATCTTCCCAAGTTGAGCCTGGCTGTTAATTTATTTATTAATTGCCCCTCCTTTTCCCCCCTAGGTGTGTATGTAGTATTCCTCCCTCTAAAGCAGAGGTCTCATTCTCGCGACCCGCAGGCCAATTGTGGCCCGCAGGACGGTATCTTGTGGCCCCCACCGTGATATGAAAGCATAATATTAGTATTAATATCCAAGATGGCGGCGCGCTTAGGCGCAGCGGCTTTGAGCTCCTGGTGTCACAGCAGACTTTTCCATCAAAAACTCGCTCTGAACCTACTGTGTGCTGTCACTGCTGTCTGTATCCCACCTGGTGCAGGTGTTGGCACGGCGCTCAAACCAATTTCATTGTAATTTTATTACAATATTATTACAATGACAATAAAGATGATAATGATGATGATGATGATGATTATTAGGAATCCCTTATGCGGCCCAGCCTCACCCAGCCTCTGCCTCCAGCGGCCCCCAGGTAAATTGAGTTTGAGACCCCTGCTCTAAAGTTTTCCCCACTACCCTGATAAGCAGGGATGAGTGAGCGATGGGCTCAAAGTCATTGGCTAAAGGTGGACTCGAATTTGGGTCTCTTAACACCTTCTTCTCCACTGTGCCACACTAGTTCTAGAGAGATCCTTGTAATTTTCTTGCTACCCCTGTTTCCCCGAAAATAAGACCTCCCCGGATGATAAGACCACCCGGGCTTTTGAGCGCATGCGTTAAACTAAGCCCTACCCCCCAAAATATTGCAACACAGCAGCAGCTGCCATGAAATGACCATGCTCGCCGCCTCCTGCACCTCAAAAATAATAAGCCCTCCCTGAAAATAAGGCCGAGTGCTTATTTCGTGTGTGTGTGTGTGTGTCAAAGGAAAATAAGACCCGGTCTTATTTTTGGGGAACATGGTTGTCAATGTCAGATTCGGGATAACGTCAGGATTCCAAATAACATCCGGAATTTATTTTATTTTTATTTTTTATTTATTTTCGAATTTATACCCCGCCCTTCTCCTGGCAAGGACCCAGGGCGGCGCACAGGCAGTCTTAAAAACCATACAAAAAATGCAAAAATACATTGTTAAAAACTAATTAAATTATATCCCATGCTAAAAACCCTTATACAACCTTACGAATTAAAATTTATCAATATAAAAGTCAGAAACGGGGGGCTATGCTAGGCCGACTTGCTGGATTAAATACGTCTTAAGACGTTGGCAGAAGAGGCGGAGGTCCGAGGTAGTGCGTAAATCGGGGGGTAGGTCGTTCCAGAGGGCTGGGCCCGCCACAGAGAAGGCCCTTCCCCTTAATTAAATTAAATTAAAATTAAAATTAAATCAGAGTCCAAGGCAAAGTATTGCTCAAAGTTCCAATTTATTAAGAGAGTCATCATGGTACCTCTGCACCTGATCGGAAGTGGGTGGGTGGAATTGCCAGCATGGCAGTGGGAAGATTGGACAATATGATGGACCGGTGTGTGTGTGTGTGTGTGGGGAGGCAAGATCTTGAACTTTCAACTGGGTGGGGAAAACCAGGAAGCTTTCAGATTCGGGTTTCCCCAGATGTGCCGACATGTCTCTCTCTTCATCAATTGGAACTTTGAGCAATACTTTACCTCGGACTCTGATTTAATTTCGGATGCTATTTGGAACCCTGACATTAACCCGAACCTGACAACGGTAACAATACAGAAACATCTTGCTATTTTTCTCTTGGAATTTGTCGTCGATCAATTCCACGAGAAGTCTAGCATGCAGTCCTGCAAAATTCCCTGGAATCTCGAGCCCAGGCAAGGTCAGTTCAGGATATTATCTGTTGTTGTTGTTTTTTTCCGTGTGTGTGTGTGAAAATTAAATGGAGCAAAAACGGAAGCTCTGGCTAAAGGTTTTTGCCATTTAGAGTTCCGTTACTTTAAAAAAAAAAAAATCTGGGAGCTGATGGAAAGGCAGCCACGCAAAGCTCCATTTAAACTTTAATGCGACGCATCAAGAGGCGAACTTTGGCATTCTATTCTTCTCAGAGTGCTGCATTTCCGAGCAGGCAGCTGCAAGAAGCCGGTTAGTGGATAACGTTGACCTGATTTCCAACCCAGGATGATAATCGTCCCGATTGTGTGGATCCGTTTCGGATACATTCCCTCCCTTGTTTAAAGCTGCGCTTAATTTCCCTCCCCCCCTCACCAAACGGGATTTATTTATTTATTTTTGCCCCGCATTCCCTTCTAGCCCATAATTATCCAGATGTGAGGCTTCCCTCCCATGCGCTGGCCCCACGTGCAATCTTCAGTTGTCGAATACGACACGGAGCCCTGCAGTAAAACCCCCCAAAAACCCAAAAATGGTGGGCCCAGTTACAAAGAGTGTCCGGCCTCCGCTGGACAACAAAGGCTCCAAATGGAATGTAGGCTGTAGCCTCTAGTGGTTATTCAGGTCGAGGCGGAGAGTTGGAGAGGCGCGCTTCTCCTGAAACGCCAGCTGCAGGGTGGGTATTTATAGCCACTGGATCTGCAAGAGCAGCTGAGGTTGAGAGCTTTTTGGCCCTCCTCATCTTCCGCACGACTCGCTCCTTTCTCCCCCAGGTAGAAAAAAAAACCACGACAATTCCTACAGCCAGGGGATAAACCCACAGGATTCCAGGCTAAGCCCCTCTCGTAAATGTCTGCCGAGCTTGTTTTATTTCAGATAACTCAAAAAATGCCGGTAGGGCTTCAGCCGGGAAGCAACTACCTCTTTCCAAGCCGGGAAGAGTCTATTTCTCCCCCTTTTGTTCCGAACTCTGCTTTCAGATTATTTTAATTAGATTGTTGTAAGCCGTCCAAGGCTTTCTAGTCATATCCTTAAATGGGGGAGTGGCGGGGAGGGGAGAGAAGCATCCTCCATGTTCCAATAGAGCACGTGATTTGGCCACTTCGAAGTTTATTTTGCTGCTTTTTTGTCTTATCCTTTTTTTCTTTTAACGCTGAATATAACCCATTAGAAGGGACGCAGTGTATCAGTGGCTAAGATGCTGAGCTTGTCGGTCAGAAAGGTCGGCCTTGCAGTGGTTCGAATCCCTAGCACCGTGTAGTGGAGTGAGCTCCCGTGACCTGTCCCAGCTTCTGTCAACCTAGCCGTTCGAAAGCACGTTAAAAAATGTACGGGAAGTAGAAAAATAGGAACCTCCTTTGGTGGGAAGGTAACAGCGTAAACCTTCGGGCATTGAGTCTAGCCGGTCACATGACCACAGAGACGTCTTCAGACATCGGTGGCTCTTCGGCTTTGAAACGGAGATGAGCGCCGCCCCCTAGAGTCGGGAACAACTACCACAGATGTGCGAAGGGAACCTTTATCTTTACCTATAACCAATTAGATATCCGCCACCAGCTGTGTGCTGGAATATATTGGAGCTGGTCTGTTTGGAATACACAGGCGGTCCTCAGCTTACAGCCACAATTGAGCCCAAGATTTCTGCTGCTAAGTGAGACAGTTGTTAAGGGAGTCTCGCCCCATTTTACAACCCTTTCTTGCCCCAGTTCTTATCTGCACCACGGCAGCCGTTCAGCTAGCAACACGGTTGTTAAACGAATCTGGCTTCCTCGTTGACTTTGCTCATCGGACGGTTGCAAAAGGGGGACCCTGCGACCGTCATAAAAGTGAATCCGTTGCCAACCATCTGAATTTCGAAGCCATGACCCAAGGGGATGCCGCAACGGTCATAAGTGAGAAAAACATGTCACACTTTTTTTCAGCGCTGTTGTAACTTTGAATGGCCACTAAATGAAGTGTTTGTAAATTGAGGGTTACTTATGTTTATCAAGCAGAGATTGAGCTGGAAAACTTATTGAAGATCCTTTTGTAATGCTTTTAAAGTGAGGCCAGATCGCCCAGCAATCTTTCTGCCTGAGGGTGGAGCTAGATGTAAATTCTGCAAGGGACTTAATTGGAGTAACTCACTTAATAATAATAATAATCTTTATTGTCATTGTAATAAAATAAAAAATGACAATGAAATTGGTTTGAGCGTTGTGCTAACATTTGCATCAGGTGGAATATAGACAGCAGTGATGACTATAACAGAAATCTCTCTAGATAAATAAAATGGCCGGCAAATGACAGTTGAGAATTCCAAGTCTGCAGAACAGTGTGTATAAGCAACTCTACTGTTAGTACACCAGCTATTATGTGTGTAAATACACAGTCCTCCACCTTTGCTTTTACCAGAGTAGTTGTTTCTGTCAAAGCGGTGTGTGGTGCGGTTAGTTAGCTCCACAGACACATCCGGTACAAGTGGATGAAGCCAGGTCTCTGATGATCATCACACGGCAGTCACATATGAGCTTATTCGCTGCCATCCATCGCTCTGGTTCATCGGTTTTGTGGACAAAGGATCTAGAGTTGGTTAGGAAATGCTTGGTAATGCTGGTCTGTGAGGCTGCTTCCATAATCGAACTAGCAAACCTGCTCTGCATCCCCGGTTCTGCTCCGGCTCTCTTCGCCGCCTCCTAGGCCAAACAACGATCCATGGAGAGCCTGGCAGTCTTACTATGTCACTCGGTATATTATGAGACTGCTGGAAGTCGCTGGTCATATCGAGTTGACTAGAAGATCCAATCTTTAATAATAATAACTTAGTAACTCCCTGCGGGTATAGATTAGTTTTTGCCTAACTCTACTGTGACACCAGGAGCTCAAAGCCGCTGCGCCCAAACGTGCCGCCATCTTGAATTTGAACTTCACCACTTTGGTAGATCTGGATGACTTACGTCTGTCTCCTTCCTTCCCCTTGACTCATGGTGTGACGTTGGACACTTTGCTTATTGCTCAACCTTCCTTTCCCACCTGCCAAATCACAAGACCTTGACTGTCCTCAGTCTGTTGAATTAATGGTAGCCAACAGGGCGGCATCATCTACCTCCGTTGGAAGTAGCGGCAATCGCAGGGAGTCCTCGGCTTACAACCGATTGCTTACTGACTATTCGAAGTTAGAACAGCACTGAAAAAAAGCGACTGGCAGCCATTTTTCACACTTACAACCGTGGCAGCATCCCCATGGTCACGTGATTTCCATTTGGATGCTTGGCAACTGGCTCTCATTTAATGACGGTCGCAGCGTCCCGGGGGTGTGTGTGTGTCAAGCGATTCCCCCTTTGTGACCTTCTGACCAGCAAAGTCAATGGGGAAAAACCAGATTCACTTAACAACAACCGGGCTACTAATTTAACAACTGCAGCGCTTCACTTAACGAGCACGGCAAGAAAAAGTTCGTAAAACTCACTGAACAAATTTCTCACTTAGCAACGTGAATTTTGGGCTCGGTTGTGGTTGTACGTTTCCCCTGTATCCCCTTCAGCGCAAAACTTTATCCCAGGCAAATGTTTGACCGTTTTGTACGACAGAAAAAAACAGGATGAGAATCCTTAAAAGCTACATCACCCTTCTTATAATGACCGGATTCAGTCGCGGAAGGTCAAAAAGAGGATCAGCCAATGGCAGCTAGAGTGCATGGAGGAAGTCCCACCCTCTTATTGGATCCCAAGGACTTCCTCTCAGAGCTAATGGCTCTTGCTTTTCCCCTCCAGGAGCAGTGAGACTTAGCTTGGCTGACATCAAGAGGTTGCCATTAGAATATGCTAATTAATTAAAGTGCTGGTTTTAGGAAGGACTTAAGAACATAAGAACATAAGGACAGCCTTGCTGGAACAGGCCACGGCCCATCCAGTCCAGCCTTCTGTCTCCCACAGTGGCTCCCCATTTGCTTCAGGGTCTTCCCAAGCAGACGTCTTCACCTGCTTATGATTTCCTGCAAATGGCATTGAGAGATATCCTGCCTATCTCTCCAACCCGGAGGGTCTCTTAGGCATCCATAATGATAGCCATTGATAACCTTGTTCTCCATGAACTCCTCTGATCCTTTCTTAAAGGTGTCGAGGCTGAAAGCTGTCACCACTTCTTCTGGCAGGGAGTTCCATAGACCAGGGATCCTCTGGTTGAAAAAGTACTTCCTCTTATTTGTTTGAGGTCTAGCTATCCAAAGTTTCATGGAGGGCCCCCTAGTTCTAGTGTTGTGCGATAGGGAAAACCGTTTTTCCTTTTCTACTTTGTCCACCCTGTGCATGATTTGATAGACTTCAATCAGGTCACCTCTCAGGCGCCGTCGTTCTAGAGTGAAGAGGCCCAGCCGTTGCAGCCTCAGATGGTAAGGAAGGGGTTCCAGCCCCCTAATCCTTCTGGTTGCCCTCCTCTGCTTGCTCATAATCCCAGTCTTGCTCATAATCCCAGTCAAACAGAGCCAGACAAGAAGACAATCAGAGAAGCAGATCTGGGTTACTTATTTGCCATCAATGATGGATGTTTGCCTTTTGGGGGGGGGGGGGAGCCATGGGTTTTAAAAGCAGGGGTGTCAAACTCAATTTCATTGAGGGCCACACCAGGGTGGTGTTTGACCTTGAGGGGGCAGGATGGGCGTGGCCAGGGTGGGCATGGCCAGCTCAACACAATACAATACAACAGGAGAGTTGGAAGGGACCTTGGAGGTCATCTAGTCCAACTCCTTGCCTAGGCAGGAAGCCCTATACCCGTGATGGCGAACCTATGGCACGGGTACCACAGGTGGCACGCGGAACCGTTTCTTAGGGCACGCGAGGCGTTGCCCTGTCAGCTTCAGCGTGCATGTGTGCGCTGGCCAGCTGATTTAGGCCTTCTTTTGAGGCCGTTTTTCGCCCTCTGGAGGCTTCAGGGAAGCTCCTGAGGCCCCTGGAGGTGGGGAGGGGAGGCTGTTTTCATCTTCTCCAGGCTCTTAGAAAGCCTCTGGAGCCTGGGGAGGGTGAAAAACGTGTGCCAAAAGCTCAATGTCGCCTGTGGTTTTCACTCTGCCAGTGAAAACAGGCTCCCAAACTCCGTTTTCGGCTGCAGGAGGCTCCTACAACCCTCTGCTAGCGAAAACGGAGTTCGAGAGGACCACACACGGCCCTCCTGAACTCCTTTTTTCCTGGCGGAGGTACCGTGGGCCTGTCCTTCGCTGTTTCTAAGGCAGCCCCGCAGGTCAGATCTAAGACCCCATGGACCGGATCCCGCCCTCTGGGCCTTCAGTTTGACACCCCTGCTCTAAGGTCTTCTGCTAGGCAAGAAACGATGCTTATATGTCAGTGAATTAGGGTAATACCGTCCCAATCAGAGGTGGGTTGCTCCCGGTTCACATCGGTTCGGGCGAACCAGTAGTGGAAATTGGGACTGGATCACCGAACCGGTAGGGATGGCAGGCTGGCCACGCCCACGAACCGGTTCCCCGGTCGCTCATGCCATTGCCGGCATTTTTTTTTGTGGTCATTCTACTCAAGCATGGAACAATTTACAGGCAACTGTGCATGCGCAAGGAATGTGCAGCGGGCGCGAGTGCGAGGGAAGCGAGCAGTGCATGCGCAAAGCGCACACGAAGCGAACCGGCAGTAACGCCGGCAGCAACCCACCCCTGGTCCCAATGATTGGTATGTTGAGACAATGAAACCCTGCCTTCCATTTTAACAAATGGCACGCGTAGATTCTACCGAAGGGCAAATATAGCACAGTGTAAAACAGTCCCATAAAAACCACAGCGCAGCCTAAAACGCTTCTAAAGCTGTGGTGTTTTCCGAAGCAGGTGGCCAGGGTTAACTGCGATACTCCAAGTTGCTTTTAGCACCACGACGATGGAAACTAATTATAGTTGTAACACAAAAGCATTTGAGGGGCGGATTGCAAACAGAAGACTTAATTGCCAAGTTGGGTTTTTCTTTTTCTTCGAATTCCAGATAAACACGTTAATTTTGTTGAACAACACGCAAGCGGTTAGGGTAGGTCTTCGTTGTGATTCCCTGTCTCCTTTTCTGAGGGCCTATGTAATTAAACTATTATCACAGACCTTATCTGGCTTGTGGAGCTGAACAGGCCGATATCTGCAAAACTTGGCAAGGGGTCTCGGAGAGGAACGAACCAATTAAGCAAACTAATAGTTTCCTGCAAACTCCACTCCCCTGTTGCTCCTCTTTTATTCCCTCTGGGAGGGGCCATTCACTGTCCACCTGTGGCCTTCCTCCCAAGTCGACCCCTGTTCTTTAGCCCTTCCCTTTGTCTGGCCGCTCTGCGTATGCGCACACTGGGAACAGGCTCCAGCTGTTCCTCTGCCTCACTGATCTCTGACTCCGAAGGCAGCCGATAACTGGCATACTGCCTTGGCCCCCTCTCTGCCTCCGACACAGAGCCCTCCTCAGAGCCTTCCCCAGACTCCAGGACTGGCCCATCTTCCTCCCCAACCCTCCTCACTGTCCGAATCTGCAGCCAACTCTGCTGGCCGTGGGCGGACCACAACATATCGTGAACAATTAGCACCACTTTACACATCATCATGTATATCTGTCGTGTGTACTTGTTAGTCAACTGTTCATCAACTGCTACATGCCAGTCTTCCCGCCAATCAAGGTTCTTACAGTACATCACGGTGGTTAACTGCTACTTGCCAGTTTTCCCGCCAATCAAGGTTCTTACAGTACATCACGGTGGTTAAATCAAGATCAAAGCCTGGCTTTTGATTCTTTTGTTCAAGCCTCACACTGAACATGCACTTCATGGTTGGTTTCAGTGTACTTTTTGTTCTTTTCTGATAGCCTAGCTCATCTTCATGCCAAACTACTGAATGTTACTATAGCAATAGCAACAGCACCTTATATACCTTCCCATAGTGCTTTACGTCACTCTCTGTGTGGTTCACAATGTCAGCCTCTTGCCCCCAACAATCTGGATCCTCATTTTATCGAACACGGACGGATAGAAGGCTGAGTCAACCTTGAGCCGGTCAGAATCGAACTCCTAGGAGTGAGCAGAATTAGCCTGCAATACTGCATTCCAAACCAATGCACCACCAGGGCTCTTGTAGCAATAGCCCTTAGACTTATATACCGCTTCACAGTGTTTTACAGACTTCCCTAAGCGGTTTACAGAGTCAGCCTATGGCCCCCCAAAATCTGGGTCAACCTTGAGCCAGTCAGGATCGAACTCCTGGCTAAGGGCAGAGTTAGCCTGCAATACTGTATTCTAACCAGTATGCTACCACCACTCCTTAATTTACAATTCCTCCCTGAACGGAGTTGTATGTTGGGTTCTTTCGAATGCTGTTGTTGTTAGTTGCAACCCATCGTGTTCCCATGGACCACGTTCCTCCAGAGCTTCCTGTTCTCTCCCATCCTCTGGAGTCCATTTAAGCTCACACCGACTGCTTCAGTGTCTCCAACTAGCCACCTCCTTCTCTGCCGTCCCCTTCTTCTTTTGCCCTCCATCGTTCCCAGCATTGGGCTCTTCTCCAGGGAGTCCTTCTTCCTTCTCATCAGGTGGCCAAAGTCTTTGAGTTTCCTCTTCAGGATCTGGCCTTCTGAAGAGCAGCCAGGGTGGATCTCCTCTAGGACTGACCCGTTGGATGGCCTTGCAGTCCAAGGGACTCAATGCAGGAGTCTTCTCCTCCAGCCCCAGAGTTCAAAGGCCTCCATTCTTTGGCCCTCAGCCTTTCTTATGGTCCAACCTTCACATACATACATACATACATACATACATACATACATACATACATACATACATACATACATAACACAGTCATACATATATACAGCCATAAATATATATGAAGGCTGACAACTAGGCAAAAGCCAAGATTAACGTCACTTATACAAGGGCACCTAAACTACCTTTGTCGCAAAGCTCTTCTTCCTGTCCTCCAAACCCAAACAAGGCAGCTTGGAACCCCTAGAAATATCTCCGTTCCCAACATGCACGCCAGCGAATTCATCTGGATAATATGCTTTGCTCGGAATCTTCCTTTTCTCAATGAAATGAGTGGAAGCTGTTGCCATAGAAATGCACGAAGGGAAAATCGCTGACTTCCAAGTTCCACCGTGGGCTCTGAATGGAATCGAGTCATTGCGTTTTTTTAAGTTTAGAAAGGATCCCAATTAAAATATCCTTCAACCTCAGGGGATGCCATCACGGCTTCACGGATGAATGTATCTGGGTGCGATGCTGACATTTGCTTGAAATCGATGCCTTTTTTGTTACTCTCCGGCCCAGAGTTGACTTGCACAAAGTGCTTGTGATATTCCATTTCTAGCTTTCAAAGGCAGGCTGCCCCCTTCCTCACTCCTGTGGCCCGCCAGCGGCCAGTAAAGCTGGCAGCAGATTTAGACAATGAGGAGGTTGGGGGAGGAAGATGGGCCAGTCCTGGAGTCTGGGGAAGGCTCTGAGGAGGGCTCTGGGTCAGAGGCAGAGAGGGGAACAGAGCCGTCTGACAGTTATCAGCTGCCTTCGGAGTCAGACAACAGTGAGGCAGAAGAACATCTGGAGCCTGTTCCTAGTGTGCGCATGCACAGAGCTGCCCTACGAAGGGAACAGCTAAAGAACAGGGGTCAACTTGGGAGTAAGGCCAAAGGTGGACGGTGAATGGCCCCTCCCAGAGGGAATAAAAGAGGAGCGAAAGGGGAGTGGAGTTTGCAGGAGACCATCAGTTCACTTCATTGGTTCGTGACTCTCTGAGACTCCTTGCCAAAGTTCTGCAGATCTCTTCCTGGTAGCTCTCCAAGCCAGATAAGGTCTGTGACCGTAAATCCTCCCTCGAAAGACTTTGCTGGAGGTGAATGAGCAGAATTCACAGTCAATGAATAAAAAGGTTTTTTGTCGGGACCAGGAGTTGGCTTCAGGCTCTTGGGAAGCTTCGCTCAGAACACTCACTCTTAACCACCTCTCCCTTTGTAATTTTTTTGGTTGGGATTTTTTGCCGTGTGAGAATCCCCAAATTGTCTGTTTGCTTTGCCTCGGCCATTGAGCTCCCCGTTGCTATCGAAAGCAACATATATCTAGCTCTTCCGCTCCTGATGCCCTTGTGTAAGTGATATTAATCTTGGCCTCCGCCTGGTTGTCAGCATTCATAAGTTAAGAACCCAGCATAGCACTCCATGCAAGGCAGAATCGCCAAGTTTAGGAGGCCCGATAGCAACCGTTGCTATTTGTAGGCCGCAAGTGGATCCTGTTCCCATTCCATTGCCCTGGATGGAAGGTCTGTTTTGGAATAGAGCACCAGTAGATAATTTAAAAATGGCAATGTAGTGACTGGTAGCAAGGTATTTTGAGTGCCTGCAAAAGCAGCAGATAATGGTCAGATTAGGGACCCTTTCTGATTTTGTCAGAAGGCCACACTTGGAATCCTGCATTCAGTTTTGGTCACCACGATGTAGAAAAGATGTGGAGACTCTAGAAAGAGTGCAGAGAAGAGCAACCAAGACGATTAGGTGACTGGAGACTCTAAAACATATGAAGAACGGTTGCAGGAACTGGGTAGGTCTAAATTAATGAAAAGAAGGACTAGGGGAGACATGATAGCAGTCTTCCAAAATCTCAGGGGTTGCCCCAAAGAAGAGGGAGTCAAGCTATTCTCCAAGGCACCTGAGGGCAGAACAGGAAGCAACGGGTGGAAACTAATCAAGGAGAGAAGCAACTAAGAACTAAGGAGAAATTTCCTGACAGTGAGAACAATTAACCGGTGGAACAGAAGTTGCCTCCAGAAGTTGTGAATGCCCCAACACTGCAAGTCTTTAAGAAGATGTTGGATAGCCATTGGTCTGAAACGGTATAGGGCTTCCTGCCTAGGCAGGAAGTTGGACTAGATGACCTCCAAGGTCCCTTCCAACTCTGCTATTATATTATTGTTGCTGTAGGATGCACCTCACATAGTAAGTAGTGCGTGTTGTGACCTAGGCTTCCCCCAAAAGCATGGGGTAGATTCTTGGTCCCGGCAAAACCCCTTCTATTAAACGAAAGTGAATTTCTCTCCTTCACATTCAGCAAAGGCCTGATAAAACGGTCTTTCAAAGGTGCATTTATGACCACAGACCTTCTCTCTTGGAAAGCTGCCATGTAAATATTTTCCAAACGCAGTGCAGTGCAAGGAAAGACTGGGCACAGAGTCTCTGGGATTCACAGACAGATCTTCACACTCCTGAAGCAAATGAACAAACGAATGCATTGTTTCCTGCAAAAGCCCACTCCCCTTTCGCTTCTATTTCCTATGGGAGAGGCAATTCTCCGTCCCCCTGTGGCTTTACTCCCGACTCTTTCTAAGCTGTTCTTTTCTTCTGGCAGCTCTACGTAGGCGCACACTGGGAACAGGCTCCAGCTGTTCCTCTGCCTCACTGCTGTCTACCTCTGAAGGCAGCTGAGAATTGCCAGATGGCCCCCTCGCTGATGTCCGACTCTGGAGGCTCCAGAGGCAGCACATAACTCCCAGATGGCTCTGGCCCCCTCTCTGCCTCCGACACAGAGCCTTCCTCAGAGCCTTCCCCAGACTCCAGGACTGGCCCATCTTCCTCCCCAACCCTCCTCAGTGTCCGACTCTGCTGCCAGCTCCACTGGCCGGCCACAACAGTACGCAGGACAGAATGAAAGACTACATGAAAAATTCAGCGGGTGTCCCCCTGCTTCACGGCGCTGCCTTTATGCCATTCAGTAAAGCAAGCCAGAAATCGTAAGCTTTTAAAAAAAGGGTTTTGTTTCAGAACACAGAGGTGCGTTCACACATTCTTTTAAGCCAGCAGCCCCCAAACGTTTGGGCACCAGGGACCTGTTCCGTGGAGAGAGGTTTTCCCGCGGAACGGAGCGGGCGTGGTATCGCGTGCTGCCTGCATCCTGCAGATGAGGCTTCGCTTGTTTGTGTGGCCCAGTTTTTGGCATGCTGCGGACCGCTGACGGTCCACAGACCGAGAGCTGGGACCCCCTGTTTTATGCCATGGTGGGTTTTTACCCTGGTTCACTGAATCAGCGGTCGTGTGCATCGATTATTTGAAGATGAAGTCAGATTAAATAATAATTAATAATAATAATAATAATTTTAATTTATAAAACCGCACTCTCTCCCCGAAGGGACTCGAGGCGGTGCACAGGGAATTTAAAAATACATACATAAAACCAACAAGCATAAATACAATTAAAATAAATTAAACTAGGCCCTGCGCTAAAATCCCAAACTGACTAAAACTGGACCCCAAAAAGTCCCTAATAAAACAGTTCGATTACCCCAAGCCGGCCAGGCAGAAGAAATGAGTTTTTCGTTTTTGACGGAAGGAGCGGAGGTCCGTAGTTGTTCTGATTTCGGGGGGAAGGTCGTTCCAGAGGGCTGGGCCAGCCACAGAGAAGGCCCTTCCCCTGGGCGTCGCCCGCTGGCATAGCCTAGTGGACGGCACCCGGAGAAGTCCCTCTCTGTGGGAGCGAATCGGCCGCAGGGATGTATGGGGCAGGATGCGATCCCACAGATAGCTAGGTCCTGTGCCATGGAGCACTTTGAAGATGATAACCAACACCTTAAAGCGCACCCGAAAGACGACAGGCAGCCAATGCAGCTTGCGCAGGAGCGGTGTTACATGGGAAAACCTGGAGGTTCCCATAACTGCCCGCGCGGCTGCATTCTGGACAAGCTGCAGTCTTCGGGTGCACCTCAACGGGAGCCCCATGTAGACAGCATTGATACAAATGAGTCGGTGTTGTCCGAAAAGTCCAGGAAGTCACCTGGAAATTTTGGCCAACTTTCCACAGGATATAAATTGAGAGAGTAATATAAATTCCATAGATTTTTGCGCAGCCTTTTTCCGCTTCTGTTTCCTCTTTCATAGATGAGCAGTGAGCTTCCATATCAAGGTCGTGGGGGGGGGGGAATAAATACATTTAGCCACCTCTAAGCTTATTTCCCCCCCCCCCAACCTCGATATGTAATTTTTTTCATTACAGAAACCTTTATTTTTCTGTTACGAATCTGCTGCGTTGAGAGTCCGCTCAGTTGGGCAGCTTAGAAACATGACAATAGATTGAATGGCAAAGCAAAGAAACGTATTTTGGGGAGACTTTAGGATGGCGGGGGGAGCATTCATTCGCCGATGGATTCCCCTGTCTTTTTTTTTTTTAAAAGATATCATTTATGTGAACGTTTTAATACGCTACCCTCGTGCGTTTTTCGTTCCTTCCTCGGGCCCTTTTGATTGCTGACTCTGGTCCTTCCATCGGATGTTGAGCGATTGAAAACCAATCCATAATTCAGGAGCCTTTTATCTCCGTATTATAACATGCATTTCCAAGTAGGTTTAAACTCCCTGCTGCGAACTTCCCAAGAGCCCTTGAGCTGTGTGTTACTGATGTGTGCCGGATTTTTTGTGGACCTCCGATGGAAAGTGGGGGAGGGGGGGCGAATCTGCGTCTCCATTGTAGTTCAAAGAAGAATTCCCCAATCCAGAAATTCTCGGTAGGGTGGCCTATTTTTTTTTGACATCTTATCTGTCTCCACGCTTTCTATGGTTTTTGTTTTTTTACTCCATCCATTTGGCACGCTGTAGAAAGTGCTTATCTGCAGCCTTGCAAATCTGTTACGTCAAATGTGACCCCCCCCCCCCCATATGCCTCTAATTGAATTTGATTCATCGTTGTTCAGCAGCTTTTGAATACCGTATTTTTTGGAGTATAAGATGCACCCCCCCACGCCAAAGAGCATGGAAATGTTGATGCGTCTTATACGCCAAATACAACCATTTTTGGCCTCCTGAAGTCTGCCCCTGCATCCTATTTTTGCGGAAAAAAATGTGTATGTTTGTTTCTTTCAGGTATCCTGAATCCAAAGAATCCTAAAGAAGCACCAAAATCCTTCAGCTTTGACTACTCGTACTGGTCCCACACCTCGGTAAGAATGCTAGTTTGTCTTGAACCCAGATTCCTTTCGAAAGTGTGACATGTAAGCCGATGTAGCTGGATGGGTGGATATTTCTCTTTTTTCATCCCTCCAGCCCACAGCTGTTTTTCTCCTCTGTTGCGATTTTAGCTTTTTTAAGAGCCAAGGTTCCTCCTTGATCTAAATGCCTTTTTCCGCCTGGGATCAGAAATATTAAATTTCATAGGAGGTATAAATGTGTCCAAGCAAGCAGAGGGAGAGAGAGAGGGAGAGAGAGAGAGAGAGAGAGAGAGAGAGAGAGAGAGAGAGAGAGAGAGAGAGAGAGAGAGAGAGAGAGAAGGGATTAGCCCATGCAGCTCCGAGGAGGAATGTGAACAGCAAACAATTTCCATGTAGGAGTCTATGTTTAAACTTCCTCTCGGAATGTTTATAACTCCGTAAAAGATGAGTTTTCCGTTTCTTCGCTTGGCTTATTAAGAGCACTGCTCCCCACCCCCAATTTCACTCCCAGCAGACAACATCAGGAAAGCAGACCGTGAAGCCCCGATATCTCTTGTGGAAGCTACAGCTGAGATTTTACTGACTGTCAACAATTGTTGGATTTTGAGCTTTCGCCATCAGTTGTTCCCCGAAGATCAAAACGTTGGAAAGAGCAGGCAACTAAATATTTTTAGCTTGCATGGAAATAGACATGTTAACTCTCCACCGAACCCACATACGGTTTTCTTCAAATCAAACAAAGCAAGGGTTTCACATATAGGTTTCGCAGCGAAGCCAACATTTGAAATCTCAAATGTTGCCTTTGAGATAAAGTAAGCTACTGCACCAGAAATATCTTTGCTCATGAATGACTCACAAAGGAAATGGGTAGCCATTTTAGGTGGAATATCCTTTCCCCCACAAGTCTTCTGGAAATATTCTTAAAAATACAATGGGAGACAAGACACTTAAGTATCTTCCAGTTCTGTGGGCCTGGCTTGGTGGGCGTGGCAGGGGAAGGTGACTGCAAAATCCCCATTTCCTCCCGATCAGCTGGGACTCGAGAGGCAGAGAATAGATGGGGGCGAGGCCAGCCAGTGGTGGTATTTATTGGTTCTCCGAACTACTCAAAATTTCCGCTAAAGGTTCTCCAGAACTGGTCAGAACCTGCTGAATAACCTTCCCTTAAAACTGAGTTTTGAAAACAGTGTTTAGATGGATGTTGTTTTGTCTAGACAACTCTCCAGTACACAACTCCCAGTAACTGGCAATTCCACCCTTTAAAGCAGCGTGTCCAAACTTCTTTTGTGCTTCTTAAAGGAGCTTTGTCTTGTTTCCAGGATGATACGGTGGCTGTCGGCATCTAATGCCAGACAATGTAGCTGCCGTGTTTTCCCGAAAATAAGATAGGGTCTTATTTTCTTTTGACCCCCAAAATAACCACTTGGCCTTATTTTCGGGGAGGTCTTATTATTATTTTCGAGGTGCAGGAGGCGGCGAGCGTGGTCACCTCATGGCTGCTGCTGTGTTGCATTATTTTCAGGGAGGGCTTATTTTCCGGGGAGGGATTATGCGCTCAAAAGCCTGATTGGTCTTATTATCCGGGGAGGTCTTATTTTGGGGGAAACAGGGTACTAATTATGACATTCCTGCCTAGGTCTCGATATCACCAGTGCAAGAAAGAAATAGCAATATTAACTTTACCAGGTTATTGAAAATCCGATGTTTTTTAAGGGCATTGCTGGACTTACAGAGAGTCCTTTCCTTCCTCAATCCCCTTGAAATTCTATGTCCAACCCTCTAAATTCCTCTGCTGCTGCTTCTTCTTCCCCATTTCTTTCTCTTGTTAAATAAGTAAAAATGTTGATTTTTCCGTACAGAGCATGGTTGAGCGATCGCCTTGTTTGGAGACATTCTGCTTCATTTATTCCTTCAGTGGTGGTGGTGGGAAACGTTTTCCTGGTCAGCTGTTGCTCCAAATGATGTCCCTCTTAAAGGCTTTATTTATTTGTTTGTTTTTAAAAAGTTACTCTCCCTCCCCCCTTATCCATTTGCCTTTTTTGAGCTCGCTTGCCTTCTTAAAGCCTTTTGTCTGTTTTTATTTTTCCTTGGTAAAGCTGGTAAAACACAGCTGCCATTTGTACTGGGGTGTCTGGCTCCGGCGCCAGCTTCTGCCCCTTGATATTTTTTCAATTAAGACCCGCTTGAAAGGTTGGCAAGAAAGGTTGGGCGGGACTGGCACTTCTTTAAGCTGGCAACCCTCTGTAGCTCACAGAATACTCCAGAAATAGTAATGGGGAAAGATTGGAAATTGGAGTAAACTCAGAATCACTTGATTCTCAGCCGGAGGCATTTGTAAGGGTTTGATACTCGGAATTTGCACCCTCTACTACACGTCGAAATAGTAAAACGTGGTTATACCATGGTAATTTCATAGCTTGTCCTCTGTCATCACCTCTTCCTTCATCAAGTCTCAAGAGTTAACAAGGTTGATACTTTATAATACAAAGCTGTTAAAGAATCTAGTTATAATAATAATAATAATAATAATAATAATATAATAATAATAATAATCTTTATTGTCATTGTAAAAATTACAATGAAATTAGTTGTCAAAGGACAAGGCATCAATCCAGATGCTTCCCCTCTTTCCCTCCCTCCCCATCCATCCATCCATCTATTCATCCATCCGTCCATCCATCCATCTGTTGTGGCGCAGCCAGCTCCGGGTGAGCTGCTGATGGATTCCTCTAGTGAGGAGTCCTATGCTCTAGAGGAGGATGCCGAGAGTGAGAGAGCAGAGACCCCGGCTGGTCATCAGGAGGCACCTGGGGCTTGGTGTAGTGGGGAGGAGGAAGCCCAGTTTGTCCCTGATGTCAGGCTAAGAAGGATCGAGAGGAGGCAGCGTCAATTAGCAGATAGACGCAACCGGAGGAGATAATGAGTATCAGCTGCCTAATTGGCTGGCCCCTCCCAAGAGGCTTTGAAAGAAATCCTCTGTGAAGAGTAGGTTTGCAGGAAACAACATATCATCTGAAGAGTCAAAGCTTTCGTGTGTCAAGTTCTTTCGTTAAGAATCTTCAGGCCTAGTCAAGGTCAGTCCTCTTTTGAAACTGGGCATCAGAATTTCCTTTTTTTAGTGTGTGCCAATGTGTTCAGAAAAAAATAAAATAAACAGTAATGTGACAGTAAAGGTTCATCTTCTCTTAAATCCCTGCAGTCTGAGGATCCTTGCTTCGCCTCTCAAAACCGCGTCTACAATGACATCGGGAAGGAAATGCTGCTCCATGCCTTTGAAGGCTACAACGTCTGTATCTTTGCATATGGCCAAACTGGAGCTGGGAAATCTTACACCATGATGGGGAAACAGGAGGAGAACCAGGGAGGGATCATCCCACAGGTAAAGTGGATCTTTGATTAACTTGCAAGTCCCAAATATTCTGGTTTTGTTGCATCAACCTTTGAAAAGCTTGGATGATATCCCAGCTTTTCCCTTCTGCAAACAAATATTGCCTCTAAGTAATGAGAAGGGCAGTATATATTCTATATATATATATATATATATATATATATATATATATATATATATATATATATATATATATATATATATATATATATATAAATGGCTGTGTGTGTGTCTGTCTGTCTGTGTGTGTGTGTGTGTGTGTGTGTGTGTGTGTGTGTGTGTGTGGTCCAACATAACTCTGGAACACCTCGAGCAATTTCAACCAAACCTGTCACACAGATGACTTACTCTCTGAAGAAAAATACTGTGGGGGTAAGACACCCCTACCACTCCTCGGGGTGTGGGTTCTGTTAAGATGCAGCCTATTGTGCCTTTAAATGGCTCCTACTGTACTGCCATAAAATGGCTTCTACTGCACAGCACAGTGGAGTTGCCATGATAACAGCTTCACGGTACTCCACAAGGGGGCTCCCTCTAATAAAGGGGGGAAATCCAACATTAGAAAATTACCCTTGGTCCGGACATTCCCCCCCCCCCCCCCCCCCCTATAAATAAATATCCGGGCAACGCTGGGTATTTATCGCCTTGTATTTAATAAATAAATTAAAAATGCCTCTGCTACTTTCCCAGATTGTGCGTTTGTGACACTTGGGTGGTTGCTTGTGAGTCTTGAATGCCTTTTCCTGCTTCAAATGTGGCCTCTGAACAACACTTAGGTCAGAAAAACGGTATCCAAATACTCTGGATTTTGCTTTCGTTGATTTTGCAACTGTTTTTCTATTTGTTTACTACTTTTGCCCTTCCTCGTGAAGTTGGGATACACTCTGCCCATTTTGAAGGAAACATTGAAGTGAGAGACTCCTTCAGATGCTTTTTTGGTCTTTTGTCCCGCTGTCTTCTTAAAATAATTTCAAAAGGCAGGGCCATTTTGGCACCGAGAGACAGTATTTTCCAGCCCGTAATGCTGAGTTAGTTGGGGGGGGAAGAAAACCATAAGGAAGGTTGGAAGAGCAAAGGCTAAGCTCCTATAACTGTTTTTTGTGAATAGTTGATCCAAATAATCTTTCTGCTCTGAGGCTAGGAGCAAACATTTTGGCCCTATGTCTGAAAAGCGTGTCAGCCATCTGATAAAAACCTACGAAGGAGAAATCTGATCAGGGCTTGGTTCAAGCATAAGGATTAGATGAAATGCTAGTCAGGTGCTCAAGCTGAGGTCCTCGGGGGTGGGGGTGGAGGGGAAGGAAGTCAAAGAATCCAAAATTAAATAGAATAGAATAGAATAGTTTATTGGCTTGTTATTGAGGAAAAGGGTTAGATGCATGCGTTCCAGATTTAGTTCATTGAAAAATGGAGCATCTTCTAAATGTGATTTTACTCGGTTTAACATTTTTAAAATGTATTTTTATTTTAAGTCGGGGAAAACAATTTTGATTTTTTTTTTTTAAAGGATCTACCTTTGTAGGGTACTACTTCCCAGCTTAATATAGTTTTTGGAATGGAATGGTATGCTGGAACGAACGAAAACACACGCACACGCACACAAAATTAGACTTGTATGCCACCTATTTTGCTGCGGTGATTCTTGGTAGCTTACGCGCCTACGTATTTGAGTTTTGAAGGCCCGTTTCCTCCTTTTACTCAAGCGGCCTTCCCACTTTGCTCAGCATGAGAAACTATACAAAAGGCCGATAATCGGCTTTATCTCATGAATTTTGGCCGGCCGACGCTAAATTAGGAATCTTGTCAATGCATTTTGGAGCAGGGGGCCGACCGAGGTGGCATTGTTCTATCTAGCCCAATATCCCGGTTCTCCTTTCCGCATAGCTATAGCTTGATGCTTCTCCATTTCTTTCTAGCTTTGCGAAGAGCTCTTTGAGAAGATCAATGACAACAGCAACGAGGAAATATCTTACTCCGTGGAGGTAAGCGGGCTATCTATATGGGTGAAGAAGTTGACTTGGTTTTTTTCCCCCCCAACATGGTAGAAAAAATCACAACAGGGTTTCAACAGAACCCCTTGTTATTAAGCTACGGTGAATTCCTCTCATTCACATCCAGCAAAGTCCCGGCCAACCGTCTTTCAAGGGTGAATTGACCACCACAGACCTTATCAGGCTTGGAGAGCTGCCAGGCCGATATCTTCCAAACCCAGAGCTGTACAAGAAAGTACTTGGCAAGGTGTCTCTGAGAGTCCCAAACAAATCTTCACACTAATTCAACAAATTAATTGTCTCCTGCAAACTCCCCTCTTCTTTCGCTCCTCTTTATTCCCTATGGGAGGAGCCATTCACTGTCCACCTGTGCCTTTACTCCTGAGTCGGCCCTTGTTCCTTAACTGTTCCCTTCTCCTGGAAGTTCTGTGCATGCGCACATCGCCAACTGACTCCAGCTGTTCTTCTACCCCACCGATCTCCGACTCGGAAGGCAGCTGATAACCGTCAGACAGCCCCGGCCCCCTGTACCACTTCTACCACTTCTCTTGCCCCTTCCCGATCCCTTCTTGTGACACCCATCTGTTTTAAGAAACTAGAAGAGTGGGAGTTGGCAGCTGCCTTTCAGAGGAAACTATCTTGGGCAGTCTTAAAAGAGTGGCTTGGTTTTATATAAGATGGCTCCTTGGCTTCAGAGCTATTTGCGTGGCTCCTTACCTCATCGCTGCTTGCAATTCCTCTCATTTTTTCCTTCAGATACCTGAGTAATCTAGAGAAGCTCTCAAAATACTTATTGATGTGTTGGCTCTAAAGTGCCCTTGTGATGAATAATGGAGTTTTCCTAAATCAGCAGTTATGACTCAACTTTTGGAACTCCCATTTTCCTTTCCATTACCTGCCTCTTCTGTCCAGATAGTCCTCGACTTACAACAGTCCATTTAGTGATCGTTTAAAATTACAACGGCACCGGGGGGGGAGGGGAAGTGACTTACGACCCTTTTTCACACTTAACGACCGTTGCAGCATTCCCCATGGCCACGTGATCAAAATTCAGATACTTGGTGTCAACTCATAAAATTGCCATGGTGAGGAAAGATGGGGAGCGCATTCCATTCATACCTTCGGCTAGAGTCGGTTCTCAGATTACTGCAGCAGGCTTGTGAGGGGTGCACCTCATTGGAGAATGTGATTTGTGACACAGACTGAGGGGAGAGAAGGAACGGGGGTAAAGTTCAGCTATAATTCAAATGAGGCTTAGATCTGACCGCAATAGGGTATTGCCAAAATGGTGCTCGTAATAAATGACTGGTTTTCTTTTGAAACTTGGCTTGAGGCTCATGAATCAATTAGGGCATCTTTCGGAAACCTGACAGACAGTCAGGTCTAAGCCTCATTTGAATTACCTCATTTAAATATACACACTTGGCGACTGAAATAATGGAAAATAGTCAGCTTGGCAACCGACTCATATTTATGACAGTCGCAGTGTCCCGGGATCATGTGATTCCCGTTATGTGGCCTCCTGACAAGCAAAGTCAATGGGAAAGCCAGATTCAGTTTAAAGCTGTTCTGACCCCCCTTTCTCCGACTAATACAAGACTGGCTGCTTGCCACTAACTCTCTTGGCTGCTTGCCTGAATGACTCTTAACAGATACGAAGCTTCCTAACTCGACTAAACATGAACCTGAAAATCAACGAATTTGCTTCTGATGCAATTGAAGCCTCCTTTATTCAGCCCTTCTCAATCTAGCATCAGGGACAAACTGGCCTTGATCCTCCCCACTACTCCAAGACCCAGGTGCCTCCTGATGACCAGCCTGGCTCTCTGCTCTCTCATGGTCGCCCTCCTCCTCCTCCTCCAGAGCAGACTCATAGGACTCCTCACTAGAGGAGTCACAACTACAGAGATTCACCTAACAACGGTGGCAAGAAAGGTCGTAAAATGGGGGAGGGGGGACGACTCACTTAACAGATGTCTCAGCAGCAGAAATCCTGGGCTCACTTGTGGTCGTAAGTCGAGATCTATCTGTACTAGCAATCCTCCCCCCGTCCCCCCCCCGAGTCACAATTTTCTATTGTCCCTTTCTTGCAGGTCAGTTACATGGAGATTTACTGCGAGAGGGTTCGAGACTTGCTAAACCCCAAAAACAAAGGGAATTTGCGGGTCCGGGAGCACCCACTGCTCGGGCCTTATGTGGAAGACCTGTCCAAGCTCGCCGTCACTTCGTACACCGATATCGCCGACCTCATGGATGCTGGGAACAAAGCGAGGTTAGTGGTCTTTGCACCTCAGAGCTCTTGCAGCTTGCGCAGGTACTCCTCCACTCGCGGCAATTCATTTAGTGACCGTTGAAAGTCACAACGGCATCGAAAGAAAGCAACTTGGGATCGCTTTTCACACTGATTTAATTTAATTTAATTTAATATTTAAATTTCTATACCGCCCTTCTCCCTTCCGGGACTCAGGGCGGTGTACAGGCAGCAGCAAAATCACGTATAAAAACATAGAAAACAATTAAAAACCTATTAAAATACATTAGATAATGAGTAGCCTGTCTAAAACCTATTAAAATCCCTACTAAAACCATGTAAAACTAAAACGTTTAAAAGTACGCCAGATGAAAAACTATGCCAGGCCGGTCCTCTCGAAATAAGTGGGTCTTCAAAGCCCGACGGAAGAGGCGTAGGTCTGTGATTGTCCGTAGGTCAGGAGGTAGGTCATTCCAGAGGGCGGGGGCTGCCTCACAGAAGGCTCTCCCCCTGGGGGTCGCCAGCCGACATTGCCTGACCTTTGCAGCATCCCCCCCGGTCACGTGATCAAAATCCAGGTGCTTGGCAACTGGCTCATCCTTACGACCGTCACAGATTCCCCGTGTGAGTGTGTGTGTGTGAGAGAGAGAGATATGTTCCCCTTTTGCGACCTCCTGACAAGCGAAGTCTGTGGAGGAATGCCCAGATCCACTTAGCAACTGTGTGACTAACTTAACAAGCGCAACGATTCACTTAGCAACTGCGGCCAGAAAAGCCATCAAATATGGCGAACTCGCTTAGCAAACGTTTGACTCGGCAACACTCCATTTGGGGGCTCAGTTGCGGTCTTAAGTCCGGGACTAGCTGGCTTTTATCTTCCTGCCTTATCTTTATCTTTTGTTTTCTCTAAGCATAAAAACGCGTTCTCTTTTTTTCCTTCCCAAAGGACGGTAGCCGCCACCAACATGAACGAGACCAGCAGTCGCTCCCATGCGGTCTTCACCATAGTTTTCACTCAGAAGAAGCACGATGTGGAAACCAATCTTTCCACCGAGAAGGTAAATCTATTTCTTCCCCTTGGGAAACAGCCGCGACATTTAATCCTTAGAATGGATCCAGAGCTCCTGGGAGACTCTGATAGCCGTTTCTCTAGAAATAGGATAGGAGGGAATACCATACATCTCTTGGAAAACCTTTAGAAAACTCATCTCCCTTCCCCCCCCCTTTTTAAAAAAAACACAACCCCACCTTTTCTTGAGTTGGATATACCGTATTTTTCGGAGTATAAGACGCACCTTTTTCCCAGAAGACTCTGCAGGTCAAATATGGGCCCATTTCTGGCGAAAACAGGACGTGCGGAGGGTTTGAGAGGCTGGGGAGGGCGAAAACGGGACGCACGGAGGCCAAGAACCCTCCCCCCCTTGTTTTCCTCCTCTAAATCTAGAGGCGTCTTATAGTCTGAAAAATATGGCAATTAAAGCTCCAACGGGAATTGCATGTTTAAAAAACGCACATCCCCAGTAGGGAGAGAAGCTTTCCAGCCTGGGATAATACTTTGGAAAACCACAACAAAAGGCAGGCCATTTATTGAGTGCTGTATATCAGATATAGATACAGATTAACAGAGTCGGAAGGGACCTTGCAGGTCATCCAGTCCAACCCCCTGCCCAAGCAGGAGACCCTACATCTGCCTCTACCTAGGATTGAACTCACAACCTCCTGACTGGGAGGCGAGAGCGCCACCTCTAGGCCACAGCAGCAGGTCATCCATGAAGGCTGTAGCGGCCACATGGAACATTATGCAATCCCAGTCCTGCAATCCTCTCAAATTGCAACCTTCTAATCAGTTTTTCCCCCTCTGCGTCGTAATCCTGAACGGTTCCTGCCTCTTCTTTCCAGGTTAGCAAAATCAGTCTGGTGGACCTCGCCGGCAGTGAGAGAGCCGATTCTACCGGTGCCAAAGGGACTCGATTGAAGGTATGAGCTCCCACCGATGGGGTCTGGTGGGGCAGCTGACAAATGGGCATCATTCTTCAGTTTGCAGGGTATCCCCCTGCCCACCTGCCCAGCCAGTGCCTGAAGTTGCCCTCTTGATTATGATCTGATCAGTGTGATTCCTCGATGGGCTCTTTTGCCTCATTTTCGGAGAGACCAACTCCTGCCCTTCGTCTCGAAAAAGCTCCAGCTCTGACCGAGGCTTCCCCAGCAGCACGAAGCCGACTCCTCATCCCGATAAACCCCTTTTATTTAATTGACACTGGATTCCTCTCCAGCCGAGTCTTTCCTCTCCCACAGTCTTTCAAGATACTTCACCATTATTGACCGTTATCAGGCTTGGAGAGTGGCCAGGCCGATATCTTTCGGATGCCGGCAATACTTGGCCAGAATGCAGGAAGGAACTAATTGTCTCCTGCAAACTCCCCTCCCCTGTCGCTCCTCTTTTATTCCCTATGGGAGGGGCCATTCACCGACTACCTGTGGCCTCACCCCATAGTCGACCCCTGTTCCTTAGCTGTTCCCTTCGCTGGCAACTCTGCACATGCGCACACTGGGAACAGGCTCCAGCTGTTCTTCTGCCTCACTGATGTCCAATTCCGAAGGCAGCTGATAACTGTCAGTCGACCCTGGCTCCCTCTCTGCCTCCGACACAGAGCCCTCATCAGAGCCTTCCCCAGACTCCAGGATTGGCCCATGTTCCTCCCCAACCTCCTCACTGCCCGAATCTGTTGCCAGCTCCACTGGCGGGCCACCACAACAACTCCCTGCCAGCTTCGGGAATGTGCTTGAAGAACTGACTATTTTCCTCTTCAGCCATTGTTTACCCAGAGATCCAACCCCTGGGCAGATCCAGGCATTAAGATCCCTCCTGCAGTTGAAATCAGTCAAATCCCAGCCTGTTTGAGGACAGGGAAGCAAGGTTGTTTTCCCAGTGTCTGGCCTTTGAGTAACATTTGTTTCCCTCTGATTCCCATTCCAGGAAGGGGCAAATATCAACAAGTCCCTCACCACCCTGGGGAAGGTGATTTCGGCTTTGGCGGAAGTGGTAAGTCCAGATTTTTTGTTTTTCCTTAAAAAAAGAGGGTTACTTTGCAAGCTCATTGGGACTGAGTCCGAGGTGAGACGTGAAAGGGACATTTGTTTCCAGGAATCGTCTGGGGTGTGAAATAGTATTATATCCACAGATTTAGGTTCTATCTTGTCCTGGGATTTCTTGTATCTCTTTGGCTTCTTTGGTGTCCTCTGAGAATAGCTTGTTTCCCCGGAGATGCTTCACTTCCAAACGAAGTCACATCAGTGGTCAATACACGGATGATGTAGCCTAGCAGTTCAACCTAGATCTTATAGTGCAGGGGTCACCAGCTACCAGGCTACGGTCCACTAGAAACTGTGGCCCTATGCATGTCAGGCCAGTGTGCCCATGCGTGAGCAGTGCGCCAGGGTGCACGCATAGGCATGCACAGCTCAACTTGCACCTGTGCGTGCACGCAGAAAAAAGAGCTCGTAAAATTGGGCGCAGCTCGCTTAACAACTGCCTTGCTTAGCAGTGGAAATTTTAGCCCCCATTGTGGTCTCAACTCAAGGACTACCTGTATTGGAACTTAGTATGTGCGGTGGGCTAATCTTATCTCGCTAATGTTGAGTTGGCTTAAAGCCCTTCCTGTCTGTTTCCTCTCGTGTAAAGCTTCCTGCCCACCCTGAGGCTGGAATGGCATTTCATAGCTGCCTATATCCTAGAATTATATGTAGGATGGTTTGCATTTTTGGGGTGATGGGAGGTAAGACTAACAGGTGTGCTTCTTGGGGGTGAAATGACAGCGGAACTTTTTCTGCGACTCTTTGTTACGGATGTAAAATTCCCTCTTTGTGGTCTTACTTCACTTTTATCTTCTTTTTTCCCATTCTCTGCTTCCCAAAACTAGGATAACTGCACCAACAAGGTATGATGGGTAAAGAATGGTCACTGAATGTGGTAGCCTGTAGAACAGTATTTCTCAACCGTGGCAGCTTGAAGATGTGTGGACTTCAACCCTCAGAATAGCAATAGCACTTAGAACTATTGAGATTGAAATTGAGATTTATTTAATTTATATACCGCTCCCTTTCCCCAAAAGGGACTCGCGGCGGTGCACAGGAAATTATAAAAGCATATAAAAACAATATACAAAATTTAAAATCAAATTAAATTATAACCCTGTGCTAAAATTTGCAATAAATTAAGACTATTAGCCTTAAAAACCAATTAAAACAATTTGGTGTCAGGCTAAAGGCTAGGTAGAGTTAGGCCAGGCCGGCCTGTTGGAAAAAGTAGGTCTTGAGTTTCAGACGGAAAGAACGGAGATCCGTGGTCATTCTAAGTTCGGGGGGTAGGTCGTTCCAGAGGGTTGCCAGGTTTTCCAGATAGCATCCAAAATTAAATCAGAGTCCGAGGCAAAGTATTGCTCCAAGTTCCAATTGATGAAGAGAGAGACATGTCGGCAAATCTGGGAAAACCATGAATCTGAAAGCTTCCTGGTTTTCCCCACCCAGTTGAAAGTTCAAGATCTTGCCCCCCCCCTCCCCCACACCCACCAGTCCATCCCGTGGTCCAATCTCCCACTGCCACGCTGGCAGCTTCCACCCATCCAATTTCAGCCAGGTGCAGAGGTGCAGAGACAAAGGGTGACCTTGGCTTTCTAGAAAGAATTTTGTTATGGCTACATCTCATCTAACTCTGTATAATCCCCCCTCCCATTTTCCCACCATAGAAAAGGTATAGTTAGAATAATAGAACGTGCGCCAGGTCAAAAATCCAAACAAAAAGTTGTCTGCAGGCCTGACACTTATCCTGTGTTTTCCCGAAAATAAGACAGGGCCTTATTTTCTTTTGAAACACCCCCCCCCCCAAATAAGCTCTTGGCCTTGTTTTCGGGGAGGTCTTTTTTTTTTTTGAGGTGCAGGATACAGTGAGTGTGGTCACCTCATGGCTGTTGCTGTGTTGCGCACCACTTGGCCTGCCACTCTTTTTGTGGCCATTAGCGTGACAGGAGGTGCGCGGTGGCTAGGGTTGGGGGAGCGGCCGTTAGGTAAGGGCGTGGGAGGGGGGAGTGCATGGGGCATGTTCCCCCCTCCCTTTCCCCCCTCCCTCCGGCTTTGCCTCCTCACCTCGTGTTATTTGCACGGCAAGCAACCAGAGGAAATGGCGGGGAGCGGCTGCGTATGCATTTAAATATTTTCAGGGTGGGCTGCTTACAGCACACGCGCTCGAAAGCCCAATTGGGCTTATTATTCGGGGAGGTCTTATTTTCGGGAAAATTGGGAATACCACTTTTTACAGCCCTCTCTTCAGCGGTTTTCAGAGTCCACGTCTTGGCCCCCAATCAATCCGGGTCCTCATTTGACCCACCTCGGAAGGATGGAAGGCTGAGTCAGCCTTCCCTAGCCAGCATGCAAACTGGAGAATTGTGGGAGTTGAAGTCCACACATCCTCATGTTTCCAGGGTTAGGAAACACTGCTTTAGTCCCTGTTGGTTCCTTGCTAGCCATGAGCTTCTAAAGAAAACACAGTCCCACCCACCTAACCCTCTCTTGCATTCCAAGCATGCCTGCTTCAAAGATTGCCCCAAAGAAGAGGGAGCCAAGCTATTCTCCAAAGCCCCTGAGGGTAGAACAAGAAGCAATGGGGGGGAAACTAATTAAGGAGAGAAGCAACCTAGAACTAAGGAGAAATTTCCTGACAGTGAGAATAATGAATCAGTGGAACAACTTGACTCCAGAAGTTGTGAATGCTCCAACACTGGATGTTTTTAAGAAGATGTTGGACAACCCTTTGCCATTTGGATAGCCATTTCCTGCCTAGGCAGGAGGTTGGACTAGAAGACCTTCAAAGTCCCTTCCAACTCTGCTATTGTATTGTATTGTACTGTATTGATTGGGAGGAGCCCGTTGGGAGAAGCCACAGATTTTGTTTATTGTGGTTGCTCTCCGACTGTCAGTACAGTCAATCTTGATTGATCGGGGAGGGGGCAGTGGCACCCCCTTGACTGACAGTAAGCCTCCCCTGTGGGATTGAAAACTGTTTCGCTAGGGAGGACAACTCTAGACTAGCTTTCTCAAAGCAGGCATGTTGGGAGCAGCTGGAGAAATCCTGCCCCTCTAAAGAAAATGTTCTTTTCTGCGGTATATTGTCTTGGCAGGACCAAATTTTGCTATTTCAAAGACAGTCCCGCAGAGAGCATTCTCTGCTTCAAAACCATGTGATTGGATCACACGTGGCTCACTTCTGTAACAACAACAGGTGTCTTTTAATATCTGGGCTGTCCTAGTATGTAGCATGTAGCACGTAGCATATAGCATGTAGCGTATGCATTGCTATACTATATGACGGGGATGCAGTGGCTAAGTGGCTAAGATGCTGAGCCTGTCGATCAGAAAGGTCGGCAGTTCAGTGGTTCGAATCCTGAGAGAGAGAGACAGAGAAAGGTCTTAGAGCAGTGGTGGGATCCTCCCTGTTTAACAACCGGTTCGGTGATTGCGCAATTGGCACACGCGCACCATTTGAAGAAATAGTCACGTCCTGGTTTCTTCGGCAATCTGATTCGCGCGGCAATCTGCTCTGCCGCGCGAATCAGCTGAGAAGATAAAGGTAGGAAAATAGGCCAGGCGGGCGGGCGGGCCCATCTGATCATCGGGGCAAACCGTTCGCTCCCAGCTGATCATTGGAGCTAGGGGTTCACCCAAATCGGTCCAAACCGGTAGAATCCCACCCCTGCCTTAGAATCTACTAAAGTGTCCCCTTCTCAAGAGAATCACCACCACCACGCCGTGGCTTCCCATCCCGTTCTGTGGAAGTGGCAGACCACCAGCCTGGGTACCCCTCTCTGCTAGCGTCTTGTACGATAACCGTCCCTTAAGTGCAAAATGTCCTTTTTTGCAGAGTAAGAAGAAAAAGAAAACGGACTTCATTCCCTACAGAGATTCCGTGCTGACGTGGCTGCTTCGGGAAAACCTAGGTGTGAAGTTGAGATAATCTTTTCCTTTTGTTTTTTTTAAAGTTTTACTCCCGAATAACTAGCAATTATTTTACACGTGGTACAGCTCTCTCCAAAGAATGGCCCCGTTTGGTGAAGCATCAGGCTTTATAGTTCATGACGTTTAGATCCTCTGTCTTTGAAGCCAGGGCTTTGGTCTGTTAAAAATGTCGGTTTAATCAGCTGCGTTTTCCGAGCAAGGATCTAAAGCATTGTAACTCTGGGGTGGAACAAACACTGGTTGTAACTTTACACTGGTCAGATGACATTTGATATCATCTGGGACCAAGAGTTTGCAATGTTCTTTCTTAGACTTGGCCAATGTATAACTAGCGTTCACACAACTCATCGAGCTGTAGGATGACTTGTCTCCTTTTGGCCACTCTACTAATCTTGATTTTCAAACTATCATATGTTTTAGCGTGATGTGCTAATTCCTGATAATCAAGGTGACAGATATCAATCTTTTACAATGCTGTTGTGATACAGACATACATTTTAAAAAATTCCTGCTTTTAGTGGCGTTCTCACCTCCTGGCGATGGGCTAGATCGGTAATGGCGAACCTTTTTGGCACTGAGGTGCATGCAGATGTGTGCGCTGAAGCACCAAAAACCTGAAGAGCAGCTGGCCATGGTGCATGTGCCCACAAAGAGGACTCGGTGTGCCATCTCTGGCACACATGTCATAGGTTGGCCGTGCACATGCCTGTTTTTTGCTATTGGCCCGTTTTTGGGCCGTTTTTGTGCTGTTTTGGGGCATGAAAACACCCAAAATTGCCTGAAAACACCTCAAAAGCAATCTAAAATGCCCCCAAAACAGGCTGAAAATGCTCCCCAAAGCCCCCCAAACAGCCCAGATAAAGGTCCAAAAACAGTCTGCTCTTTGGCTGTTTTTCAGTGCTCCATCTGGCTGGTGCACATGTGGACGCCAGAAACCAGAAGAGCAGCTGGCCATGCTGCTCGGTGTGCCATCTCTGGCACACACGCCATAGGTTCGCCATCACGGGGCGAGATAATTATGATTATATTGATGGCGCGTTTCTGCTGAGTCTTTTCACGATTTGGCATTCGGGGTTGATCTTCCTTGATCTGATTGCATTTGTGCCTACTAGGTGGCAACTCCAGAACGGCCATGGTGGCGGCATTGAGCCCAGCAGACATCAACTATGATGAAACATTAAGCACATTAAGGTATTGAATGGGTCTTTCTCTTCCATATTTTCTCCCTTGTTTTAGGCAGCGCAACTCGAGTGTGTTGAGCAATTGATGTGTGGACTTCAGCCGCTCCCAGAGATGCTGGCTGGGGAATTCTGGGAGTTGAAGTCCACACATCTTCAGGCTGATCTAGACAAAACCCCTTGGGAGCAGTAGTGAAATCTACTGTATTTCTTGGAGTATAAGACGCACCTCTTTCCCTCAAAAAAGAGGCTGAAAATCTGGGGGCGTCTTATACACTGAGTACAGCATTTTTTTTGCCTCCTGAAACCCCGCCCCCTTCACCAAAATGGCCATGCAGAGCCTTTAGGAGGCTTTCAGAGAGCTCCTGGGGGAGGGTCCATCCACCCCCCCCCCCAGCCTCCTAAAGGCTATGCATGCCTTTTGGGAGGGGAAATGGGCACGTTTTTGTGAAAAACGGGCCGTTTTTGGGAGGTCTGCAGGTCTGCAAAAACTTTTTATTTTAATTTGCCTCTTCACAACCTTGGTGCCTCTTTTCTCCGAAAAATACATTAATATTTTTTTTTTGCCACCCAGTTCTGTGGGTGTGGCTTGGTGGTGGGGGTTACATGTGACTGGGTGGGCGTGGCCAACTTTTCTTTACTTTTTAAAGCATTTTTTTCCGAGCGAATAGGCAGGGAAAAAATGCTTTAAAGTGTGTGTGTGTGTGTGTGTAGCTTCCGAGGATCGCGCTGCTCACAGTTGATCTGCAGGATCCTCGGAAGCTTTTTTTTTTTTTTTACTACTGGTTTGTAGAACCTGGTTCGGCCGAACAGGGACAATTTCACCCCAGTCTTATCTTCCGACATGCTTGACCACCGCCAAGTGAAGGATGTTTAAACATACATTATTGCCATTGTTTTATCTCAATAAACCGCTCTACCCAGATACGCAGATCGGGCCAAGCAGATCAAATGCAACGCGGTGATCAACGAGGATCCCAACGCCAAGCTGGTGCGGGAACTGAAGGAAGAAGTCACGCGGCTGAAAGATCTACTTCGCGCTCAAGGGCTTGGAGACATTATTGACAGTAAGTGGATGGATCTGGCTGATTCCTTGGTTTCTCTGAAGAAGATCACTTCTTTCCCGTTGCGTTTCTGGAAGACAAATCCAGCATTTTTGGTCAATGTGAGAGTGTAGCAAAGAGGCAGGGATAGGTTTAATCAAAGTTCATGTACAGTGGTGGCCAAAATTGTGAAAACCTTTGGGGAAAAGTGTATTTTTGAGGCTTGATGGCTAATTATACCACTTTTCTTTGGGAGGTTCAAGATCATTATATTCCATTGCTAGAATGGCCTGGGAAAAGTCCAGACCGTAACCCAATTGAAAATCCATGGAGCCGGCTAAAGAAACTTGTTAGTTAGAAACGACTCAGCAATAAAACCCAGTTAATAGAAGCAATTATTCTTTTTTTGGGTAGTCTCTTTTCTAATAATAAAATTTCCTCACCAATTCGACACACTTTCTCTTTCCACTTTCTTCCCGTTCCGGAGCTGTCCCAACTTCAGCAGCTTCAGGGCTGCGTTTCTGTCGTCGGAAATGAGAGCTGCTCCTGGATCTTTCAGGGACTTTGCGGTGTCCCCGAGATCAGCAGGGGGTACTCTCCTCAATCACCATCTCTGCAGGACGGTTTAGGTCCAAACAGACCGTCCAGCGGCAGAAATATTGACTGCGATATTGGAGCTCCAAGATCGCATGTCATGTCATTGTGTCGTCAACCCCTCCTTTCACATAATAATCATCATCATCATCATCATCATCATCATCATCTTTATTGTCATTGTACTAAAATTACAATGAAATTGGTTATAAATTATAACAGCTGCAGAATTAAAAGACTTGGTTCACTCCACGGGAAGACGTTGTAAAGCCGTAATTCGTGCTAAAGGTTACCCAACTAAGTATTAACTGACACGGTGATAATTTTTGTATATCTCATTTTCTCTTTTTCTCTCACTTTTCTTCTTTATAACTGCTACTCTAATAGCAAATCCTTCATAAAAGTTATTGTATTACATTCTTGATTACGTTATCTTTCCATTGATATATAATCATATGGTACTACTACCCAAAAAAGAGGTGTCATTAGCTAGTTTTAGAAAATGCACTTTCCCCAAAAGGTTTCCACAATTTTGGCCATTGCTGTACCTTGGTTTGATCGACAAGCCGACTCCATAATCTCGGGTTTGGGACATAGTTGATTTATCCACTCAGTTGAGCATTAAGCAGAGAAGAGATTGGAGAACCCTCTGTCTAAAATGGAACAGGGTCTCCTGCTTGAGCAGGGGATTGGACTAGAAGACCTCCAAGGTCCCTTCCAATTCTGCTCTTCTGTTATATGTTTCTTTCCCTGGACAAAATTAGAAAGTCTTCCATAAAAACAACTCCCAGGGTAGCAAGCTGAGTAAGTTTCACTAATAGCTTGTTCCTGTAACCTTTTGTTTCAAGAGTAGGTTGTAGCTGTCGGTTCCAACAGCCTCCCATTTCAAAAATGCCCTCCTAGAACCAAACAGAACAACCAATGTTTACATTTTCATCCCTCCCAGACTCGTTCGGGCAAACTAGATCAGGGCAGTTTCATTTGCCAAACTGAGATTTATTCCAGCAGAACGTAAACTGCCAGGATGTACAGCTTTCTATTATCTCTTTCTATTATGATGATTATTACTGTCGTTGAAAGAATAAGAGAAAAAGACCGCACAAGGGCAGGCTAGATGAAAGAGGGGAAAAAGCCAGTTGCAATGAGTAAAGTATGGGAAGATTGCCAAAAAATTTAAAGCATCATTTGACTAATATGTTCTAGTACATTATTAAAAGCTTAGAATAGTACAAGACGTTATGCATCCATTTTCTAATCAAAGCATGTCTCTATTAAACTTTTAAGTTAATGTAACTGAACATTTAAAAATATGAGAGAGAGGGAGAGAGGTCATAGAAGATAAACACTTCATTAAAAAATATTGTAAATTATATGTTGGTTACTCTTTTCTTGAGTCTTCCGTAGCAACAACACTTAGATTTATATATCACTTCACAATCCTCTCGAAGCGGTTTACAGAGTCAGCCTCTTGTCCCCAACCATCTGGGTCCTAATTTTACGCACCTTAGAAGGATGGAAGGCTGAGTCAACCTTGAGCCAGTCAGTCAGGATGGAACTCCTGGCAGTTGGCAGAATTAGCTTGCAATACTGCATTCTCACCACTGGGAGGGAGGGAAGGAAGGAAGGAAAGATAACAATACAATAGCAGAGTTGGAAGGGACCTTGTAGGTCTTCTAGTCCAACCCCCTGCGTAGGCAGGAACCTTGTACCATTTCAGACAAATGGCTATGCAACCTCTTCTTAAAGACTTCCAGGGTTGGGGCACATAGACTTATATACCGCTACACAGTGCTTTTACAGCCCTCTCTAAGCGGTTTACAGACTCAGCCTCTTGCCCCCAGCAATCTGGGTCCTCATTTGACCCACCTCGGAAGGGCGGAAGGCTGAGTCAACCTTGAGCCTGGTGAGATTCGAACTGCCAAATTGCAGGCAGTCAGCAGAAGTACTGCGCTCTAACCACTGCGCAAGAGAATGTTTCTTAAGCGCGAATCAAATAGCAATCCCAAATCATAGAGAATTTCCCCTCTCCCCCCACCCCCTTGTTATAGTTAGTAACAAATTAGCTGAAATTGTTGAATTTGAGAATGTGACTTCCTTCTTTTTCCATCAAGCTTCTTCCTTTTTCTCACATCTTGCCTCCTGTTAACCCAGAGTATTTTTATCCTTCTTGTCTTTCCCTCCTAACCTCGTTTCTTCAGTCGATCCGCTGGACGATTTCTCGGGAAGTGGATGCAAATGTGTGTATTGCAGAATTAATCCATCCCCCACCCACCCCCATCTTTGGCTTCTGCTGAGTGGGCTGCATTTGAACTTTACACTCCAATTCCTTACAGGGAAATCCCAGGAGAGCATTAAAAGAGAGAGAGAGAGAGAGAGTATGAAATTATCTGACAGGCCTCTGATAAACATTAATTATCTTCTGAGAAACTGGGTGAAATCTGCTTTAAATCCCTCTTGTACTCGAACTGCTGATATTTGGAAACATAATAATATCCAGAGTGGAGTAATTGATACTTACCTGCATTATATGTGTATGTATCAAATATTCCTATTTGTTTCAAACCCTAGAAGTTCAAAGGTGAGAAATTTAAAAGTACACAGTTTAATTCAGTTTAATGGTACATTATCATTCATATATATATATATACAATATGTGTCCATGTATATGTGCAAATAGCAATAGCACTTATACACAGCCTGACAGTGATTTACAGCCCTCTCTGAGCGGTTTACAGAGTCAGACTCTGGCCCCCAATGATCTGGGTCCTCATTTTACCCAGCTCGGAAGGATGGGAGGCTGAGTCGACGTGGAGCCTAGTGAGATTTGAACTGCCAAATTCCAGACAGCTGGCCGCAAGGCAGAAGTAGCCTGCACTACTGCATTCTAACCCCTGCGCCACCACGGCCCACCTGAAGTAGCTGAAAAATGCAGTGTATTTTTTTGTTATGTATTTGGATATTGATATCGAGACAGCTGTCTACTGGATAATGCCTTTTTTATTAGATTTCCCCCACCCAGGGCTCAAGTTTAGTTAAACCCATCCTTGCCCAAGGGGGATGCGGTGGCTCAGTGGTTAAAGATGCTGAGCTTGTCGATCAGAAAGGTCGGCAGTTTGGCGGTTCGAATCCCTAGTGCCCCGTAACGGAGGGAGCTCCCGTGACTCGTTCCAGCTTCTGCCAATCGAGCAGTTCGAAAGCACGTTAAAAAATGCAAGTAGAAAAATAGGGATCCCCCTTTGGTGGGAAGGGAACAGCGTTCTGTGCGCCTTCGGCCACATGACCACAGAGACATCTTTGGACAGCGCTGGCTCTTCGGCTTTGAATCGGAGATGAGCACCGCCCCCTACAGTCGGGAACGACTAGCACAGATGTGCGAGGGGAACCTTTACCTTTACTTTTATCCTTACCCATCTCGCTAATAGAAAGGTGGGCAGGTTGAAACACCATAGGCTTCGCACAGAAAGCCTTCATTTAAGTTTCCTGCAGGCTATTTTTTTTCCTCTGTAGAGATTTTTTATTTATTTAAAGTCAGGGGATTTGCGAAACTGCTGAGGGCTGTTTTCAAGGCCTCAGCCTGCCCTGACTATTTAAAGCAAGCAAGGCAGAAGAGATCTTATTGGCCATCTCCTTGAATGCAGAGAATTGGAAGTGTAATTGATCTAATAGTCTCTTTTCTGGCATTGTCTTTTTCTTTTAATTTCCAGTATTTCTGCCCCCCACCTCCCTCTTTTTTTAATGCCGCTTTCAAGCTTGACGGCTTTTTTAACTCTTGACTTTTAGTACTTGCAGTAGCAGCAGCTTTTGGAGAGGGCGGGGCTATGCATGGGCTAGCCGTGTGTGGTGCTCTGTGACAATTGTGTAGCCGCTGCTTTGGCTTCGGTAAGCCTTCCTTGCTCTCCTGTGGATGCATGAGTTTCTCCAGGGCGTGTGCAAATTTTTGCCCTCTCCTCAGCTTGCCGCCCTGGCGTGTTCGAATGGCGCTCTACTCTCAATCCTGCTGCTTTTTTCTGAATTTGCAGATGGCAGTTTTTGAACCCACTTGAAACGTAACTACTGGGCTCTTGAGAAGAGAAGATGTGTGTGAAGGAAACGCGAAAATTTCTGGATTGCGGTTTGGGAGGGTTTGGAAGAATTTGGATACGTGTGGTTAGAATAGGAACATCCTTCCGTACATACCCTTATTCTGGCAATCCCTATCCAGGATATACCAGAACGTTCAGGCATAGCACGGAGGATAATTTCTTTCTAGGGCCAGCTAATTCTAAAATTATATTTTCCCTCTTCTTTTAAAAACGGGATTTTTCAAAAACCCTGCACCGTCGCCTATTGGAAGGCGGTAATGGCCGGTACTGAACGCTTGGCTCTTATCCCGTCTTATCCAAGAGAGTGGCAGTTAATCTGATCATTCAATTCAGGAGTCTCTTATTTCCCTACTGAAGGTGTCGATCAGGGGTATCTGCCAGATATTGGAGGCGGGGGGGATTAAAATAGCGTTTACAATGGTGTGGTCAAACCTATTAAATCATGAGCCTCGAGCCAAGCTTCAAAAGAAATCCAGTTATTTATTAGGAGCAGCAACACGTCCGCAGTGCCCAAGTGAAACCAACTCTGACCCCACGTAATTTACGGCCTAATTATGACCCTGTTTCCCACTCCCCCCCCCCAGGGTGTGTCATAAATCACATTCTCCAACAGGACTGTGGGCTGTAGAGATCACTCCCCCTACGGCTGCTGTGGGTGACCTGAGAGACAGCCTTGAGAAAGATATGCCTGGAATGTGCATCTCTTTGTGGCTGCCACGGTGCGTCGTCAGTTCCCCATCGCCCTTGCCCATGGCAACTCGAGAGCAGGGCAGGGATGCTTTGCGAGTTGACACATCCCATGTAAAGAACCAGACATAGCGGCTGCCATTTAAAAAAAAAACAAATTATGTCCAGCAGACTCTCCGTTTCTAATTGATTCCACCCCTGTTATTAACATTTAAAAGCATCTGTTAACAGATGATAACAAAGTTCTCACTCTCCACTTGAACCAGTAATGGTATCCTATTATCTTCACTATGGGTTTGGTAGCGGGGGCGTGCGCGCCCCTGTCTGGGGATGCTCACCTGGGCATGCGCAGAACCCAGAAGGTCCGTGGTGACGTCTGGGTGGGCGGGCGGAGCCTTGTGCCCCTGCCACTACTGGTTCGCCCGAACCGGCAGAATACCACCTCCGACCGGAACCAGATCCAGTTAATAGAACAGGACACCTAAAAGACCGAACCCTTAAGAAACCCAGCTGTTGACTCCAGGGAAGGAGCTCTCTTGAATCTTGTCAGAGACTAGCTGAGCCAGGTGGGGGAAGAGTCAAGTAGGGAATTAGCCCGGAATCGTTACATAGGCATAAAAGAGAGCAAGGTCCAATCCTCCTTGAATGCCGTTGGACTTTATCAAGTCTTGCTCAGGGGCAAACCACCGGTCTGAGAAGATTCCTGTGAAACGGGCATAAGCAATAAAGTAACTAATTGAGTACTTCAGGTGCGGATCTGGTTGTTTGCCTCCGACAAAGGCGGATCGAAGGGACCATGTTTCAAAACTTCAAAACTGCCATCCCAGAACTATTATATCTCTGTCCGTTTGCTTTTTTGTGCGCTTTCCTCTGATACTGGTGTCTCTTCCCTCTCTTCTTTCCCCTTTCTTCTGCTCCTTTTTTCCTTTGCCTCGCCTCCCCCTTCTGCTTGTCTGTCTCTCTCTCTCTCTCTCTCTCCCTCTCTCTCTCTCTCAGATCTGAAAGATTTTCAGAACAATAAGCACAGATACTTGTTAGCCTCCGAGAATCAACGTCCTGGCCATTTTTCCACAGCATCCATGGGCTCGCTCACCGCCTCTCCATCTTCCTGCTCTCTCAGTAGTCAGGTGGGCTTAACGGCCGTCTCCAGCATCCAAGAACGGATCATGTCCACGCCCGGAGGAGAGGAAGCCATTGAACGTCTGAAGGTACGGCGGTTGGAATGGTCAAATGGCCAAAGAATGTTGTTATGGCTACATGCCATCTAACTTCGTACAATTCCCTCCTCCCGTTTTCCCACCATAGAAAAGGCATAATAGAACAACAGAAAGTGTGGCAGGCCAAAGATCCCGAAGGGGAAGATGGCTGCGGGCCTGACCCTGGTGAGATTCGATCTGCCAAACTGCTGGCAGCCGGTGATCAACAGAAGTAGCCTGCAGGACTGAACTCTAACCACGCCGCCCACCACAGCTCATCCACAATAATAACCACAAGGAAAAGTAACCATCTTACCAAAGCCCGATATAAAGTCATTCCACTAGCCTTGTTCTTGAAAATAAATAATTTTCTTTTAAATAACCCAACAAACAACACAACTTGAGCAGGCAGCAAAATTCAAAACATCAGCGGGAATAGCATTGCGAAGGAGTTCATCAGCGGCTTCTCTCTCTCTTTTTTTTAAAATCTTTCTTGGATGGAGACACCCCCCCCCCCTTTCCTACTTAAGGGAGTCCTCAGCCTGGCCAACAGAATTAAAGACAACTCCCCCCACAACCCATAGTTAAAAGCGACCCTTAAAATTCCTGCATTGGCCGATCTCTCTAGGAGTCATTGTTAAACCGTCTGTAATGTAACTTAGAGGAGGCGCTCATTAAAATGCGCGGCTGCGGCCACAGAAAATGCCCTACTATCTGCAGACAATGGAGCCTTTTATCCGGCATCTGTGTGTGTTGAGCGGCTTCCAAAAGGCCCAACAGTGAAGGACTTTATCTTTGGGGCTTTCCAGAGCTTCCCTCCCTCCTCCCCAATGCCCTCGGTCTCCCCCCCCCCCTCCCTCTCCGCCCCCCATTCGGGCTTGTGAAGCAACAAGCTGGCTGGGTTGTAGATTTTGAATGCTGCCTTTTTTTTCACGTTCCCCTCCCTTCCTTCCCCATGAGAAACTTGGATGGGCTGGGTGCCTTATCAAATGGAGGCATTTAAAAATGGAAGTCAAAGGGGTGGCATTCTGGGTTCTCTCCACCTTTGGCTCAAGGTGGCGGCTTTGGATCTCTTGACTTGCAAACGTTTGGGACAGGCTAGCTGTTTTCATCAGTATTCACAGCGGTCTTTCTGCTGCGGCGAGCTTGGAAATGCTATTAAAGCCGCCAGGCAGCGAATGTGCGCAGAGCACCATATTATCTACTGTGCTGGGGGTTGGAGTGAAAGGCTTGTGGGCATTTGACTCTTCTTCTTCTGCTTAAGCATTCCCACCCCTCCCGTCATGTTTTATCTCCTGCCCAGCCGATCCCGCCTGCGAGCATAGCCCCCCCCCTATAAAAAAAACAAAAAACCTCTGCTTTGAGGGGCAGAAAAACATCCCTGGTGACTGGCCTGCTCAAAAGAGAAATTTCTATTCCTGAGCAAAGAAGCGAATCTTTTGTTATATGGCTGGCCAAAGATGTGACTGTGGGCGGAGGAGGGGGGGGGAGCTTCAGCACTTGGTAATATCACAAAGCTAATGTGTTTCTAGAACACCCCCCCCCCCCCCAAATATGGATTATTGTGGCTAAGGGGGACATTTACCTAACATAAGCAAGGCAGATAATTCACAATTAAACCGAGATGTCAGGTTCCAAGTAACTAGAAATGTCAGCCCCCTCCTAACCATAACAATGCGCTCCAAATCCATAGGTGAAGTCCATTTTCCTCCCGGAATTCGTGGGGAGCTAACCCTAACCCTAAGGGGGTTCCCACCCGGCCCATGGGATTTCCCCATGTATTTTGCCAGGGAACGAAGATAGAGCGGGCTGGAAAAGTCAGCCCCCTCCTAACCATAACAATACACTCCGAACAATACAATCCATTCGTGAAGTCCATTTTACTCCCCAAATTCTTGGGGAGTTAATCCTAACCCTAAGGGGTTTTCCCCCACCCTATGGGATTTCCCCATGTATTTTGCCAGGGAACGTAGATAGGGCGGGCTGGAAAAGTCAGCCCCCTCCTAACCATAAGAATGCGCTCCGAATCCGTTGGCGAAGTCCATTTTGCTCCCCAAATTCATGGGGAGCTAACCCTAACCCTAAGGGGGTTTCCTCCCCTATGGGATTTCCCCATGTATTTTGCCAGGGAACGAAAATAGAGCGGGCTGGAAAAGTCAGCCGCCTCCTAACCATACGAATGCGCTCCGAATCCGTTGGCGAAGTCCATTTTGCTCCCTGAATTCATGGGGAGCTAACCCTAACCCTAAATGGGTTTTCCCCCCTATGGGATTTTCCCATGTTTTTAGCCAGGTAAGATAGGGCAGTGTGCGCGAGCAAAGAGCATGGGCAGAAGACTGCCTGCATGCTCACATTATCAGTGCGCGGTGAATCGGTGGTAAAATTATGTGAAACTCAACCTCTGGGGTGGACTCTTGGATTAAACCCTATGGCATATTCCATCCCTCTTGACCTGTCTCCCCCCCCCCCCCTCCCAAGAAAGAGTAACAGTCTAGATTTTAGATGATAAGTTTAATTGGAGAGATAAAGTATCAAGACTTTTCAACAGAGATGTCAAAATATTGGGCCAAACCTTGCGTAATGTTGGCATCGGGTAGGATTCAGATGAAATTCTTTTTAGAGTTGGTAGCCTGGTCAAAAGAACATTTAAAAATCGTCGGCTTCGTAAATATGCAGCTAGTTTATGAGAGCATGCCATGGAATTTTTAGGGCTTTAGATGAAAGAAAATGGAATAAAAATCCGGGTTTAAAGTGGCAGGATCCCCTCGCCAAATCAAAAGCACTTAGCATTTTCCAGTTCTAGGGAATCACTCTTGTTCATGGACCATTCTGATTATTTGCTTTCATCTCTACTGTTGGCTAGATTTAAATTTGTTGTGTAGCCAAAGAATGAAATTGATATACGGTCTTATGTAACCCTATTCCTCCATGTTCTCTTCTCCCCCCCCCCCCCCCCAAGGAATCGGAGAAAATCATTGCAGAGCTGAATGAAACCTGGGAGGAGAAATTGAGGAAGACCGAAGCAATCAGGATGGAGAGGTTAGTTTTCAATGTCAATCTATCCATTTCTGCACAGTCTAGTATCTTCTTCATTATTTATTCATCACGCAGAGTTTCTTCATCTTTCCAATATTGTGCGAATAGACCATTCAGAACAATAGAACAGCATTGGTGATCCTAAAAGAAGGGACAATGGGTTTGGTTGTCCAAACGGTCGGCAGCTCGGCGGTTCAAGTCCCTAGCGCCGTGTAACGGAGTGAGCTCCCGTGACTTGTCCCAGCTTCTGCCAACCTAGCAGTTTGAAAGCACGTAAAAATGCAAGTAGTAAAATAGGAACCAGCTTTAGTGGGAAGGGAACAGCGTTCCGTGCGCCTTTGGCTTTGAGTCATGCCGGCCACATGACCACGGAGATGTCTTCGGACAGCGCTGGCTCTTCGGCTTTGAAACGGAGATGAGCACGGCCCCCTAGAGTTGGGAACGACTAGCACATATGTGCGAGGGGAACCTTTATCTTTTAAGAGAAAGGAAGAAATAATATTCAAATTAAATCAAATTATGTCCATGCAGATATATGGATATGAAAGCTCCCAGATACTTCTGCAAAAGAATTTGGCTTGGGGTTATTTTGATATCTTACCTGGTGGTTTTATCCTAGAGCCATAATGGCAAACCTATGGCACGGGTGCCACAGGTGGCACGCGGAACCATTTCTTAGGGCACGCGAGGCGTTGCATGTCAGCTCCAGCGCGCTTGTCTGCGCTGGCCAGCTGATTTAGGCCTTCTTTTGAGGCTGTTTTTCACCCTCTGGAGGCTTCAGGGAAGCTCCTGAAGCCTCTGGAGATGGGGGGGAGGCTCTTTTCACCCTCCCCGGGCTCCTAGAAAGCCTCTGGAGCCTGGGGAGGGCGAAAAAAGCACGCCAAAAGCAGGTGGTCGCGCACATAGCATTATGTGTGTGGCACGCCCATGCACGACCCCCCTGTGTTCCCCCCGCTTTTGGCACACGAGCCAAAAAAGGTTAGTCATCACTGTCCTAGAGGATATCAGAAGAAGATAATCAACCACAATAGGACTTAAGACTTAAATACCACTTTACAGTGCTTTAAAGCCCTCTCTGGGCTATTTACAGAATCAGCATTTTGCCCCCAACAATCTGGGTCCTCATTTTACCGACCTCGAATGGACGGTAGACTGAGTCAACCTTGAGCCAGTCAGGATCTAACTTCTAGCTGTAGGCAGAGCCAGCCTGCAATACTGCATTCCAAACTACTGCGCCCTCACGGTTCTAATCAAAAACGTCTTTGGTAAAAACTGGGAAACTTAAAAAAACTGAGTTCGTTCTAATTTACATCTCAGCGCACCATCGCTTCTTACTGTTTCTTCTTCCTGTGCTGTAGAATTTCCCACCCTCAAAGAAAACCTGAATTCCTTCCTCTCTCCCACGTCTACCGAAATTTAGAAATCGAACTTTTAAGTGTGTTTTTCGATGAATTCTCAACCACTTCGTGTCCCTTTCTCCACAGAGAAGCTCTCCTAGCGGAGATGGGAGTCGCCATCCGAGAAGACGGAGGCACCCTTGGCGTCTTCTCACCGAAAAAGGTAGATAGTGCTACAAAATGGTTTCAGGTCCTTTCTTTCAGAGGATCTGAGATCCTGAAACCTGTTGGGAGATGTGTGTGTGTGTGTGTGTCCATCAATCTGCTGGGGCTTTTCTGCAGAAATGGCAGCCCTGTGATAGACCCACTGCTTGTCTGCTTCTTACTTTTTTGAAATACGGTTCCGAGGTGGCTTCAGTTAAAACGACAGTATCGATTCAAGCAATCGTTTTAGAAGCGTGCACGCTTTTCCGAAGGTTAGATAAACAGAAATGCTATTTATTTGTCAAATTTATTTGCCGCCTATCTCGTTGTGGGGCTATTCTAGGCGGCTTGCAATAATGGAACAGGAAGAAAAATGAAAGAAAAATATAAAAAGAACAGAAGTAAAATAATCTATCTCTATACAAAAATGGCTGTGTGTGTGTTTTCCAGCATAACTTTGGAATGCCTTGAGCAATTCTAACCAACTTGGTACACATAAGAACATAAGGACAGCCTTGCTGGAACAGGCCACAGCCCATCCAGTCCAGCATTCTGTCTCCCACAGTGGCTCCCCATTTGCTTCAGGGTCTTCCCAAGCAGACGTCTTCACCTGCTTATGATTCCCTGCAAATGGCATGGAGAGACATCCTGCCTATCTCTCCAACCCGGAGGGTGTCCTTAGGCATCCATAATGATAGCCATGGATACCCTTGTTCTCCATGAACTCGTCTAATCCTTCCTTAAAGGTGTCGAGGCTGACCGCTGTCACCACTTCTTCTGGCAGGGAGTTCCATAGACCAGTGATCCTCTGGGTGAAAATGTCCTTCCTCTTATTTGTGTGAGATCTAGCTATCAAAAGTGATGACTTACTCTCTGGAAAAAGCAATACTGTGGGGGGTAAGACACCCCTAACACCCCTCGGGGTGTGTGTTCTGTTACGATACAGCCTGTTGTGTCTTAAAATGGCTTCCACTGTACTGCCTTAAAATGGCTTCTGCTGTACAGCACAGTGGAGTTGCCATTGTAATGGCTTCACGGAATTTCACAAGGGGGCTTCCTCTGGTAGGGAAGAAAATCCAACATTAGAACTTACGCTTCTGGGGGCACAGGGAAGGCATTTTTTAATTAATTTAGTTGGTTTAACTAATTTAACCTGGTCAACCCCGGATTATCAGCGAGTAGAACAATAAAATAAGCAATGAGAAAGGAAGCCAATAAAAATAGTATGCTAACCAAAAATAAATGCACAGGTGGAGATCAAAGCCCGTGCATCGTAATTTTCTTTTTCTTTGATAGCTTCATGTCAGGCTCTGAATTAAAATTACGCTGAACAGAGGTCCTCAGAAAACGCTCCATGAACCACTTCAAAGTCTGATTTATTTATTTTTTTCAACACCACGGTTGTAATTTTGGTAGCTTTCTGCCTCCCATTTGGGCCAGCCTCCAGCAGATCTAAGATGAGATTCTGGAACCTTGCCGAAGCTTTCTGGCTGGGGAATTCTGGGAGTTGAAGTCCCCGCAGCTTACGCTCGCCGAGGTTGAGAAAGATTGCACTGTTAGTATGATTATCCTAAGTAAGCCGTCTCTCCCCTCTTTCGCTCATCGTCTGAATTTCCTTTGTAGATCGTCTCTCAGAGGCCATCAACTTTGTTTGATGACTCTTTCGATACCTTTGCGGTTGACCAGGTTTGTCTTGTGGCATCGAGGCTGAAGCAGAAGCTGTAGCTTGTGAAAAATAGAATAGTAGAATCCGTCCCTTCTCCTCCTCACCCTTTTCATCCATCCTAGTTAGTGTTACTTCCCTGTCTTGCACAGATACCACAAGATCCAGAGACGCTTCGAACAAATGGGGCTAGCGTCCCTTTGCGATTTGTGGTGACCTGCAGGGAACAACACACATGCGTACACCTGCCTGTTGTATCTCGATCAGTGTACACACTTGAGGGCCTCACAGCAGCGTGAAACCATGCAATTCATGTTCCTAGTTTCTGGGCAAGATCCGTTGAATCTTGTCTTTGTGTATGTGAAATGTTACATCACATAGTATGCCTTATTTTAATTGTGAGGCTTCCGACACGAAGGAAGAAACAAACCAACGAACAAACATTGCCAGTCTGTTCCTTTCACTCCTTGTACTTTTGTAGCCCTTGTAGCTAAGGAGAAGCTGCTCTTAGTTTACACGCTAGAGCTGCCTGATGGGTGTAAAGTTCCTATTTCTGCTGCTATTCTAATATTTTCTTTTTCCTCTGCGTTTACTGGCACTCGTTGGCCAGATATTCACGCCAAGACCTTGTGATTTGTTGGCTGGCTCCAGTGGGGTGTTCTCACCAAAGAAGGTTGGTTGACTGACTGTCCAGGTAGTCCTCGACTTATGACCACAATCGAGTCGAAGATTCCTGTTGCTAAGGGAGACATTTGTGAAGTGAATTTTGCCTCCAGACCTTTTTTGCCTCAGTTGTTAAGCAGAATCTCTGCAGTTGATAAGTTAGCAACACGATTGTTAAGTGAATCTGGCTTCCCAGTTGACTTTGCGGGCCGCAAAAGGGGATCACGTAACCCTGGGACGCAGCAACGGTCATAAGTATGAACCAATGGCCAAGCATTTGAAGTTTGATCACAGGATCATGTGGACGTTCCAAAGGTTGTAACTCTGAAAAACGGCCCCAAGTCCCTTTTTTTTTCATTGCCTTTGTAAATTTGAACGGTCACTAAACAAACTGTTATAAGTCGAGGAGTACCTGCAGTAGCTTTAGATCCCATTAGGAATGTTCGTAGCAAATAGATTCTTGAGATTTTCCAGCAAAGCCGCGATTTGGAAGCAAGGATGATCCCATTAACCCGTGAAAGGCTGTGTAGAAGTTACTAAGTAGAAATTCCACAATTTATTTCTCTCAGCAAAATCGGCTGCGGGCATTTTTCTTCAATTTAGCTATTTCCGTACGAGATGAACGACGCACTCCTAAACTTTTTGATGCGGCGGTGCAAATATCCAGTAGTTTATTTATTTTTAATCATTTCATCCTGCCGAGTTCCCGCTCCCCTGTTGAAGAATTAGATATTTCGCACAGGAAGAGAAGGCAAATGAATTGGCCGCTATTGAACCCAGAATAATCTTGTTCTGACCTAGACTTCCTGAGAGAACATACCGTATTTTTCGGAGTATAAGACGCTCCGAAGTATAAGACGCACCTAGATTTTGGGGGGAGGAAAACAAGGGAAAAATATCTGCCTCTGCCTCCTAGCAATTTGCCTCTTTGCAACAAACAGCACAGACAATGTACACTGTTTGTAGTGTTATATTTCAGACTATACTTGTTACAGATGCTGTTAAAATTGATGTGGTTTCTGGGAGTATAGTTATTCTCTGCTATTTAAAAGAACAGCATTTTTTAAAAAAACAATAGCACTGGGCCTCTTCACATCAAGCATTTATTTTAGAAAGCTGCTTCATTTTGTTAAGTTGTTTAGAAGGATAATAAAGCAGTCTTTAAAAAATAAGTGTAATAATTTGAACATTCTATAGGCATTTATAGTTGTTGACTTACCTCCTTGCAGCAAACAGCCTGTTTACAACAAATCTGAAGAGCCTGTTAACCCACAGCGCGAAAAGTTTTTGACGCTTCTATTCTTCCTGGGATGCTGTGTTCTTTGCTCAGGGGTCCTCGGCACGCTCTGAGCTTCGTTGTTTTCTTGCAGATGTTTCGTTACTCAAACTCCATACCATCGTCAGTGCCAGCCCTGATGACGTTATCTAGTTTGGGAAAGAAACGTCCGCGAGAAAACAACCAAGCTTGGAGCGCGCCGAGGACCCCTTCATTTCAACCCCGAGCCATGAATATTCTCCTTTGTCGGCGTTCTCTTCCTGCACGGCCATAAAATTGCCTTCATTCGAGCATTGATTGGTTTTCTACTGGGGGAGCCAAAGCAGCTTTGGGTTTTGAAACTGCCAGCTCTTCTGTAAGAAGCCCCTGTGGGGAAGAGGGCCCGTAATTCAAGGAATGCCATGTTTGTTTCAGACCCCTCATCTGGTCAACCTGAACGAGGACCCCCTGATGTCTGAGTGCCTGCTTTATTACATCAAAGATGGCATAACTCGGTAAGCAGCACGAGCTGAATCTTTTCTGATCCCTTTGTTCTGACCTAGGCTTCCCCCCCACAAAAGCACAAAGCAGATCCCTGGTCCCGACAAAAGCCCTTTTATTAGACAAATGTGAATTCCTCTCCTTCACATTCAGCCAAGGCCTGGCAAACAGTCTTTCAAAGGAGTATTTATGCCCACAGACCTTATCTCGCTTGGAAAGCTGCCATGTAAATATTTCTCAAACGAGGTGCTGTGCAAGGAAAGACTGGGCACAGAGTCTCTGGGATTCACGGACAGATCTTCACACTCCTGAAACGAATGAACAAACGAACAAACAAATTGTCTCCTGCAAACTCCACTCCCCTTTCGCTCCTCTTTTATTTCCTATGGGAGGGGCCATTCACCATCCACCTGTGGCTTTACTTCAAGTTTTCTTCACTTCTTTACTTCAATTTTTCAGCTGTTGTTTTCTTCTGGCAGTCCTGTGCATGCGCACCAGAGGTGGGTTGCTCCCGGTTCAGCTGAATTGGTAGTGGCAGTGGCGGGAGGCTCTGCCCGCCGGTCTGGACGCTTCTGCGCATGCGCGTGAGAGCAAACCGGTAGTGCCGGGATTTGAAACCCACCTCTGATGCGCACACTGGGAACAGGCTCCAGCTGTTCCTCTGCCTCACTGCTAAGAACTGCCTTGGCCCCCTCTCTGCCTCCAACACAGAGCCCTTGTCCCCGCCTTTCCCAGCTTCCAGGCCTGGCCTATGTTCCTCCCCAACTTCCTCACTTACCTGTGTTTAGAAGCTGTGACAATGCCTTAGAACTGAGGGTGCCACAAAGAAGAGGGAATCAAACTATTCTCCAAGGCACCTGGGGGCAGGACAAGAAGCAACGGGTGGAAACTAATCAAGGAGAGAAGCAACTTAGAACTAAGGAGAAATTTCCTGACAGTTAGAACAATTAACCTCTGGAACAGCTTGCCTCCAGAAGTTGTGAATGCCCCAACCCTGGAAGTCTTTAAAAAGATGTTAGATAGCCATTTGTCTGAAATGGTATAAGGTTCCTGCCCACGCAGGGGGTTGGACTAGAAGACCTACAAGATCCCTTCCAACTCTGCTATTGTAAACTGTTAGGGATAAAAACACCCCCGTTGGAAAAATAAACAGGCGGAATAGTACAATACACCGGACAGCAAGAGATACGTTGCTTAAACCACACAATCACTATCAAACACTGATAGTAGAAAAATAAATAGTCTTTACTCTTGATGTAACTAAAATACTTCTTCCAAACAGTGATACTAACTCCTCTAACAATAAACAGTCCTTCACCAAAACACAGTTATCTTACAGTCAGTCAAAACAATGATTCTCTTCCGTCTTCAGGTTCAGCTTCTTCCTCAGTGGCAATCAGGAAGCAAAGGAAAGCAAAAGGGAATGAACTGTGTTTCCAGCTGCCTTTTTATGATTGAGCTGGGAAACACAGCCAATCAGATTCCACATAGCTTTTAAAGTTACATATACCTTTTAAGAATCCTGGCTTATATATATATATATAAGCCAGGATATATATATATATATATATATATATATATATATATATATATTGTCAACCCAACATCAGGATAATTATCCTAACAAGAACTCCTCTCTTTCGGACACAGGGTTGGTCAGGCGGATGCTGAACGGCGCCAAGACATCGTCCTGAGTGGGGCTCATATCAAAGAGGAGCACTGCATTTTCCGAAGCGAGAGGAACCCCAACAGCAGCGGTAAGCAGCAGGGGGAACCTGTTTAAAACAGGGGGTCCCCAACTCCCGAGACACAGCCCATTCCTGGGTCATGGCCCGTTTTTAACCAGGCTGTGTGAGCGGCTGCTGGGGCATGTGTGCGTGCACACAGCTGAACTTACACAATATTCTCACCTTGGCCTCCCAAGATCACGAAGCCGACCCCTCGTCCCGATAAAACCTCTTTTTATTTAGGTTAAAGGGAATTCCTCTCCAGCAAAGTCCTGACCAAGAGTCTTAAATGAGATTTCACAACTACAGGCCTTGATCAGGCTTGGAGAGCTGCCAGGCCGATATCTTCTAAACTCCATGCTGTAGCAGCAATTCCTTGGCAAGAAGTCAGGAACAGACCTTCACCCGTATGAATTGAACTCATGGTCTCCTGCAAACTCCACTCCCCTTTCGCTCCTCTTTAATCCCTATGGGAGGGGCCATTCACCGTCCACCTGTGCCTTTACTCCTGAGTCGACCCTTGTTCTTTAGCTGTTCCCTTCTCCTGGCAGCTCTGCACATGTGCACATTGGGAACAGGCTCCAGCTGTTCTTCTACCCCTCTGATCTCTGACTCCGAAGGCAGCTGATAACTGTCAGACAGCTCTGGCCCCATCTCTGCCTCTGACACAGAGCCCTCATCTGAGCCTTCCCCAGACTCCAGGACTGGCCTATCTTCCTCCCCAATCCTCCTCACTGTCCGAATCTGCTGTCAGCTCCGCTGGCGAGCCACAACACACAAGCAATAGGTCGGCATGCACATGAACGCACCAGCCTGCCACTTGCACCGCCCGGTTCTGCAAGGGCCACAGCCCGGGAATTGGGGACCCCTGTTTTACAATCTCCTGGCCAGCTCCCCCCCTGCAACTCTGTCCTTCATCTATGTTGGCTCTCTCAACGGTTCAGATAGTGACACGAGTGTTTTCTGCTTCTAGTGATTGTTATCCTGGAACCGTGTGAATGTTCAGAAACCTATGTCAATGGCAAAAGGGTGATCCAGCCAGTACAGCTGCGTTCAGGTAAAAAAAATGTCTATTTCTTCATGAGGAAATTTTGTGTCTTGAAAGCTTGACCGTCTGGCTTTATTTTACGCTACCAGGATATTGTTTTATTCCCCGTATGGGTGCTGGGCTATCTAGTCCATCATTATTAGCATTGGCTCCTCATTGGGAAGAGCTTTGCGGGTCTGCCAATTGTTTTCATAACTGTTGGGCATTGCACTGAGGTCCTTCGGTATGTAGACCAGAGTTTCTCAACTCCAGTAACATGAAGATGTGTGAACTCCCAGGCGTTGAAGTCCAGACATCTTCACGTTGCCGAAGTTGAGGAACACCGATGTCGACCATGCACTCTCCCATCAACCTCCCTTCGAGAAACAGCAAGATACCGTATTTTTCAGAGTATAAGACACATCTCCTTCCCCTCTAAAAGACTGTGAAAATGTTGGTGCGTCTTATACACCGAATATAGCGTTTTTTGGTCTCCTGAAGCCACATCCCCACATCCCATTTTTGCAAAGGTTGGACTTTTTGCCTTCCCTCGGCCCCCAGGAGGACTCTGCAGGCTTCAGCCTTCTGGGGGAAGGCAAAAATGTCCCAATTTGTGTGGAAAACAGTCTGTTTTTCACAAAAATTGGTGCGTTTTTGCCTTCACCCGCAGCCCTGCTGAAGCCTGCAGAGTGCTCTAGGGGGGTCGGGGAGGACAAAAACTTTATTTTTCTTACTTATCTCTTCGAAATCTTGGTGCGTCTTATAGTCCGAAAAGTACGGTAGTTGGGGAAAAGAGACAGAGGATAATAATAATAATAATAATATTTAATAATAATAATAATTAATAATAATAATTAATAATAATAATAATAATAATAATAATAATAATAATAATAATAATAATAATAATAATAATAATAATAATAATAATAATAATAAAGCTAGATCAAATAGCTTTAAAACTAGACAGTGGGAAAAGGTAGAGAGGGGAAAGAAAGCTGGAATGTATAGTTAAAATATAGATTTAAAGGTAGATGAAATGAAATGCTTAAAAAAACCTAAAAGAAGAGTTTGGGAGGCAACCCCCCCCCCCTAAAAAAAAGGAGACGATAAATTCGGATGGGGGTAAAAGACATTGGATAAAGGAAAAAGAAAGGGAAAGTAAAGTAAAACATTTTATGAGAGCATTTTAATGTGTAATGATATTAGAATTGTATCAGTATATGATTAGTAGTGAAATGTTAGAATTAAACAAAAGGTGATTAGATAAACAAAGGGATATATTTTAATGCAGACCCTCTTTTCTTGCCCCTCCAGGAAATCGCATTATTATGGGCAAAAACCACGTCTTCCGCTTCAACCACCCTGAGCAGGCGAGGGCTGAAAGAGAGAAGACGCCCTCGGCGGAGACTCCCTCCGAACCGGTCGACTGGACTTTTGCCCAGAGAGAATTGCTGGAGAAACAAGGAATTGATATGAAGCAGGAGATGGAGAAAAGGTAAGGAGAAACCAAACTGGGTCTGCATTGTAACCCGTGAAATGGAAGCAGAGTATTTCCTGTATTTTTCGGCGTATAAGATGCACCAAGATTTTGAAGAGGCAGATGTAAAGAAAAAAGTTTTTGCACTCTGCAGACCTCCCAAAAACGGCTCGTTTTTCGCAAAAAAGGGCATGAATAGCCTTTAGGAGCTGTGTAGAGTGTTCCTGGGGGAATGGGTGGGCCCCAAACGACAAAAAATGACTCGATTTTTGTCAAAAAAGGGGCATGAATAGCCTTCAGGAGGCTTGTAGAATGCTCCTGGGGCCTGGGGGGTAGGGCAAAATTGAGCAAAAATCAGCCCGTTTTTCGCTCATTTCTGCCCTCCCCAGCCCCCAGGAGCATTCTGAAAGCTTCCTAGAGGCTATGCACAGCCATTTGGGTGATGGGGGCGGGGTTACAGGAGGCCAAAAATGCTGTATTTGGTGTATAAGACGCCCCCAGATTTTCACCCTCCTTTTTGACGGAAAAAGTTGCATCTTATACTCCGCAAAATATGGTAATCCCTTTTAACTGGAACATCATACGGGCCGTCTTCATGGCAATAGATAACATTCAAATTAACAGAGTTGGAAAGGACTTGGAGGTCTTCTAGTCCAGCCCTCTGCTTGAGTAGGAGACCTACGCCATTCCAGACAAATGGTTGTCCAACATCTTTGTTAGGAATGTAATCTGACTTTAAACCATGATAGCAATACTGTCGCTTTAACTACTGCAGTAAATGTAATTGGCTGCTGTTTACTCATGCGGCCATAAGAGGGAACCAGAATCACTGTTATATGCTGATTGTTAGATGCTGACTGTTGTGTATGCCGTGTTTAAAACTTCCAGTGATGGAGCACCCACAACTTCTGAAAGCAAGTCATTCCACTGATCAATTGTTCTCACTCCCAGAAAATTACTTCTTAGTTCTAGGTTGCTTCTCTCCTCGATTAGTTTCCATCTGTTGCTTCTTGTCCTGCCTTCGGGTGCTTTGTGCCCGTTTTCTGAAATATGCCCTAATTAATTCATGAGCCTCGAGCCAAGTTTCAAAAGAAATCCAGTCATTTATTAGGAACACCATTTCGGCAATACCCTATTGCAGTCGAATCTGATCTTATTTTAATGAACTTTTTCCCTGTTTCCTCCCCCCCCTCCCCAGTCTGTGTCATAAATTACATTCACCAACGGAATTGGAGAATAGGTGGAAACTCCTTCAAATATTGGAAGACCGCTATCATGTCACTTCTAGTCCTCCTTTTCTCTACCGTAGCCACATCCAATTCCTTTTTAGCCATGTTCCTCTCTTCCCTGTCTTTGTGACAGTGCTTCATTTGATAGAGATTTGCTCAGCCCTGAGATGCTCCATTGATTATTGATTGATTATGATTTATTATCCAGATTCGTTCCTTAGGAACGACTTGTATTTTATCTTGTTCCGAATATGACTCAAGCCGACAAAATAAGTTTCTAAAAATCTGTATCCGTTTTCTAGATAGTCCTCAACTTACAATCACGATTGAGCCCAAAATTTACGTTGCGCTGTCTTTGATGGTGAATTCTGTCTTACCTGTTTGGGACACAAATTGGTGCTTTGGGCATCAAATAAATAATGAATGGCACATTCTAACAACCAGGAAAAAACTCTCTTACCAGACTTTTGCCTCTGTAGTTTTGAACGAGTTTTGAGTCAGACGCCCACATTTTGATCATGTGACTGTGGAGATGCTTCAGTGGTCCTAGGTTTTAAGTCTCATTTTTTTCAATTTTTTATTTATTTATTTATTATTCGATTTATATACCGCTCCTATCTCCATCAAGATGGACCCAGGGCGGTGTACAGGAAATTAAAAATCACACCAACAAATAACAATAAATACAATGATAATATTAAAATGAATTAAATTACCGGTAGGTACCCGTGCTAAAAATATTTCCCATTAATAAAATTATAAATCCAATTACTAATTGCTAAAATTATGTCGCATCTGAGCCCTAAGCTCTAAGCTAGACCGGCTTGGTGGAAGAAGTATGTCTTAAGTGAGCGGCGAAAGAGGGGAAGGTCCGTGATAGTGCAGAGTTCAGTTGTTTTATTAACGGCTGCAATTCAAGGATTCCCTAGTAAGTATTCTGGCCCGCCAGCAGCCATCAAAGCTGGCAGCAAATTTGGAAAGTGAGGAGGTTGGGGAGAAACATGGACCAGTCCTGGAGTCTGGGGAAGGCTCTGAGGAGGGCTCTGAGGAGGGCTCTGACAGTTATCAGCTGCCTTCGGAGTCGGAGATCAGAGGGGTAGAAGAAGAGCTGGAGCCTGTTCCCAGGGTGCGCATGCGCAGAGTTGCCAGACAAAGGGAATGGCTAAAGAACAGGAGTTGACTTGGGAGGAAGGCCACAAGTGAACGATGAATGGCCCCTCCCAAAGGAAACAAAAGAGGAGCGAAAGGGGAGTGGAGTTTGCAGGAGACCATTCGTTCGCTTCATTGGTTCCTGACTCTCCGCGACTCCTGGCCAAGTTTTGCAGAGCTCGGCCTGGCAGCTCTCCAAGCCAGAGAAGGTCTGTGACCGTAAATCCTCCCTCGAAAGACTTTGCTGGCTGTGAATGAGCAGAATCCACAGTCAATGAATAAAAGGGTTTTTTTGTCGGGACCCAGAGTCTACTTCCTGCTCTTGGGAAGCCTCGGTCAAAACAGTAAGCAGTCCCTCTGTCTCTCTGCAGGCTTCAAGAGATGGAGATTCTGTACAAGAAGGAGAAAGAAGAAGCTGACCTCTTACTGGAGCAGCAGAGGCTGGTAGGTGTCCCTGCCGTACCCAGGCCAATTTTAAGAGAGATTTCCATCTTATTCCCAGAGCTAGTTTCTCTTTGGCTGTTAGTGTGCTATTTTGCTTTTACATTGTTACCAGACAATGCGTCAGTCTCTTTCTCTCTCTCCAGTTCAACACTGAGTTAGGTTTCTTCCACAGACAGACTAAAAAAAGGCTCAGGTGTTGATCTCTTGTTACTCCGCACACCTCACACCCAATTCCAGACCTCTCTGAAATTACCTTGCCACTCCTCCGAAGGAGGGTGGAGATGGGTCTTAAAGAGTCACCAAGTACTAACTGTGGGTCCTCCAGAAGAGAGGTGCCCAGATCCGTTGGGTTCCCCACCCTCCCTCCGGGATCTCCAGAATGACGGCTGTGGGGTGATGCATGCCTTTAATCTCTCTGTCTTTGTCCTGCACTGCATGGCGTCTGAATCTTTAGCAAAAGAAACGGTCGTGCATGAGGGAGGGGGAATCGGGGGGCTATCAAGTCGAGCCTTTCACATAGCTGGACTTCACGAAAAATTCCTCGCCTCCCTCAAACAAGGTGATGAAGAGGGAACCACAAAGGGAAAAAAAAAGGGCTTTCCAACTTCCTAGCCTGTGAAAAGAGCATATAAGATAGTCCTCGACTTACGACCACGATTCAGCCCAAAATTCCTTTGCCGAGCCAGACAGTTATTAAGTGAGTTTTGCCCCAGTTTACAAGGCTTTCCTTGCCACAGTTGTTAAGTGAAACACTGCAGTTGTTAAGTTAATAACAGGGTTGTGAAGTGAATCTTAAGAGCCATGGTGGCGTGGTGGTTAGAACGCGGTATTGCAGGCTAACTCTGCCCGCTTGTCAGCCTGCCATCCTTCCGAGGTCGGTCCAATGAAGACCCAGATTGTTGGGGGGGGGGGGGCAAGTTGCTGACTCTGCAAATTGCTTAGAGAGGGCTGTAAAGTCCTGTGAAGCGGTATATAAGTCCAAGGGCTATTGCCATCTGGCTTCCCCATTGATGTCACTTGTCAGAAGATCGCAAAAGGGGAACACATGATCCCAGCCCATTGCAACCGTCATAAATACATGCCCCGTTGCCCAGCATCTGAATTTTGATCACATGACCACGGGACTGCCGCAACGGTCATATATGGCGAAAAAGGATCGTCAGTCGCTTCTTTCAGTACCGTTGCAACTTTGAATAGTCACTAAACGAATAATTGTAAGTCGAGTACTACCTGTAGTCCCTTTGGTCGTCATTAGAAATTGGTTCTTCCACGACCCTTTCCCCCCGCTTTGAAAATTATCCTGTTTGCATATTTGAGAATCATGGACTCCATTTTTAACAAAAATGTGTTTGTAGCTATTTATTTTTAACGTAACATTTAAAAAAAAACCCGTATATGCAGTAGTGCCAAAATACCTCAATCGAACAGTTTCATTCCTAACTTTCTTTCCATTAATGGAATACAATTCATGGCAATAGACCACTTTTCCTACGTCACCCTTCTTTCAAGCAGTATTCAAAGTCTCCCAGGATCACTTTCTGGCACTTTAGGAATGCTGTGCAGTATGGTCTAGGGCAGGGGTCAGCAATCTTAAACACTTAAAGAGCCACAAAGGTCACAAACAGAAGCACCCCTATTCAATTCTGGAGCCAACCAAAAATCCGGTTTCCCCCACCAGAGAGTCTCCTCCTAGCGCAGGGTCCTTTTTCCTCTACCTGTCCTAACCGAAAACCCTATCCATTGTGGAGCTGACTGGTGACAGGGAGCTGCAGCACAGAGGTGAAAGAGCCACATGCGGCTCCAGAGCCACAGTTTGCTGATTCTTGCTCTAGGGCAGTGGTAGTCAACCTGGTCCCTACCGCCCACTTAGTGGGCGTTCCAGCTTTCATGGTGGGCGGTAGGAGTTTTGTCCGATACTGAAGCGCTTTCCTTTTTTAAATTTAATTGACTTCCCTATTTTATAAATCACCACAACTGTGGAACCGGTGGAGGGGTTAGAAAATGTTACTACTAACAGAGATACAAAAGTGAGCGGTAGGTATAAAAAAGTTAACTACCCCTGGTCTAGGGAATAGTTGGTGGGGATATATACCTTCTTAGGTAACTAAGTAAATATTATAGACTCCGAGCCCGTATAAGTACACTTCCGATTAAATCGCAGGTGCATGCAGGGGTGGGATTCAACTGGTTTGGATCGGTTTGGGCGAACCGGTTGTTATGGTTTTCTGCAGTTAGGGTTAGGGTTGCTAACATGGCTGCTGCTTCTCTCACATCTGCTAAATTGCACAAGAGACACACACTCTCCCAGCAAGTGCAGCAGCGGAGAGAAGCAACTGCTACCCCAGAGAGCAGAGACGGAGCGGAGCAGGCCCCGAAAAGCTGCTTGGTCAATCCTCACCACGTGGCAGAAGCCGTGCATGTGCGCACTCACATTTTCGGCGAACCGGCTGTTAAGTGGGTTGAACGCCACCACCGGGTGCATGATCGAATAATTCTTGGGACCTCTGGGGAAAATTGATTCAAAGCTTGTTTGGAGTGTTTTTTTTTCTTTCCTCTTCACCAATTTTATTAATAATAGAGAAGCATTTTACGTGACTGCATTACAAAAAAAAGCATGAAGTTTGCAACGGGCGGGCATAACTTATGGGCCGGTTCATAGGCATGAGAGTGAGATGTGGAATGGTAGAAAACATTAACAAGATTCCTCTTCTCCACCCCCATCCACCCCCAAAAGAGGCTTGGGAATCTTTAGGGTGATCTGTAATAACTGAAAGGAATTCCTGCCTTTAAACCAAGGATCACTGGCAAATAGAAAGAATATGGTCAGCATTTTACTCTCTGGGATCAAACACTGTGGGGTTAAGACACCCCTAACACCCATCGGGTGTGTGTGTTCTGTTAAGATACATCTTGTTGTGCCTTAAAACGGCTTCTACTGTACTGCTGTAAAAGGGATGCTACTGTATAGCGCAGTGGAATTGCCATGGTTACAGCTACACAGTACTCCACAAGGGGGCTCCCTCTGGCAAGGGGGAAAATCCACCATTAGAAATCCTGTCTAATACAGGATTAGGATAAATAAAATACCCAGGCAACGCCGGATTATCAGCTAGTAAACAAATAAATAAAGGAGTTTCACGGTGGCGTTTGTATTTTTTTCTTTGTCAGATTTTATAACCCACTTTTTCTCCAGGTGGCATGTCTAGCATTCTTTACCCCTGTGACATAGAGGGTGGGGAGGGGAGGGGGCGACTGACCCAGAGAATTTCCACGATTGAGGGTGGATTTCAACGTAGTCCAACATTTTAACCACTGTTATGACACTTATTTCTAACCTTGACGCTAGCGGCTGCTTCTGAACTTGGTTTCTCTCTCATTCTCTTAACCCTTTTCTGGCTGCTTTTCTAGTCGACTGGACTCTCACTCTGAATCCACGTGCACAGCACTTACTAACCCAGTGTTAACTCCACCTAACCTTGGCTGTCCGTCTGATCCTTCTGCGATGACTGTCGGGTATCACTCCTCGCGGAGAGAAGAGTCTCTTCCCCCCCCTCTCTAATGAAATAACTTGGAGGCTGTAACCAGGCCAAAAAAAAAAAAAGTTTGGCGGGTTTTGGACACCGATAGTACGAAGTATTACGTCCACCTCTCTTCAGGTATTTTGGTTTTGGCTCTTCTAAGAGTTTCATGCGGATTGGATTTTGGGAAAAGCCTTGGCATATACTCGGAGGAGAATTTAAAATCCCACGAAATTTAGATATGCTTGGAATTAAAGAAGTCTACCGAAGACCTTTAGGAATAGTTTAAGACTCCACTTAGATGTTCACTCCCTTCCTTTATTCCTTTTGCTTTCCCTCTCCCCCCCTACCCCCCCCACCCCCGAATCGTTTCCCCTAATTTTGAGTTGTCCTTTTTTTTTTTTTTTCTTGTTCAAAATTTTCCTTCTTTTCTCCAAATTTTAATTTTGTTTATTTTGGGGCCACCTCTCGATTGTTTTTTTTCCCCAAAGGATGCAGACTCTGATAGTGGGGATGATTCGGACAAGCGGTCTTGTGAGGAGAGCTGGCGGCTGATTACTTCCCTGAGAGAGAAGCTGCCCCCCAGCAAGTTGCAAACCATTGTTAAAAAATGCGGCCTCCCCAGCAGCGGCAAGAAGCGAGAGCCCATCAAAATGTATCAGATCCCTCAGCGCCGACGCCTCAGCAAGGACTCCCGATGGGTGACCGTTTCAGATCTCAAGATCCAGGCCGTGAAGGAGATCTGCTACGAGGTGGCGCTCAATGACTTCCGCCACACCCGGCAGGAGATCGAAGCCCTGGCCATTGTCAAGATGAAAGAACTCTGCGCCCTGTACGGGAAGAAGGACCCCAACGAGCGCGACTCGTGGCGCGCCGTGGCCCGAGACGTTTGGGACACGGTGGGGGTGGGCGATGAGAAGATCGAGGACCTCCTGCTGAGCGGGAAAGGCATCGCCGACGTGGACGACCTCAAGGTCCACATCGACAAGCTGGAAGACATCCTGCAGGAGGTGAAAAAGCAGAACAACATGAAGGACGAGGAGATCAAAGTCCTGAGGAACAAGATGCTCAAAATGGAGAAGGTGCTGCCGCTCATGAGCTCCCAAGAGCCGAAAGGGCCGCCCGCCACGGCCGCCGCGAAACCGAAAGAGCCCCCCGACCTGGTTCGAGCAGAAGCAAATGTAAACGAGGATGAGAAGAGTGGCTCTGAGAAAGAGGGCCGTGTTTCCCAGTTAATGGAAGAAGACCCTGCCTTCAGGCGCGGGCGGCTGCGCTGGATGAAGCAGGAACAAACCCGATTCAAGAACCTGCAGCAGCAGGAGATCACCAAGCAGCTCCGCCGTCAGAACACGCCGCACCGTTTCATCCCTCCGGAGAACCGTAAACCCCGCTTTCCTTTCAAAAGCAACCCGACCCACCGGAACTCCTGGAGCCCGGGCACCCACATCATCATCACCGAGAACGAGGTCATCGAAGTGAGAATCCCCAAGGAGGAAGAGAAGAACACCGAGGAGACCCAACCCCTGCCCGCTAAAGCCCCCGTGGTCCCCAAGGACCCTCCTCCGCTTTGGAGCAAGCCCGGGCCGCAGAAATCTCCGGATCAGATCCAGATCAAGAGGCAACCCTTGAACCCGCAGTCCCAGCCTTGCCCTCCGCAGCCAAATCCCTCCACCCACGGGCGCTGGAGAAGCCATTCCCTCAATGGCCAGCAGAGGGGTTTCCGGCGCCAGTTGTCGGACTCCTCCGAGTCCTCGCCCGCCCTGGGCGCAAGCCAACCCCAAGACATGCAATTCTTCCACCAGAGGCGCCACCTTCACCAGCACTGGCAGTCTTACAGCCCCCATGGCAGCCTGGAGAGCCGAGCCAGACCGGCTGACCGGTCGAGTCCCTGCAACCAGTTTGTGACTCCTCCGCGCATGAGGCGGCAGTTCTCCGCCCCAAACCTCAAAGCCAGCCGAGAAACCACGGTTTGACTCTCCCACCGGTAGAAGAGAGCTACACCCATCCTGACAAGGGAGGGAGGGGGCGGGGGAGGAACGGGGGGAGGGGGGGAGGAACGGGGGTCCAAAAGAGGACCTTTGCCCACCGACATTCAGAGCACAAGACCGCACATTTTCTACCTATCTGTCAATCGCCTGTGAAACATTTGGTTTCTGTACTATTATTATTTTTTAAATTGTGGAAATCCCTCACTTTGGCCTTGAGGTGTCAGTTGGGGAACTGTCAGCGTATCATCTTTTTTTAGGGGTGGGAGTGGGGGAAACAATGAACACCAAATGGGGGCCTTTTAACCCCCATTTGGGTCGATCTTTGGACAATCAGCAAGGCTCATCCGGGAAGCTTCCCACTTCAAGTTTTGCATTTTATTGGGATCGTATTTCTACGCCTCTCGGGTTTTTTTTTTTCCTTTTTAGACGCCTCGAAAAAGTCACCCCTAAGAAGCTTTTTGACTTGGGGCGGAGGATTAAGGGCAGGGCAGCTAATTCCTCTATAAAGTTTTCCGTTGTGTTTTGGGGGGGGGTGTCGTTATATCACCAATCAGAGCAGATTTCGCTGCTTTGGGGTTCAACGGGAAGAGACCTGTGTGGCTGGCCAGGAGTCAGATCTCCAAAAGAACCTTTGGTGGGGCTCTGGTGGTTTCTTCCAAGCGTCCTGGCGGGGATGGGGGGATTGACGACAGTTTTATCATTTTTCATCCAGTTGTGCTCTTAAAGAGCTCTTTGCAAAAACAGAGCCCTTCACAACCAGATGAGGTGAATGTCCATTGCCTGCAGGAAGACACAACCCAAGGCAAGCAGAAACGGCTGGCAGCAGCTACCGATGTTTGTTCCTTTGGGCTTCCCCGCTCCAAAAAATACCCACCAAAAACCATTGAGGTTGAGTTTCCAACCAGAAAGCTCCAGCCAGAGATTACAAAAGCATTAACTTGGTGCGTGATTCTCTGACCGGCTAAAATCCCTCCCGCCCCCCCTTTTTTTTTTTAAAAAAAAAAGCACAGATACATTAAAAAGTACCTTTGATTTTCCAGCCACTCTGGAGCCCGATTTTTAGCAGTCAGGGTTTTTTGTGCACAGTTTTGTAGTCGCAAGCACAATTTTGCTCTACACAAATGGAGCAGAGAGTTTTGGCGCCTGTGAAAAATCGGATTTCTCTCCTGTAGGATAGGATTTAGGGGGTTTTCTGACCGAGGCTTCCCAAGTTCGTGAAGCCGACTCCTCGTCCCGATAAAACCCCTTTTATTTAGGTTAAAGGGAATTCCTCTCCAGCCAAGTCCCACCAAACAGTCTTTCAAGAGATTTCACAACTACAGACCTTGATCAGGCTTTATGGAGAGCTGCCAGGCCGATATCTTCTAAACTCCATGCTGTAGCAGCGATTCCTTGGCAAGAAGTCAGGAACGGATCTTCACCGGAATGAATTGAACTCATGGCCTCCTGCAAACTCCCCTCCCCTTCCGCTCCTCTTTTATTCCCTATGGGAGGGGCCATTCACCGTCCACCTGTGCCTTTATTCCCGAGTTGGCCCTTGTTCTTTAGCTGTTCGAATCCCTAGCGCCACATAACGGAGGGAGCTCCCGTGACTTGTCCCAGCTTCTGCCAACCTAGCAGTTTGAAAGCACATTAGATACAATGCAAGTAGAAAAATAGGCACCACCTTTGGTGGGAAGGTAACAGCGTTCCGTGCGCCTTCGGCGTTTATTCACGCCGGCCACATGACCACGGAGACGTCTTCGGACAGCGCTGGCTCTTCAGCTTTGAAACAGAGATGAACACCGCCCCCTAGAGTTGAGAACGACTAGCACATAAGTGCGAGGGGAAGCTTTACCTTAATTTTACTCAGACCTCTTCTCTACTGAGGGCCACAGGAGGGAGGGAGCTTCTAGTTGAATGTAGAATCATAGGGCTGGAAGGGACCTCGGAGGTCTTCTAGTCCAACCCGCTGCCCAAGGCAGGAGCCTTACAAAATAAAGGGCCCTTTTTTAAAAATTAAAGTGATCGCAATGAAATGAGGGTTGAGCTGGGCAGCAGACAACAGAAGAAGCTTTAGCTGCCTTTTAATTTCTCCTTTCATTTTATTTTTTCATTAATTGGCCTTAATCAAGGAATCTGTCCAAGTTTATCAGGGAAAATGCTTGCGTTCCTCAAAATAGATTCCGCCAGATATCTTCTTCGGTCCATTCTGTGCCTTCTTCTCCTTTCGGATTGTTAAGCAGTATAGAATATATAGGTAAATATATATATATATATGGGTAATTGTTTTCACAACCTCCTGTTAGGGCCCCATCAAGGGAGGAGACATACAGTTTCCTTTTCTGCCTTTTGGCTCATCACCAGAGACCATCTAGACAGAAAGCCAAGAGTTCCGTTGTGTAAATGTTTTAGATATGTGTGTTAGTTTTATGAGCTGATCAATAAATAAATCAGAGAGACCAGGATAGATCTATTTCGAGCTTATTAGCTCTCATCAGCTGGCCATACCCTTCCCTTCCCTACCCTGGTTCGAGTCCCAGTAAAGGGTATGGCCAGCTGATGAGAGCTAATAAGCTCGAAATAGATCTATCCTGGTCTCTCTGATTTATTTATTGATCAGCTCATAAAACTAACATATATATATATATAAATATATATTTTAATGCTCTAGTTAGGTTGCCTTTGAAATAATTTCCGAAGCTTTTGAGCGTGAATCTTATTCGCAGTTACTGTAAAGGAGGAAATTGTTTCTTCCAGTGATAGAAGTGATGGAATCTGAAAAGAAGGGGGGGGGGGGGAAATCTGTCCATCTGTTGTTTTCAAGTGGTTTTTGATGATATTTTTTTTTAAAAAAACAAGCCTGCCTTTTGTGAAAAGCAGACCTGCTTGTGCTTTTTAACAAGTCGTTTCAATAAATTGCAAAAAGATTCTTATTCATCCTGTCTTGTCACTTGATTAGGGAGTCAAACGGCAGATTTCTGGAAACCCCCAAAAGAAGCTAATTTTGTTTTTTTAAACCAAAGAGCGTGGAGAACACGGTTAGTTGTTCTTCTCTTAAAAACTCGCATTTAGAGGAATCTGATAAGAAAAGGCGGCGTAAGATTCAGGATCCAGTAGGGCCCCTTCCTAGTTCTTACATTGCGAATCCATCTGATGTTGGGAGGGGCCTTCGTAACCTTTTCGGCTGGGATGTAACTTAATTGAAACTTTTAAGTAGCCCTCCCAAATTCACCTCCCTCCCCAAAAAATTGGTATTCTTGGTGACCTGGAATGAACTGCAAATCGATGGACACCTTGCGAAGACGCGAGCCGATTGAAATGATAACATTGTGGATTGCTGCTCTTTCTGGTCTTCACCTAATTCATTGGTCAAGGGAGGGCCTTGGGCCGTGATGACGAATCTATGGCACAGGTGGCACATAGAGCCCTGTCTTTGAGCACGCAAGCTGTCACCTTAGCTCAGCTCTACCCCACATGTACGTGCACCTCTCGCCGGCCATTTTTGCTCCCAGGAGGCTGCAGGGAGGCCTACTAGGCCCAAAGTGGGGGTGGGGGGGAGCGTACACACATGCGCAGAGGGGTGTGGCGTGGGGGGTGTCACATGTGCATTGTATTATGGGTGCTTTTGGCCCATAATTAGCCATCCATGCCTTAGATCAGGGGTCCCCAACCTTTTTGGCACCAGGGACCGGTTTCATGTAAAAAAAATTCCGTGGACCGGTGGGAGCCTCACCAGCGGGTGAGTCGAGTAGTATGGACCGCACACACATTCGGCGGTCACGTGCAACCGGGCGGGAAAGCTGAGTAGTATGGACCGCACACACGTTCGGCGGTCACGTGCAACCGGGTGGGAAAGCTGCCAGGGGTCCCAGGCGAAGGATCCTTGGCTGGGGTAGGGAAGGACGGGCTGCGTCCCGGGCAGGGCCGGGTGGTGGCCTGAACCCCCTCAATGCAGGCCGTTGCCCCCGTCCTGCCCCTGGGGAGCGCCCCGGCCAGCTGCCAGGATAGCGGAGCGTTTGCTACACTTTCCTAAGAGTTGCGCTACTCTCTCCACCGCTCACTCTGGCCCAGTTACTATCAAGCCACGGACTGGCACCGGTCCATGGCCCGGGGGTTGGGGACCCCTGCCTTAGATCAATTCCTTCCCATCAAGGATAAAAGAGCCACACGCTCAAAATATCTATGAATATAATTCTTCAGACTTCCTTATTCTGAATAGTTGTTTTTTCTTTGTTTCCTTGAAATTGTTGGTCCACCGAGCACATAGAGAGTAATGCAGGTAATCCTTGATTTACAACCATTCATTTAGTGACCAGCGAAGCATCCCCATGGCCACGTGATCAGTATTCAGGCACTTGGGAACTGGCTCAGATTTATGACGGTTGCCGTGTCCTGGAGTCGTGGGATGATTATTATTTTTTTTGCGACCTTCTGACAAGCCAAGCCAATGGGGAAACCAGATTCACTTAACAGCCGCTTAACTGCAGTGTTTCACGTAAGAACAGTGGCAAGAAAACCCAAGGTGCTTTTTTTTCCCCCCAAGAGGCCACTGGACTTCCTTGTTTTTCTTTGAAGGCGTTTCGCTTTCCAAGAAGCTTCCTTAGCTGTGTTTGGATGGTGGGGAATAATGGAGGGATTGATCCTCCTTGCAGACCGCTAGTCATTTGCATCCTTTTAGAGAATCACTGAGGCCACTTGGAAGGGAAGGGAGGGGAGGGGAAGGGAGGGGAAGGAAAGGAAGGGGAAGGGAAGGATTGATCCTCCTTGCAGACCGCTAGTCATTTGCATCCTTTTAGAGAATCACTGAGGCCACTTGGAAGGGAAGGGAGGGGAGGGGAAGGGAGGGGAAGGAAAGGAAGGGGAAGGGAGGGGAAGGAAAGGAAGGGGAAGGGAAGGATTGATCCTCCTTGCAGACCGCTGGTCATTTGCATCCTTTTAGAGAATCACTGAGGCCACTTGGAAGGGAAGGGAGGGGAAGGAAAGGAAGGGGAAGGGAGGGGAAGGAAAGGAAGGGGAAGGGAAGGATTGATCCTCCTTGCAGACCGCTGGTCATTTGCATCCTTTTAGAGAATCACTGAGGCCACTTGGAAGGGAAGGGGGGGGAGGGGAAGGATTGATCCTCCTTGCAGACCGCTAGTCATTTGCATCCTTTTAGAGAATCACTGAGGCCACTTGGAGGGCAAGGGAGGGGAGGGAAAGGGAGGGGAAGAAAAGGAAGGGGAAGGGAAGGATTGATCCTCCTTGCAGACCGCTAGTCATTTGCATCCTTTTAGAGAATCACTGAGGCCACTTGGAAGGGAAGGGAGGGGAGGGAAGGGGAAGGATTGATCCTCCTTGCAGACCGCTAGTCATTTGCATCCTTTTAGAGAATCACTGAGGCCACGTGGAAGGGAGGGGAGGGGAGGGGAAGGATTGATCCTCCTTGCAGACCGCTAGTCATTTGCATCCTTTTAGAGAATCACTGAGGCCACTTGGAAGGGAAGGGAGGGGAGGGGAAGGAAAGGATTGATCCTCCTTGCAGACCGCTAGTCATTTGCATCCTTTTAGAGAATCACTGAGGCCACTTGGAAGGGAAGGGAGGGGAAGGAAAGGAAGGGGAAGGATTGATCCTCCTTGCAGACAGCTAGTCATTTGCATCCTTTTAGAGAATCACTGAGGCCACTTGGAAGGGAAGGGAAGGGAGGGGAAGGAAAGGATTGATCCTCCTTGCAGACCGCTAGTCATTTGCATCCTTTTAGAGAATCACTGAGGCCACTTGGAAGGGAAGGGAGGGGAAGGAAAGGAAGGGGAAGGATTGATCCTCCTTGCAGACCGCTAGTCATTTGCATCCTTTTAGAGAATCACTGAGGCCACTTGGAAGGGAAGGGAAGGGAGGGGAAGGAAAGGATTGATCCTCCTTGCAGACCGCTAGTCATTTGCATCCTTTTAGAGAATCACTGAGGCCACTTGGAAGGGAAGGGAGGGGAAGGAAAGGAAGGGGAAGGATTGATCCTCCTTGCAGACCGCTAGTCATTTGCATCCTTTTAGAGAATCACTGAGGCCACTTGGAAGGGAAGGGAAGGGAGGGGAAGGGAAGGATTGATCCTCCTTGCAGACCGCTAGTCATTTGCATCCTTTTAGAGAATCACTGAGGCCACTTGGAAGGGAAGGGAGGGGAGGGGAAGGGAGGGGAAGGAAAGGAAGGGGAAGGGAGGGGAAGGAAAGGAAGGGGAAGGGAAGGATTGATCCTCCTTGCAGACCGCTGGTCATTTGCATCCTTTTAGAGAATCACTGAGGCCACTTGGAAGGGAAGGGAGGGGAAGGAAAGGAAGGGGAAGGGAGGGGAAGGAAAGGAAGGGGAAGGGAAGGATTGATCCTCCTTGCAGACCGCTGGTCATTTGCATCCTTTTAGAGAATCACTGAGGCCACTTGGAAGGGAAGGGGGGGGAGGGGAAGGATTGATCCTCCTTGCAGACCGCTAGTCATTTGCATCCTTTTAGAGAATCACTGAGGCCACTTGGAGGGCAAGGGAGGGGAGGGAAAGGGAGGGGAAGAAAAGGAAGGGGAAGGGAAGGATTGATCCTCTTTGCAGACCGCTAGTCATTTGCATCCTTTTAGAGAATCACTGAGGCCACTTGGAAGGGAAGGGAGGGGAGGGAAGGGGAAGGATTGATCCTCCTTGCAGACCGCTAGTCATTTGCATCCTTTTAGAGAATCACTGAGGCCACGTGGAAGGGAGGGGAGGGGAGGGGAAGGATTGATCCTCCTTGCAGACCGCTAGTCATTTGCATCCTTTTAGAGAATCACTGAGGCCACTTGGAAGGGAAGGGAGGGGAGGGGAAGGAAAGGATTGATCCTCCTTGCAGACCGCTAGTCATTTGCATCCTTTTAGAGAATCACTGAGGCCACTTGGAAGGGAAGGGAGGGGAAGGAAAGGAAGGGGAAGGATTGATCCTCCTTGCAGACAGCTAGTCATTTGCATCCTTTTAGAGAATCACTGAGGCCACTTGGAAGGGAAGGGAAGGGAGGGGAAGGAAAGGATTGATCCTCCTTGCAGACCGCTAGTCATTTGCATCCTTTTAGAGAATCACTGAGGCCACTTGGAAGGGAAGGGAGGGGAAGGAAAGGAAGGGGAAGGATTGATCCTCCTTGCAGACCGCTAGTCATTTGCATCCTTTTAGAGAATCACTGAGGCCACTTGGAAGGGAAGGGAGGGGAGGGGAAGGAAAGGATTGATCCTCCTTGCAGACCGCTAGTCATTTGCATCCTTTTAGAGAATCACTGAGGCCACTTGGAAGGGAAGGGAGGGGAAGGAAAGGAAGGGGAAGGATTGATCCTCCTTGCAGACCGCTAGTCATTTGCATCCTTTTAGAGAATCACTGAGGCCACTTGGAAGGGAAGGGAAGGGAGGGGAAGGAAAGGATTGATCCTCCTTGCAGACCGCTAGTCATTTGCATCCTTTTAGAGAATCACTGAGGCCACTTGGAAGGGAAGGGAGGGGAAGGAAAGGAAGGGGAAGGATTGATCCTCCTTGCAGACCGCTAGTCATTTGCATCCTTTTAGAGAATCACTGAGGCCACTTGGAAGGGAAGGGAAGGGAGGGGAAGGAAAGGATTGATCCTCCTTGCAGACCGCTGGTCATTTGCATCCTTTTAGAGAATCACTGAGGCCACTTGGAAGGGAAGGGAGGGGAAGGAAAGGAAGGGGAAGGATTGATCCTCCTTGCAGACCGCTAGTCATTTGCATCCTTTTAGAGAATCACTGAGGCCACTTGGAAGGGAAGGGAAGGGAGGGGAAGGAAAGGATTGATCCTCCTTGCAGACCGCTGGTCATTTGCATCCTTTTAGAGAATCACTGAGGCCACTTGGAAGGGAAGGGAGGGGAAGGAAAGGAAGGGGAAGGATTGATCCTCCTTGCAGACCGCTAGTCATTTGCATCCTTTTAGAGAATCACTGAGGCCACTTGGAAGGGAAGGGAAGGGAGGGGAAGGAAAGGATTGATCCTCCTTGCAGGCCGCTAGTCATTTGCATCCTTTTAGAGAATCACTGAGGCCACTTGGAAGGGAAGGGAAGGGAGGGGAAGGAAAGGGTTGATCCTCCTTGCAGACCGCTAGTCATTTGTATCCTTTTTAGAGGGCTGTTGAGGCCCTTTGGAGGTTTGTCTGTGTCCTCGGGGTCACCTGAGTGGTGCAAACGAGTGTGGAGCCTTCTTGGAACTGGAGATAGATGATGTTGTAGCCTTCCACTTCCGTTGAGAGAGGCTGTTCGATCTGGACGTAGATCAGGGATGAAATCCAGCAGGTTCTGGAGAACCGGTAGGCGGAAATCATGAGTAGTTCGAAGAACCAGTAGCGGAAATTTTGTGTAATTCCGAGAACCAGCAAATGCCACCTCTGGCTGGCCCCAGAGTGGGGAGCGAATGCAGATTTTGCAGTATCCTTCTCCTACCACCCCCACCCAGCCACACCACGCCCACCAAGCTACGCCCACAGAACCGGTAGTAAAAAAAAAAATGAATTTCACCACTGACCTATATGGCCTCTTCGACCCTTCGTTCCAAGAAGGCTCCACCCCCATTTACAATACAATACAATAGCAGAGTTGGAAGGGACCTTGGAGGTCTTCTAGTCCAACCCCCTGCGTGGGCAGGAACCTTATACCATTTCAGACAAATGGCTATCTAACATCTTCTTAAAGACTTCCAGGGTTGGGGCATTCACAACTTCTGGAGGCAAGCTGTTCATTTGCACTCAGGTAGCTCCGAGGACACCGATAAACCTCCAAGGGGCCTCAACGACCTTCTACAAAGGATGAAAATGACCAGCGGTCTGCAAGGAATATCAGTCCTTCCATTTCCCTACCATCCAGTCCGAGCTGAAGAAGCTTCTTGGGTGAGAAGCAGAATGTCTTCAAAAAAAAACCTCATGACCTGGAGGCTTGAGGATCTCCATAGACAGGTGGCAAGAACGTTTGCCAATGGGGGCACAAGTCCCTTAACCAATGTCTCCCTTAGCAACAGAAAAGTTGTGCTCGTACAATACAATACAATACAATACAATAGCAGAGTTGGAAGGGACCTTGTAGGTCTTCTAGTCCAACTCCCTGCGTGGGCAGGAACCTTATACCATTTCAGACAAATGGCTATCTAATATCTTTTTAAAGACTTCCAGGGTTGGGGCATTCGCAACTTCTGGAGGCAAGCTGTTCCAGAGGTTAATTGTTCTAACTGTCAGGAAATTTCTCCTTAGTTCCAAGTTGCTTCTCTCCTTGATTAGTTTCCACCCATTGCTTCTTGTCCTGCCCCCAGGTGCCTTGGAGAATAGTTTGGCTACGTTGAGGCATACCTTGAAAACTTCCACAGATCAGGAAGATTGTTTGTGGGAGATTGTGTGTGTGTTTGTGTGTGCGTGGATGCGTGCGTGTGAGTTGAAAATGTAAGAATAGGATAAAGGCTGTGTGGCTGTTTGTTTTTAATAAACATTTATTATTATTATTATTATTATTATTATTATTATTATTATTATTATTATTATTATTATTTTGACATAAACACAAACAATACAAACTTCACAACAACAAAAAACCAATATCACTAAGCCATTTTTCCTTACAAACTATCAATTTTTAAGAATGTATCATTTTATCGCAGGTTTCTATAATGTTCTTCAAAGTTTATCACTTATTTTTCATATCAATTATTACAATTCTTATAATCTCAATCCCAATCTTACTAGTTGTTTTAACATCCTTTTATATAAGGCATAATTGTATATTGGCATTCTATTTATAAAACCAATCAAAAGAGAGAAAAGGGGGAAAAAAGAAAGAAACAATATCGACAGATAAATAGATTTAGATAAGTTTAAAAATAGGGTTTCTTAATTATTTATTTTAATTCAAGTTTAAGTTTACTTAATTTAATTTTAATTTTAAATTTATCTATTGTATTTAGATATACCTTTTATTATCCCTGTGCACCGCCCTGAGTCCCTACGGGAGAGAGGGCGGTATACAAATTAAATAAGTAAGTAAATAAACAAACAAACAAACAAATAAATAGGAAAAGCCCACTCTGGATAATGTCCTATAAAGCAGGGGTCCCCAACCCCCGGTCCGCGGACCGGTGCCGGTCCGTGGCTTGGTAGGAACCGGGCCACAGGACCGGAGAGGAGGAGGAGGGAGAAGGGGGCAGCCCCCTGAGACAGAAAGGAAAGAGAGAGAAAAGAGAAAGAGAAAGAAAAAGAGACAGAAAGAGAAAGAGGGAAAGAAAGAAAGTGAAATAAAGAGAGAGAAAGAAAGAGAGAGAGAAAGGGAAAGAAAGAGAAAGAGAGAGAGGGAGAAGGAAAGAGAAAGAAATAAAGAGAAAGAAAGAAAAAGAGGGAAAGAAAGAGAAAGAGACAGAGAAAGAAAGAAAAAGAAAGAAAGAAAGAACTTATGACCACAATTGAGCCCAAAAGTTTGGTTGTTAACCAAGACCATTGTTAAGTGAGTTTCACATTTTCCAAGTTGGCCACACCCACCCAGTCACATGACTGCTGAGCCACTCAGCCGGTCCACAAAACTTTCTTGAAAATGAAACCGGTCCCTGGTGCAAAAAAGGTTGGGGACCCCTGCTATAAAGGACATTCTAATCGGGTATCCATAAATTCTGTGCCCCTCTGAAATAGTTATGGCTGTTTTCAGGATCGTGTGTGGGGGCTGTGCTAGCTCTTAATTAAATCTTCCCCTCCTGAAAAACCCACCAGAATTCATTTCCAGATAACACTCTTGCCAGATCTTGGGCTGTAAAGCATTGTGAAGCGGTATGTAAGTCTTAAACGCTATTGCTACAAGAGCCATGGCGGCGCAGTGGTTGGAAGGCAGCATTGCAGGCTAACTCTGCCCACTGCCAGCAGTTCAAACCTGACCAAATGGCTCAAGGTCGACTTCTGAGGTGGGTACAATGAGGACCCAGATTGTTGCCCGGGGGGGGGGGCGGGGGGGGGGTAAGAGGCTGACTCTGTAAACCGCTTAGAGAGGGCTGGGAAGCGGTATATGCCCCATACATCCCTGCGGCCGATTCGCTCCCACAGAGAGAGACTTCTCCGGGTGCCGTCCACTAGGCTATGCCAGTGGGCGACGCCCAGGGGAAGGGCCTTCTCTGTGGCGGGCCCGACCCTCTGGAACGACCTTCCCCCCGAAATTAGAACAACTACGGACCTCCGCTCCTTCCGTCAAAAACTAAAAACTCATTTTTTCTGCCTGGCCGGCTTGGGGTAACTAAATTGCTCTATTAGGGTTTTTAGGGGTCTAATTTTAGTTGGTCTGGGATTTTAGCGCAGGGTTAAGTTTAATTCATTTTAAATTGTAGTTATGCTTGTGTTTTTATATACGTATTTTTAAATCCCCTGTGCACCGCCTCGAGTCCCTTCGGGGAGAGAGAGCGGTCCATAAATTAAACTACTACTACTACTACTACTACTACTACTACTACTACTACTACTACTACTACTACTACTACTACTACTACTACTTCTTCTTCTTCTTCTTCTTCTTCTTCTTCTTCTTCTTCTTCTTCTTCTTCTTCTTCTTCTTATTATTATTATTATTATTATTATTATTATTATTATTATTAATTATATAAATCTAAGGGCTATTGAGTTGGGAAACACTGGATTAAGTTGCACCCCATGCCTGGAGAACAATAATTACAATATCTTTAGAAAACCCAAAGAGCCTGAAACATGATCATAACAAACAAGGCCGTTCCCGGAGGTAAACCACAGTGATTCACTCAACAACCGAGGCGAGAAAGGTCACAAAATGGGGCAGAGCTCGCTTAACCAACGTTCCAAACTCAAGGAGTTCCAAACTCAAGGAGTGCCTGTATAGGGATGGCACCCTCGGCTATATATATCTGTGGGAGAAAGGGCTAATCTAAAAAGCGGCTCTCATCAGCCATCCAGCTCTCCATTACTGCATCACTCAAGGTGCTACACCAGGGATGGCGAACCTTTTTGGCCTCGGGCGCCAAGATCACGCACCCCCCCTCCATAATTTAATGCCCCCAACCACTGTGCCCCCTGGGCATGCGTGCGTGACCCCCTGTCCCTTGCTGCCCTGGTTTTCTTGGAGCTTGGGGAGGGCGAAAATGCCTCCCCCATTCCCTTGGAGGCCCTCCGGAGGTTGGAAACGGCCCGTTTTCCTACTTCCGATGGGCCCATTAGTTTCGTTTTTCGCCCTCCCCAGGCTCCAGAGGCTTTCTAAGAGCCTGGGGAGGGCGAAAAACAGCCCAAGGCGCAAACCGGAAGTTTGGGAACGGACTTTTGGGTTTCATTTCATTTCATTTCATTTATTTATATACCGCCCTTCTTCCTCTCGGGACTCAGGGGCGGTGAACAGCCACAATAAAAAGAGGAAATGCAAAAGTTAAAATAACAAATGAGTAAATATTAAATAATTTGGCCTATTATTATAAAACCCATATACTAAAACCCAGTTAAAAGACTAGGGTTGCCTGGTAGGTGGTTTTTTCTGCCTCTGGAGGCTTCAGGGGGCTTCCCTAAAGCCTCTGGAGGATTTCAAATTCAAATTTCAAATTTATTCGATTTATAAACCGCCCCCTCTCCCCAAAGGGACTCAGGGCGGTGTACAGTAAAAAATTAAAAACCATATAAAACATACAATATATACAAAGTTAAAAATGAATTAAATTAAACCTCTACTAAAATTTAAAAACATTTAAAATACAACCCACCTAAGCTAAAATTCCCTAAAGTCTAATATCCATATACGTATTTTGCAGATGTTATATTGAGAGAGTCAAAACTGTTACGCAAGACCAGCTTGCTGAAAGAGATAGGTTTTAAGTGAAGAATAGCCCAGCATGCAAGCCAGACGTTCTGGTTTGTGCATTGTGCATTTTCATCCTCTGGAGGCTTCAGGGAAGCCTCCCGAGGGCAAAAAATATCCAAAAATCAAGGCCGGAAATCAGCTGGCCAGCACACATGCGCCCTGGAGCTGACAGGGCAACGCCTCGCGTGCCCTCAGAAATGGCTTCCGCGTGCCACCTGCGGCACCCGGGCCATAGGTTCGCCATCCCGGTGCTACACACACTCCCATGTCCTGCGTCAGTGCACAATCTTTGTGTTGAGATGCACCCCAAGCCTCTCGTGGCTTCTCCCGTATATGTTGAACACTTGAGTCCCTGTCAGAGCAATGCTGGGTGTGCAAGAACGCTCCCCCCCCCCGCCTCAGCTGTGCAATCAGCTGTGCAATCAGAAGGCTGCAGCTGGTCCAGAACGCGGCCGCACGGGCAGTTCTGGGAGTCACTAGATACTCCCACGTAACACCTCTCCTGCGCGGGCTACACTGGCTGCCTGTGGCCTTTCGGGTGCGTTTCAAGGTGTTGGTTATTATCTTCAAAGCGCTCCATGGCACAGGACCTAGTTATTTGCGGGATCGTATCCTGCCCCATACATCCCTTCGGCCGATTCGCTCTCACAGAGAGGGACTTCTCCGGGTGCCGTCCACCAGGCAATGCCAGCGGGCGACGCCCAGGGGAAGGGCCTTCTCTGTGATGGGCCCGACCCTCTGAAACGACCTTCCCCCTGACATTAGAACGACCACAGACCTCCGCTCCTTCCGCCAGAAACTCAAAACCCACCTGTTTCAACTAGCCGGCCTGGGCTAATTCCATGCTTCCTGCCTCAGTTTGTAATTTTAAATTATGCGATTAGGTTTTAAGGTCAAGTTTTAAATTTTTATAAATTTTGTACAGGGGATTATTTAATTGGATTTTAGTTTATATGTAATGTTGATGTCTCTTTTTAATTTTTTACCTGTACGCCGCCCCGAGTCCCCTCGGGGAGAGGGGGCGGTCTAGAAATCAAATCAAATCAAATCTTCAGAGAAAAGACCGCATCCATAAGCCTGTAAAGGCTCATTGGCAATTGACGTAGCCGTTGCTGGGTTTTGAGATCGAGAAACCTGCCCTTTGTTGGGAGTTGGCCTTCTCTGTCCCCTTCCCACCCAAACCATCTTCTTTTAACGACACCCCCCCCCCCATAGAATCCCTTGCGGGAGGGTGGTGGAGTCTGGGCAACTGAATGAAGCTGTTCAGTGGCCGGATGTCCTTCCTGTCACCAGAGCGGAGTTCTAATCAGCAGATATATATATATATTCTCAACGTGCCCAGAGAGAGAAATGTCTGCCCCCCACCCAGGATCAAGCGCAGGGCCTCCTGATTGTGAGTCGAGAGCGCCACCTCTAGGCCACCGCACCACTCTCTCTTTCCACCCAAATCCCGGTCTGATTTGTGCTCGGGAGAAAGTCGTACGGCTCGGATCGGCATCCAGCTCAACACCTGCCCTGGATAACGACCGCCCATCTGTCCTGAACACCGTAAAAAGGATCTCTTTCTCTCAATACCCAGCTGAAAGGGAAAGGCCATTGCTCCTCAACGACCTCTGTCCGTTGCTATACGGCCAAATGTATTTGCCATATTCCCAGATCTCTTTTACCTTTGCCAAACTGGGGAAGAAATGCCCACAGGCCTGGTTCATCCCCTACACCAGTGGTAGTCAACCTGGTCCCTACCGCCCACTTAGTGGGCATTCCAGCTTTCATGATGGGCGGGAGGGGTTTTGTCCGATACTGAAGCACTTTCCTTTTTAAAAATTTAATTGACTTCCCTACTTTATCAATCACCGTTACTGTGGAACCGGTGGGCGGTTAGAAAATGTTACTACTAACAGAGATACAAAAGTGGGTGGTAGGTATAAAAAGGTTGACTAGCCCTGCCCTACATCCAAAGCCCGTTGCTCTAAAAGGCAGCTAATCCCTCCTGAATGCAACAGTGGTTTCCCTGCCTGTTTCTCCGTCCTGGTCTGTTTCTCACATTCTTCCCCCTGGAGTGTTCTCCCTCTGTGTTCATCCTCTTCCTTTTTCTTCCCTCTCTCCCTCCCTCCCCTCTTCCACCCAACTTTTCCCTTGTCTCCTCCTACATGGTGTCGTCTTCTTGTTCCCCTTTAGGACTACGAAAGCAAACTCCAGGCCTTGCAGAAACAGGTGGAGACTCGCTCCTTGGCGGCCGAGACGACGGAGGAAGAGGAGGAGGAAGAGGAAGAGGAGGGTGAGTTGGAAACAGAGCCCTGTTGTTTCACTTAACAATAGAACATTTGGGTTCAATGGCCATCGTAAGCCGAGGATTAGCTGTATCTGGAGAATCAACAACTTCAGGAAGTGTAGTGTCAGAAGGTCCTACAATGGACATTGAGTTAATCTTAAGGCAGTGTTTTTCAACCTTGGTTACTTTGAGATATGTGGACTTCAAGTCCCAGAATTCCCCAGCCAGCCACTGCCTTACAGGCCGCCGTAGAAAAGACCCTTTCTTTAGTGTAAACCTTAGGAACTAACCTCTGTGTCTTGCATTTATTTTACTTTTTTTTCAGTGCCTTGGACTCAGCACGAGTACGACCTTGCCCAGTGGGCTTTCCGCAAATGGAAATTCCACCAGTTTACTTCTTTAAGAGATCAGCTGTGGGGCAATGCAGTCTACCTGAAGGAAGGCAACGCCATAAGTGTGGAGCTGAAAAAGAAGGTAAGGGGAAAAAGAGGGCGGGGGGGGGGCAGAATAACCAACAGAGACTAAGCAGTGAACATGAGAGACAAAAACTCAGGCGATGAGCAAGGACTACCCCTTCCTGATCCTCGAGCACGGAGAGTGGAGAGAAGGCGAGAACAGCGCGGACTGACACGACAACTCGGGAGAAGAGAGCGCCCCGCCCCTCTTTCTAAGACACTGAGACTTGAGGAGACGCTGTGGGGAGGGGCATTTGTCGGGAACAAACCCTGAATTCATGGCGTGTTGCATGCTGCTGCCAACGTTGGATGTGTCCTGGATTTCTTGCATTGTTCCTTTGCTTCCTGGACTCATTGACTTATTCCCTTGCCCTGACGGAGTTCTTGTTTGCAACCTTTGTGCTCATAGCTCTGTGTGTGTGTGTGTGTGTGTGATCACTTAAAACCTATTTCTTTCAGCAAGCTGGTCTTGCGTAACAGTTTTGACTCTCTTAATATACAGTAATCCCTCGTTTTTCGCGGCTAATCGGGACCGGACCCTTCCGCGGAAACTGAAAAACCGCGAAGTAGGATTCTGTATATCTATACCGGAAACTTGAGTTGGTGGACATCGTTTAAAGCAAGCACTAGGGGGCGCTTGCCTCCTACCGGTGCATTTTTTTGCTATTGAAAAACCCGCGAAGCACTGAAGCCGCGGAAAATGAAGCCGCGGAAAACGAGGGATTACTATAACATCTGCCAAATACGTATATGGATATTAGACTTTAGGGAATTTTAGCATAGGTGGGTTGTATTTTAATGTTCTTAAATTTTAGTACAGGTTTAATTTAATTCGTTTTTAATTTTGTATATATTGTATGTTTTATATGGTTTTTTAATTTTTCCTGTACACCGCCCCGAGTCCCTTCGGGGAGAGGGGGCGGCTTATAAATCTAATAAATTATTATTATTATTATTATTAATTATTATTACTTTGCTCTGGGACTTGCCAGAAACATGGGAGCGTTTGGGGAATAGTTTGAGCAATAAAGGGGCGCTTTGAACTGTCAGCTGACTGTGCTGCCTCTGTGCTGTGCCCGGGGTCGTCACAAGTGGCCATCAATCTTCAGGGCTTCCGAGAGCCCCCATATGCAAGAGCAGTATATATTGTCGCGGTAGCACCACATCGGGGAGAAAAGGCCTTTGTTGTTTATTTATTTATTTATTTATTTATTATTTATTTAATTACATTTATATACCGCCCTATCTCCCTTGCGGGACTCAGGGCGGTGAACAGGCAATAATAAAAAACCACAATAAAACATCCCATAATCCAATAAATATGCTAAAAGTTCTAAAACCAAATTAAACAGGGCCTGCTCATTATAAAACCCTAATAAAACAAAACTACGCCAGGCTGGCCGCACGAAATAGATGGGTTTTCAGCGTTCGGCGAAAAAGGCGCAGGTTGGTGATTGTACATAGGTCAGGGGGTAGGTCATTCCAGAGGGCAGGAGCTGCCACAGAGAAGGCTCTCCCCCTAGGGGTCGCCAGCCGGCATTGACTGGCCGACGGCACCCCGAGGAGGCCCTCTTTGTGGGAGCGGACTGGTCGGAGGGAGGTATGTGGTAGGAGGCGGTCTTGCAAATACCTAGGTCCCTTGCCATGGAGCGCTTTAAAGGTTGTTACTAAGCTTTAGCTCCGTATCTACATCCACCTCTTTATTTCCAGGTGCAATTCCAGTTCGTTCTGCTGACTGACACGCTCTACTCCCCGTTACCTCCGGAGCTGATGCCCGCCGACTCAGACAAGCCCCGCAGCGATTGCCCCTTCCCTCGCACGGTGGTGGCTGTAGAGGTCCAGGATCTCAAGAATGGAGCTACTCACTACTGGTCCCTGGAAAAACTCAGGTGGGCAAGGAAAGGCTTTGAACCAGAGGATGCAGTCTCTAGCATTCCCGCTGGGTGGGTAGGTGGGTGTTTTGATTCTGTTTCCTGGCACCTTTTCTCACATTTCCATTTGCAGTTCTGATCCTTTAAAAAGTCTCAGCATCACTGTACCTCCTTAAAACTGGTAAAGGCCGTTGGGTCCCTGAATACAGGTAGTCCAGAGGTGGCATTCACTTACCTTTCCTACTGGTTCGCAAATGTGTTTTTGTTTCCATGTGGAAACAAAAGTACTTACATTCTTTTCTTGAAGCATGAAGTTCAGAAGCGGTTTCCATGTGGAAACAAAAGAACTTATGCTCTTTAAGCATGAAGTTCAGAAGCGGTTTCCATGTGGAAACAAAAGAACTTAGGTTCTTTAAGCACAAAGTTCAGAAGGGGTTTCCATGTGGAAACAAAAGAACATGTTCTTTAAGCACGAAGTTCAGAAGTGGTTTCCATGTGGAAACAAAAGAACATGTTCTTTAAGCACAAAGTTCAGAAGGGGTTTCCATGTGGAAACAAAAGAACATGTTCTTTAAGCACGAAGTTCAGAAGTGGTTTCCATGTGGAAACAAAAGAACTTAGGTTCTTTAAGCACAAAGTTCAGAAGGGGTTTCCATGTGGAAACAAAAGAACTTAGGTTCTTTAAGCACAAAGTTCAGAAGGGGTTTCCATGTGGAAACAAAAGAACATGTTCTTTAAGCACGAAGTTCAGAAGTGGTTTCCATGTGGCAGTGGGTTGCTCTTACTGTCACTATCAGTACGCTGGTCACACGCACCGATTCTGTTCGCGCACATGCCTGACTTATGCTGTGCACGTGTGTGCAATCCACCACCCCTGTGACAACCAGCTGATTGTTGGGGCTCATGCCAGCACTGCACGCTGTGCACGCACTTTGCCGTTTTCCATAGAAACAGCTATAGAGCACGGGCAGGCGGTTGGGTCAAGCGAGCCACTGTACCAGTACGTTCTCAGCTGCTCTCAGCCACTACTGGTACGGCCGTACCGGGCCATACCTGCAGCAACCCACCTGTGCCATGTGGAAACAAAAGTACTTATGTCCTTTTCTTTAATTGAGGTAGTCAGTTTGGCTATTTCAGCCGACATCAAGCAACCAGAATGTATTTCTAATGGTTGCACGATCCCAGGACCACTAAATTCATAATTTTAAATCCCATGAACCATTAATATGAATTAGTCATGGGATGGGATCCTTCAGGCGCTTAGCTTGGCCGCCTGTTAGCAGAGAGAAGCGCCCGGGGATCAACCCTAGGTTTGCTGTCCATTGCAGCAAACCTAGGATTGACCCTAGTTTTGTAGCTAGGAATCTCAAATTTGGCCAAAAATGAATGTTTGTCTTGCAGCCAGCCTGGGTGCTAGATAGGCCCCTGCAAACTCTGTCTTTGGAAGAGCCCACCGAAGTTTTGTGCAGGGAGGGAGGAAAGGGCTGGAGCTACTAAACAGTCAGCCAAGCTAAGTGCCTGAAGGACCCCATCCCGTCAGCGAACAGGAGTAATTGTTCGGTGGGCCGTATCCAGCCCGGGGCTGTAGTTTGAGGATCCGTGATTTAGTGCAATATCAAAAATGCAAACATGCAAAGATTTTTCTGTGGCCCATCAAAATTTTCTTGCAGACCATAAGTGGCCCAGTTGGTGACTTTAGGAGGTTCTTCAGCCCAGTATGTGCTAAAATAAACCCGCTTCTGTAGGCACCAGTCCAACCTCTGATGGTAGGCAAGCGGCCCGGAAATCTTTCCCGTAATTTAAATGGATCCAGGCTCTTGACCCCCTTGGCCATCTTCTGTTTTGTAGGCAGAGGCTGGAGCTGATGAGGGAGATGTACGACCGAGCTGGAGAGATGGCCTCCGATGCCCAGGAAGAGAACGAGAGCACCATGACAGGCAACGACCCTTTCTACGACCGCTTCCATTGGTTCAAGCTGGTTGGGAGGTAGGCGGAACCCGAATTCTACGCGGGAGAGAGGCCCATCGGCCTCGTGGGAATATCTTTAGCACGGCTGGTCTGACGGGGACGTTATCGTTTTGTCGTGTCCCCCACCTGGAGAGATGGATGGATGGGACAGGACCAGGGGTGGGATTCAGCCGGTTTGCACTGGTTCGCTGAACTGGTTGTTGCAAGAATTGGCTGGCCCCGCCCGCCCCTCCTCTCCAGGGAGTCTCCACGCAGCCCATTCATCAAGTGCAGGGCCTGTATGGAGGCCTCTTGGAACTCCGGAAATGGTCCCAGAGCCCAGAGGGGGGCGTTTTCGCCCTCCTGGAGACTCTGGGGAAGCCTCCGGAGCCTGGGGTGGGCAAAAAAAGGGCCTATCAGAAGTATCGGAAGTCTGTAAACAGGTCTGTTTCCAGCCTCTGGAGAGCCTCCGGAGCCTGCGGGAGGCTGTTTTTGCCCTCCCGGAGGCTCAAGAAACACCTCCCCCAGAGCCTGAGGAGGGCGAAAACAATACCCCCCACCGCCTCTGTGGTGCAGGAGGCGGAGTAAGGTCATGCCCACCATGGCCACGCCTACCCAGCAACCGGGCAGGAGTTCAAATGAGGCCACTCTGGCTCACTCTGAGATCTGGTTTTGGAAAAAGAGAAGGCTAAAAGATCCACACTGAGAATCCACTGACTTTCCTCAACTTAAAGCCATCCAGGTAGCAGCAGGATGTTGTTAAGTTGCTTTTTTTTTTTTAAAAAAAGCGAACAAACCCAAAACTCTTTGCTTTGGTGTACACGTGGTAGCAGCCTGCGTGATGCAACCACGCGCACACCTTTTTCCACTGGGGTGGGAGGGGGAAGGGAGGGGCGGAAAGAATTTAGGTGAGGAAGAATTCGATCCAAATCGCACTGCTGCCCTGGTTTTCCTGAAATCCACGCAACTTATTTCCTACGTTTGGTGGAAATTTAGACTGGGGAAGCTGCCTGGGTTGCCCATCAGCTTCAACCCCACCGAATGGTCTCCCTGCCTGTAGGGAGCTAGCTCCCCAAGGAAGAACGGTTGGCGTGGTCTTCGCCCTGACGCTTTAGCTTCCTACGGGAATTGGATTCGAGATGGATTTAAAAATTCCATTTGAACGTATGCCGATTAGTGTACATTCAAAATGACTGTTGTGACCCAGCTCCCCAAACATGACAAACCCTCTGGAGTTTAAATCAAAGATTCCTTTATTCGGAGCGCTGGCAGCCCCGGCAAAAGTTTCTCACGTGACCGTCCGGGAGATGAATAGCTGTCTGCCACATCTATTCATCTCCACCTCCTGCCTTTTATCCCAAGAGCTAGGGCTTCACTAGCAGCGGTGGCTCTTCCGTCCCAAGGACCAGCCCATAGATTTCCACTGCTCTCCTCTCCTCTGCCTTCTGTGCATCCGCAGAGTTAGGATGGGTCCTCACTAGCAGCGGTGGCTCTTCCGTCCCAAGGACCAGCCCATAGATTTCCACTGCTCTCCTCTCCTCTGCCTTCTGTGCATCCGCAGAGCTAGGGTGGGGCCTCACTAGCAGCGGTGATTCTTCCGTCCCAAGGACCGGCCCATAGATTTCCACTGCTCTGCTCTCCTCTGCCTTCTGTGCATCCGCAGAGCTAGGGTGGGGCTTCACTAGCAGCGGTGGCTCTTCCGTCCCAAGGACCGGCCCATAGATTTCCACTGCTCTCCTCTCCTCTGCCTTCTGCGCATCCGCACGTCAGGCACTGGACCCAGCTGTTCCTCTTATTCCTCATCAGCCACCTCCAGACCTGGGGGCTGTAGACTCTCCATCTGAGGGGCTGAGGGACAGCACAGAGCTCTCAGGTTGCCTTAATGCTGACCCTAATTCCCACGCCTCCCCCCTCCTTCCCCTCCTGATTCGGCTGCTGGAGGGTCGGTCGGCCGACAGGCCAGAACAGTGACGATAAAAACGATTCCATCTACCTTCTCTGTTTCCATGCGCAGAGTTTTGCAGAAGGGGTTGCAATCTTTGGCTTTGACCGCTTAGGGCAGGGGTCTCAAACTCAATTTACCTGGGGGCCGCTGGAGGCAGAGTCTGGGTGAGGCTGGGGATTCACTCCCCCTGCGGGCCGCACTAATAATTATACTTTCATATCACGGTGGGGGCCACAAGATACCGTCCTGCGGGCCGCAATTGGCCCGCGGGCCGTGAGTTTGAGACCCCTGGCTTAGGGGAAATGCTACATTTCTCTCGCCGGAAAACCTTTTGCTGCAATCTGCCCCCAGCTCAGCGTAAGAGAGCCTGCCTTTCCTCCGCACTGTGCTTTGTCTCGCGCCCCTTCTCTGCCCCCCCCAAAAAATAAGCTTTGCCTTGTGATTGTTGTTCCGGTGGGCTGTGCGCTGGGCTCCGCGGCCCGCGGAGGCCCCCCTTTTTTCCCCCGAACGAAGATATCCCTTTCTTTCTCTCCTCCTCCTCCCCCCTCCTCCTCCTCCCTCGCCGCGTTAATCAAAAGTGTTCCGTTGACCGATATCTCCAGCTCCCCCATTTTCCACGGCTGTGTGAATGAGCGCCTGGCTGACCGCACGCCCTCCCCCACATTCTCCACCGCCGATTCCGATATCACGGAGCTGGCCGACGAGCAGCAGGACGAGATGACCGATTTTGACGACGAGGCCTTTGTGGACGACACGGGCTCCGACCTTGGCGCCGAGGAGGGACTGGACTGCTTCAGCGATGGCCACGACCCGTTTTACGACCGCTCCCCTTGGTTCATTTTGGTGGGAAGGTTGGTGAGGTCGACTGTAAAGAAGGACCAGCAGGGACTGGCTTTGCTTTTTTCCCCCCATGAGCTGCGTGTCCTTCCTGTCCAGCCAAATCATGGGCCAATTTCCCCCCAACTTATTATTTCAGGATAATTTGACTTCCTCCCCTTGAATTCCTAGCCTGCATCATACAGGAAGTCCTCAATTTTCAACTGTCTGTTTAGCGACCGCTCAAAGTCACAGCAGCAGTGGGGGGGGGAAAAGGGACTTTCATGCTTTACGACCATTGCGGCCTCCCCACGGTCAAAATTCGGATACCTGACGATTGCAGTGCCGTGGTTTCCCGCTGCCTGCTTCACTTAGCAACCGTGTGTCTAATTTAACCAGACCCGTAGGGATTCACCACTGTGACAAGAAAAGTCGTAAAAGAGGCCACGCCTTCCTTAATGTCTCGTTTAGCAACAGAATGGTTGGGCTCAATGGTGGTCGTACGTTGAGGGCTACCTGTATTCTAGAATGACCCCAAAGCCTGTAGGCTTAGCTGGTCTCTGTGCAAAGGCCACAGGGAGCATGGTATGAAACACAGACTTCTGGTACCTTCCATTTTTCTCTTTTGCCGATTTAAAATTCTCCTCCTCTCTGGCAAAAACCCAATGGGGAAAAAAAAAGAATTCTGAAAGCATCCACTAATTTTAAAAAAATTCTAAACCTTCTAAATTAAAACAGTAACTTGTGCCCAAAGATCCAGGAGCCTTGGATCCATTTTTAACCCTTTTCCTAAAACCGTAATGCGGAATGGAGCCTGCTTTAGCTGAATGGAAATGTGTTGTGTACGGAGGGCTTCAACGGAGCCCTCCGAGAGAATTAATTCCGGTGGGCCATCTCGTTTTCGATAATTTGCCTGGCCACCCATCGAAAAGACAACTCTGGATGACTCACAATAAATCCCAACAATTGTCGAAGGATCAGCCGAAACGCAGAAATCCAGCGCTTCAGTTGTGCAACAGATGCTGGTTGAAACTGCTTAAAACGTATGCCCCAGTGTGAAGATGGCACACAAGACTAAAAACTGCAGTCTCAATCACAATTAAGATTTCTTAAAGAGGCTCAGTGGATAAGATGCTGAGCTTATCGATCGGAAAGGTCGGCGGTTTGCCGGTTCGAATCCCTAGCACTGCGTAAGCTCCCGTGACTTGTCCCAGCTCCTGCCAACCTAGCCATTCGAAAGCACGTAAAAAATGCAAGTAGAGAAAATAGGAGCCACCTTTGGTGGGAAGGGAACAGCGTTCCGTGCGCCTTCGGGCGTTGAGTCACGCCGGCCACATGACCCCGGAGATGTCTCCGGACAGCGCTGGCTCTTCGGCTTTGAAACGGAGATGAGCACCGCCCCCTAGAGTCGGGAACGACTAGCACATAGGGGGAGCCTTTACCTTTAACAGTTCCCAGCTTAGCATGATGGGAGATTTAGATTTTAGATTTAGATTTATTTAACTTATATACCGCTCCCTTTCCCAAAAAGGGACTCGGGGCGGTGCACAGGAAATTAAAAAAGCATATAAAAACAAGACAATATACAAAATTTAAAATCAAATTAAATTCTTAACCCTGTGCTAAAATTTACAATAAATTAAAACTATTACCCTTAAAAACCAATTAAAACAATTTGATGTCAGGCTAAAGCCTAGGTAGAGTTAGGCCAGGCCCATCCATTCTGTCTTTTCACCCTAAGCAAGGCCACCGTTTAGAAATGACTTAAACGGCATTGCAGGCTCCTTCAAAACCAGGAATTGGAAGTTTCCTACCAGCGACTTTTGGGATTGTGGCCCAGAGCGCCCCGCGTCTCGCTGTGACAACTTGCCCCTCTAGGAATGCCCCTCTTTAGTTTCTTCTCCCTGGCCTCGTTGGTGAAGCTCCTAGACCGTGCAGCGGCCCACATCTGGATGCTGATTTGGCCTCCGCTTTGCAGCTCAGGGGAAAAACGCCGGTCCTTGCAGTCGATTCTTTTGGCACGCCGTGTGAAATCGATGTTGGTGGGCTGGGGAAGGCCTCCGAAATGGGGGCCTTCTCCTTCCAACGTCCGTTGTCCAACCCATCCCAGACTTCCTTTGAGTTCCGTTTTGTCGCCTTTCAATCCTTCCCTCCTTCCCCCTTCCCCACCCACTTTTTTTTTTTTTTTTTACTTTCCACGTTAAACTTTTTTATTTTCCTCATCTGACTTGGCTTTTCATGTGCCGGTGCTTCTTTGTCTCGCCAATCGTTTGGGCTCAATCGTTACTCCCCTTTCCTTTCAGTCTGCTGCCTTGCCGCCTTAAAAAAAACCAATTCGCTTCCCTCTGAAAACAAACACGCAAAGCAGGCTGGAAAAAGGACGGTCGATTTGTCTTTATAGTTTTGCCATTTCAGTTTGTGTATCCATTGTGTTGATGTTGCCGGCGTTTCCTCCCTTTTGTGTTGCATCCCAATGACATTTTTTCCTTTTTTCTTTTGTTTTGTTGGTAGAATACACAGATCGTTTTTTACATTGCTTGTGTTTTTTTGCATTGCTTTACCTTCTCTTCATTTCAGGAAATTCTCATCGGTTGAGGAGGGGTGGGGAAAGCACACGGGTGCTGGCAGAATAGATTAAAAAAGTTTCCCGTGTTTCTAGTCCAAAAAGGTGTTCCTTTTTCCGAATTTAATTATTCATAGGTGCTTATATTTGGCCACTTGTGACATAGAGCCCCTATATTTAACAGATTAACCGAGTGGGAAGGGACCATGCAGGTCATCTAGTCCAACCCCCTGCCCAAGCAGGAGACCCTACATCTGCCTCAGTGGTGGGTTTCTGCAGGCTTGCACCTACTCGCGAGAGCCGGTTGGTGAAATTTAGAGAACCGGTGAGAGGGGGTTCCACCGGCGTACCTGGAAGTAAATCTGGCCCGCCGCTGCCAGTGACCCAACGGGAAGGAAAGGAAAGGAAAGGAAGGAAGGAAAGAGAAAGAAAGAAAGAAAGAAAGAAAGAAAGAAAGAAAGAAAGAAAGAAAGAAAGAAAGAAAGAAAGAAAGAAAGAAAGAAAGAATTTATCATCACAATTGAATCCAAAATTTGGGTTGCTAAGCAAGAGCGTTGTTAAATGAGTTTCACCACATTTTAAAAGGTGGCCACTCCCACCCTGTCACATGACTGCCAAGCCACGCCCACAAAATAGGCCATCTACAGAGTAGGTTCTAAAAAATTTGAAACCCACCACTGATCCGCCTCTACCTAGGATCGAACTCACAACCTCCTGCTTGTAAGGCAAGAGCGCCACCTCTGGGCCACATCAGATTGAGGACTAAATCTGTAGGGCCAGTCTATTGGGAGGGGCTGGGAGGTGTAAAATGCAATTTGAAATCCATGCCTTATTTTATTCTGCTGCAAAGTCCAGGGTTCTTTTTTAAAAATTGGCAAAGCTACCGTATTTTTCGGAGTATAAGACGCACTGGAGTGTACAACGCACCAAGATTTTGAAGAGGCAATTTTTTTAAAAAAAAAAGGTTTTGCATTCTGCAGACTTCCCAAAACTGGCCCATTTTTTGCAAAAATGGGCCCATTTTTTTGTCGCGCCTAGCCCCCAGTGCTCCTGGGGGCTGGGCGGGAGTAAAAACGAGCAAAAATATGGCCCGTTTTTTACTCATTTTTTCCCTCCCCAGCCCTCTGGAAGCCTCCTAAAGCAGGGGTGTCCAAACTTGGGAACTTTAAGAGTTGTGGACTTCAACTCCCAGAATTCCCCAGCCAGCCATGGCGGCTGGGGAATTCTGGGAGTTGAAGTCCACAAGTCTTAAAGTTCCCAAGTTTGGACATCCCTCTCCTAAAGGCTCTGCACGGCCATTTGGGTGAAGGGAGCAAAAAATGCTGTATTCAGTGTATAAGATGCACTCAGATTTTCATCCTCTTTTGAGGGGAAAGAAGTGCGTCTTATACTCCAAAAAATACAGTAACTTGCAGAAAAATGCAACATTTAAATTGCTACTTACATGTGTAAGTTTTAATGTAAACTTTACAGGCATAGAGTGTATCTTCCTCTTAATGCAAAATGCACGGCCTTTAAACATTGTTATGGCTTGTAAATGTAAGCCGCAACCTTGACATTGCCACGAAAGAGATCATAAAATCTCTTCATTTTAAAATATTAAAAAATATTCCTCCAACCTGTTCAAAACGCAGAGTGAAGAAGAGCCAAAATTTGACATGTGTTCGGTAATTGCCTTCGTAAGTTTTTCTTTGAAGTTTTCAGGTCATGCAAGCAAGAGAGATTTCTCTGTGAGGTGGGTTAAAATCATCAGCGATTTGTTAAAAGATTAGGCTGAGTCTAGCTGGGCTTCAAAGGGACGTGGTGGCTCAGCGGCTAAGACGCTGAGCTTGTCGCTCAGAAAGGACGGCAGTTTGGCGGTTCGAATCCCCTAGTACCGTGCAACAGAGTGAGATCCCATTAACTTGTCCCAGCTTCTGCCAACCTAGCAGTTCGAAAGCACGTAAAAAATGCAAGTAGGAAAAATAGGAACCACCTTTGGTGGGAAGGGAACAGCGTTCCGTGCGCCTTCGGGCGTTGAGTCACGCCGGCCACATGACCACGGAGACGTCTCCGGACAGCGCTGGCTCTTCGGCTTTGAAACGGAGATGAGCACCGCCCCCCTAGAGTCGGGAACTACAAGCACATATGTGCGAGGGGAACCTTTACCTTTAGCTGTGTTTCATTTCAAACTTCCTAATAGATGACTCGTTACTCAAATTATTCAAACATAACTTGTTTTACAAACGACGGTCTAAGGTTTGGTTTTCCTCCTTTTTTTCCCTTCAGGGCATTTGTATACTTAAGCAATCTTCTCTATCCAGTGCCCCTCATCCACAAAGTAGCTGTTGTCAGTGAGAAGGGAGAAGTGCGTGGATTTCTACGTGTGGCAGTCCAAGCTATAGCTGGTAAGTGGCAGCCAGGCCTTGCCGAGAAGCGGAGGGTAGCTGTTGGTTGGTTCATGGCATTGTTGGTTTGTTCATGGTTTGGGCCGGTAACAGAATTGTAACTTTTAAAGATGGAAGTCAAGGTGTTTGAAAGCTGGTTTCTCTAAGTCAGGGGTCGTCAACCTTAAACACACAAAGAGCCCAAAGGTCATAACCGGAAGGCCCCCTGTTCAATTCTGGAGCCGACTGGAAGTCCAGTTCCTCCCACCATAGAGTCTCCTCCTAGCACGGCATCCTTTTTCCTCTACCTGTCCTAACCGAAAACCCTATCCATTGTGGAGTCGACCAGCTACAGGGAGCTGCAGCAGAGGGATGAAAGAGCCACATGCGGCTCCAGAGCTGCGGGTTGCCGACCCCTGCTCTAACTGCTGCTTTTTGCCTCTTTCCTTGGTGTTCTCGTAGCTTGATGGTTTTCTTGCAGACGTTTCATTACCAAAGTAGGTGACGTTATCATGACATGCTCTGCACTGATATGTTTACCTAGTTTGGTAATGAAACGTCTGCAGAGAAAACTACCAAGCTCAGAGAGCATCAAGGACCCCACAGTTCAGCCCTACGCTATAAATATTCTCCTCCATAGGCTTCTCTTTTTTTCGATAGCTGACGAAGAGGCCCCCGATTACGGCTCGGGTGTTCGGCAGTCTGGCACAGCCAAAATCTCATTCGATAATGAGTATTTCGACAAGGTAACCTCTTATTTAAGTGCATCTCTATAGTCTTGGCGTTCAAAGGGCAAAGAAGGATTCTGTTGTGGCCCGTCAGTGGCCAGCAGAGCTGGCAGCAGATTCGGACAGTGAGGAGGGTTGGGGAGGAAGATGGGCCAGTCCTGGAGTCTGAGGAGGGCTCTGGGGAGGGCTCTGTGTCGGAGGAAGAGAGGGGGCCAGGGCCATCCGACAGTTATCAACTGCCTTCAGAGACAGACATCAATGAGGCAGAGGAACAGCTGGAATCTTTTCCCGATGTGCACATGTGCAGAGTGGCCAGACAAAGGGAACAGCTAAGGAACAGGGGTCGACTTGGGAGTAAGGCTACAGGTAGACGGTGAATCGCCCCTCCCATAGGGAATAAAAGAGGAGCGAAAGGGGAGTGGAGTTTGCAGGAGGCCATTCATTTATTCCTGCATTCTGGCCAAGTATTACGGTAGAGTCTGAAAGATATCGGCCTGGCCATTCTCCAAGCCTGTTAAAGGTTGATTGTGGACTATCTTAAAAGATTGCGGGAGAGGAAAGACTTGGCTGGAGAGGAATTCACTGTCAATTAAATAAAAGGGGTTTATCGGGACGAGGACTCGGCTTTGGGCTGCTGGGGGAAGCCGAGATCAGAACAGATTCGTACGGGAAGAAAGCGGGAGGCCCTCTTCACAATGACATCCCCCTTTTCTTTGTGGTTCCTCAGAGCAACTTTTCATCCGTGACCATGACTCGTTCCGGACTGTCCTTGGAGGAACTGAGAATTGTCGAGGGACAAGGCCAGAGTGCCGACGTCAGTACGCCCCCGGAAGAAATCAACAGGATGAACGAGCTGGGTAAGTCGAGCAGAACTCACTTCCTGTAGAAAATCTCTTCTTCAGGAGAAATTGGAGACGCGTCAAATTAAGCTGGGGCCGTAGTATGCTAGAGCCAGATCCTAAAATATTTCGAGGGAGGGAGAAGCTTTATGTCTGCATGGAGCGGTTTCCCGCTCTTACCGTATTTTTCGGAATATAAGACGCACCTTTTTTTCCTCTAAAAAGTGGCTGAAAACCTGGGTGCGTCTTATACATCGAATACAGCATCTTTTGCCTCCCGGAACCCCGCCCCCTTCACCAAACTGGCTGTGCCTAGCTTTATGGAGGCTTCCAGAGAGCTCCTGGGGGCTGGGGAGGGCAGAAATTAGCCTCAAATGGGCAGTTCCCCCCCACCCCCCAGCAGCACTCTATAAGCCTCCATGCATGCAATTTATTTGACACAAAAATGGCCCGTTTTTGTGATAAATGGGCGATTTTTTTGCTCATTTTGCATCCCCCCAGGAGCACTCTGCAAGCCCCCCCAAGACTAGTCATGCTTTTTATTTGAAAAAACGGCTCCATTTCCACAGAGAAACTGGCTGTTTGGGGGAGGTTTGCAGAATACAAAAAGGTTTTTTCCCCTGCTCTTTAACTGTTTCTGTGCTTACGGTTTGTCAGCAATTTCCTTGTCCAGCACATGGATAAATACACCTGGAAACATCAACCTACCTACCCACTCTCTCTCTCTCCCTACCTACCTACTGTATTTCTCTCTCTCTCTATCCCTTTATCTACCTACCTACCTACTATCTCTACCTACCTACCTACCTACTGTATTTCTCTTTCTTTCTCTCCCTCTCTCTCCCTCTTTTAAAACATATTTAAATACTTTTTTTTCCAGACCTGAAATCCAGCACCCTGTTGGATGGCAAGATGGCCATGGAAGGCTTTACTGAGGAGGTTGGGGACCATCTGAAACTGGGCAGTGTCTTTACCTTTCGGGTGACGGTGCTGCAGGCCAGCGGGATCCTCCCGGAATATGCAGATATCTTCTGCCAATTCAAGTAAGTCTAAGGAAGCTCCTTGTCCTCATGGTTGCACAAAGTCCAAACACCCCCCCCCTCCCGCTCAGGCAGGAAACCCTATCCCATTTCAGACAAATGGTTGTCAAATCTGTTCTTGAAAGCCTCCAGTGTTGGGGCATTCACAACTTCTGGAGGCAAGTTGTTCCACTGATTAATTGTTCTCATTGTCAGGAAATTTCTCCTTAGTCATTGATTAGTTTCCCCCCATTGCTTCTTGTTCTGCCCTCAGGTGCTTTGGAGAATAGCTTGACTCCCTCTTCTTTGTGGCAACCCCTGAGATATTGGAACACTGCTATCATGTCTCCCCTAGTCCTTCTTTTCATAAGATTAGACTGTCGTATTTTTGGAGTATAAGACGCACCTTTTTCCTCCCTAAAATAGCGTGGAAATGTCGGTGCGTCTTATATACTGAATACAGCTGATTTTTGGCCTCCCAAAGCCCTGCCCTCACATCATATTGTTTCTGAAAAACCGGCAGAAAATATGCCGTTATTCACAAAAATGGAGGTCTTTTTGCCTTCTCCCAGCTTCTGCAAGCACTCTGCAATCTTCAGCAGGGCTGGGCGGGGTGGGGGGGAGGGAAAAATGCCCCTGTTGTTCACCTGACTTTTGCAAAAATGGGAGTGTTTTTGCCTTCCCCCAGCCCTGCTGAAACCTGCAGAGTGCTCCTGGGGGGCCAGGGAGGACAAAAACATTTTTTCCCTTACCTACCTCTTCGAAATCTTGGTTAGTCTTATACACTGGTGCGTCTTATAGTCCAAAAGATACGGTATATATAAACTATATGATTTCCTATCTAAACCAGAGTTTGGACTAGAAGACCTCCAAGGTCCCTTCCAAGTCTTGTTATCCTGTTTTCTGAATAACAGAAATGGAGATGGCAGGTCTACGGATAGTCCTTGACCTGGTAGTCAGGTAGTCCTTGACCTGAAGGCCCTCATTGGGGCCCAAACGAACATGGCTAATCGAGGCAATGATGGCGCGATTCGCCCTTCACCTGGTTTCTTCTTGTTTTCCTAGCTTTCTTCACCGGCACGATGAAGCTTTCTCCACCGAGCCTCTGAAAAATAACGGCCGAGGGACCCCGCTTGGATTTTATCACGTCCAAAATGTAAGTGAAGAGGTGACCTTCCTGGAGGGATCCTTGGTGGCTTCTCAGAGATCAGAATCACCTGTAAATGAAGTATGGGCAGCAACCTTTCTATTTCCAGATAAGTGTTTTGACCCAGGCTTCCTTAAAAAGCAAGAAGCAGAGTCTGGGTCCCCCGGCAAAGCCACTTTTATTTACACGACTGTGAATTCCTTTCATTCACAGTCAACCAGGCTTGGCAAACAGTCTTTCCGAGGAATGTTAATCCACACGAACCTTATCTCGCTTGGAGAGCTGTCAGATGACTAGTTTCCAAACGCAGGTCAAGGCAACACTTGGCACAACTGTGAATTCCTTTTATTCACAGTCAGCAAGGCTTTAGCAAACAGTCTTTCCGAGGAATGTTAATCCACACGAACTTTATCTCGCTTGGAGAGCTGCCAGATAACTAGTTTCCAAACGCAGGTCAAGGCAACACTTGGCAAGACTGTGAATTCCTTTCATTCACAGACAGCCAGGCTTTAGCAAACAGTCTTTCAAAGGAATGTTTATCCACACGAACCTTATCTCGCTTGGCGAGCTGTCAGATAACTGGTTTCCAAACGCAGGTCAAGGCAACACTTGGCACAGAATCTCTTATAGTCACAAACAGAACTCTCCAATCTTTTTTTTTTAAAGCAATTTTTATTGATTTTGCATAAACACAATTAATACAGACTTAACAAGAAAAACCTAAAAAAGCCATCTTGCATCCCAAATTACAAATTTTACAGAGTATATCAGTTATTCATGGGTTTCTATATGTTTCATCGGTAATTATCACTTGTTTTTCATATCAAATTATTGCAATTCTTATATCTCGACCTTAATCATTAATTATTTTAACAACCCTTTATGTGTAATGTAAGACTATCTAATGGCATTCTATTTATAAAACAAATAACAAGAGAAGAAAATAAATTTTAAAAAGGAAAAGTTATCACCCCAAAATTGCGTCTTTTAAAACAGGGGTCCCCAACCCCCGGGCCGCGGACCGGTGCTGGTCCGTGGCTGGGTAGGAGCCGGGCCGCAGGGCTGGAGAGGAGAAGGAGGGAGGAGGGGGCAGCCCCCTGAGCAGAGTGCGCGGGAGAACGCAGGCGCGGCTGTTCGCGCCGTTGGAGTGCGGCTCTTCCTCCACCCTCGTCGACGGAGGGACTCCTAGGCGCCGCCGGAGCAACCCTCCCTACCGGCCACCAATTCCCTCCCCCCCGCGGAGCCTCCCCTGCTGGCATGCCGGCCACTCATTTTCTTCCAGGGGCTGCGGAGGCTCCGCGGGCAGGGGAGGGAACTGGCGGCCGTAGGGAGGGTTGCTCCGGCGGCGCCCAGGAGTCCCTCCGTCGACGAGGATGGAGGAAGAGCCCCCACCATCCTCCTGCGTCCTCCCGCGCGCTCTGTCCAATGGGCTGCTCCCTCCTCCTCCTCTCCAGCGCTACGGCCCGGCTCCTACCCAGCCACGGAGCCTGACCGAGCGAACAAGCGACCAAGCGCGGTGGGCGGGCTGAGGAGGCTGGGGGGATGACGACGACGACAGACACACATAGAGAGACAGAGAAAAGGAGAAAGAAAAAGAGAAAGAAAGAAAAAAAGAGTGGGAGAGAGAGAAAGACAGACAGAGAGAAAGAGAAAGAGAGACAGAAAGGAAAGAAAGAGACAGAAAAAGATACAGAAAGAGAGAAAGAGAGAGAAAGAAAAAGAGAGGGAAAGAAAGAAAAAGAAAGAAAGAGAAAGAAATAAAGAGAGAAATAAAGAGAAAAAGGGAAAGAGAAAGAAAGAAATAGAGAGAGAGAGAAAGAGGGAAAGAAAGAGAGACAGAGGGAAAGAAAGAGAAAGAGAGAAAGAAAGAAAGAAAGAAAGAAAGAAAGAAAGAAAGAAAGAAAGAAAGAAAGAAAGAAAGAAAGAAAGAAAGAAAGAAAGAAAGAGAACTTACGGCCACAGTTGAGGCCATAAGTTTGGTTGCTAACCAAGATCATTGTTAAGTGAGTTTCACATTTTCCAAGTTGGCCACGCCCACCCAGTCACATGACTGCTGAGCCACTCAGCCGGTCCGCAGAATTTTCTTTAAAATGAAACCGGTCCCTGTTGCAAAAAAGGTTGGGGACCCCTGTTTTAAAAGATGTATTGACCAGATATTCATAAATTCTGTGCCTCTGTAAAATGATTATTATTCTTGAATAATCTCATTTTATAAGTTTTAAATCTCAAAAATGCATCATGTAGCTTAATATCAATATCCCAAAATTCTCATCTCCTGTTTTAATCTATTTCTTCTTTAAGAGTATCTTTAGAATCTGACCACCTATTAACATCCTTTTTCCATTCTCCAACCTACCTATGTAAATTCGATAGCAATATGAAACTTTCCACTCTTGAAACAACCGAAGGGACGAATTGTTTCCCGCAAAAGCCCCCTCCCCGTTCGCGCCTCTTTTGTTTCCCAGGGGAGGGGCCAATCCACCTCCAAGGTGTGGCTTTACTCCCAAGTTGGCCCTGCTTTCTTAGTTGCTCTTGTCTTCTGGCAGCTCTGGGAACAGGCTCCAGCTGTTCCTCTGGCTCACTGCTGTCTCCTCTTGACAGATTTCCGTGGAAGTGACCGAGTCCTTTGTCGAATACATCAAGACCAAGCCCATTGTCTTTGAGGTCTTTGGACACTATCAGCTCCACCCGCTCCACTTGCAGGGGCAGGAACTCAACAGGTACCTGGATAGCAAGATAGATGGTCCTCGGCTTACAACAGAAGAATATGGGCTTCTTTTCTCCCAACTGTCCAGAGGATAGGCTTAAGATACAGAAGGATCTTGACAAACGTGAACATTGGGCACTAATAAAATGAAATTCAATGGCGAAAAGAGTCAGGTTCTACATTTAGGCAACAAAAATGAAATGCACAGGGACAGTATAGGTGGTACCTTGCTCAATAGCAGTAACTGTGAAAGGGATCTTGGAGTCCTAGTGGACAACCATTGAAATAGGAGCCAGCCGTGGGCAGCAGCTGCCAAAAAAGCCAACCCAGTTCTAGGCTGCATCAACAGAGGGAGAGAATCAAGATCACAGGAAGTGTTGATACCACTTTATAAGGCCTTGGGAAGGCCACACTTGGAATACGGCATTCAGTTTTGGTCGCCACGATGTAGAAAAGATGTGGAGACTCTAGAAAGAGTGCAGAGAAGAGCAACCAAGAGGATGAGGGGACTGGAGGCTAAAACCTAGGAAGAACGGTTGCAGGAACTGGGTATGTCTAGTTTAATGAAAAGGAGGACCAGGGGAGACATGATAGCAGTCTTCCAATATCTCAGGGGTTGCCACAAAGAAGAGGGAGTCAAGCTATTCTCCAAGGCACCTGAGGGCAGGACAAGAAGCAATGGGGTTGGACTAGATGACCTCAAAGGTCCCTTCCAACTCTGCTATTGTATTGTATTTATTTATTTATTTATTGTATCTCCCATCCTTGTAGGGTTGAGTAAAAACAGAGCCTAGGGTAATTCAGAATCCCTTTTGTCTTGAGTCTAGCACTCCTCTCTTTCCCTTTCTAGGAATGGTCTGGGTTGCTGTCACCTTAGCAGGTCACAGAAAGTCTACAGGTAGTCCTCCACTTACGAGAGTTCATTTAGTGACCGCTCAAAGTTAAGACGGTGCTGAAAAATGGGCCGTCTTAGGGCCACTTTTCAGTTATGACCCTTGCAGCATCCCCGTGATCAGGTGACCCCAATTCAGATGCTTGGCCACTGGTTCGTATTTATGACGGTTGCAGGGACCCTCTTTTGTGACCTTCCGACAAGCCAAGTCAGGGGGGAAGCCGGATTCACTTAACAACCAGGTTACTAATGTCTTAACTGCAGTTATTCACTTAGGAAGCGAGGCAAGAAAGGTTGGGAAATGGGGCCGAATCCACTTGACAAATGTCTCAGATAACAACAGAAACGTTGGGCTCAATTGTAGTCGTACGTCGAGGACTGCCTGTGTGAGGGGATCTGTCCATCCTCAGTGTGGTGCTGAATTTAAAGATGTCATTGTCCCTCCCTTTTTCTTGAGATAACACAGCAGTTGTGCTAACGGCCTCTTTTCTCCACAGCCCTCCACAGCCATCCCGGCGATATTTCCCACCACCCATGCCTCTCTCAAAGCCAGGTAAGAGTTGTTTTTCCTGGGAACGAGAAATTGTCCCCTCTGAGTAACAAAGTTTTCAGCAAACAAAAATGTTTAGAAGATCCCAGGGAGTCACACAATGTTGGGTGAAATCGGGTGGCATCAAATTAGAAAGGAAGGAAGGAAGGAAGGAAGGAAGGAAGGAAAGAAAGAAAGAAAGAAAGAAAGAAAGAAAGAAAGAAAGAAAGAAAGAAAGAAAGAAAGAAAGAAAGAGAAAGAAAGAAAGATTAATGGATGGATGGAGGGGAGAGAATAGATTAGATAGAGATAGATAGATTAGAGGTAGGTAGGTAGATTGATGGATGGATGGAGAATAGATTAGAGAGACAATACATTAGAGAGACAATAGTCATGGATTGATGGATGGATGGCGAATAGATTAGAGAGACAATACATTAGAGAGACAATAGTCATGGATTGATGGATGGATGGAGAATAGATTAGAGAGACAATAGATTAGATAAGATAGCTAGCTAGCTAGATAGGTAGATGGATAATAGATGAGAGAGAATAGGATAGATAGATAGATAGATAGATAGATAGATAGATAGATAGATAGATAGATAGATAGATAGATAGATAGATAGATAGATAGATGATAGAGATTAAAGATAGATGGATAGATAGATACAGAATAGATTAGAGAGAGAAAGAGAGAGAGAGAAAATAGATTAGACATGGATGGATGGAGAATAGATTAGAGAGAGAGAATACATTATAGATAGATAGATAGATAGAGAGAGAGAGAGAGAGAGAGAGAGAGAGAGAGAGAGAGAGAGAGATTTTATTTTAATCACATTTATATCCCGCCCTTCTCCACAAAGGACCCAGGGCGGCGCACAGGAATTTAAAAAACATACAAAATGGATAGATAGATAGATAGATAGATAGATAGATAGATAGATAGATGGATGGATGGATGGATGGATGGATGGATGGATGGATGGATGGATGGGCGGACGGACAGATTAATTAATTCTTTATTGACCAAGTGTGATTGGACACAAGGAATTGGTCTTTGGTGCATAGGCTCTCTTATGTAAATAAGGAGAATAAAATACATACATTCATCAAGGATAAAAAGATACAACACTTAGTGATAGTCAAGGTTACTAATAAGCTATCAAATCATACTAGGAAACAAATAAAAACAGTATAAATTGAAAGATACAAGCAGCATGGTTATAGTCATAAGTGGGGAAAGATAGATACTAGGAAGGAAGATAATAATAATATAATAATAATAATAATAATATAATAATAATAATAATAATAATAATAATTAATAATAATACAGTCTTAGTAAATTATTGACAGTGTTGTGGAAATTTGTTGTTATTCATGGATCGCCGAGAATCTGCTATTCTTCTCACCCCCGGAGATTGTGTCGGATTCCTGTTGATCAACACTTTTCTACTCACACGTGGTTCCATCCCATCGCTCATCGCGTCACCTTGCCACCCCCCCGCCTTGGCTTTTTCTTTTGGTTTATCTTTCAGCTATGCATGTTGAATTCTTTCATTCATTCCATTTTTCTCCTCCCCACCTTCTCTCCCTCCCCATGCCTCCCTTCTCTTTTCTCACCATTGTCTCTTTGGCCGGACGGCCTTTTCCTCCCACGCCCTCATTGCTTCCTCCAGACCATGAGAGAAAAATTGAATTGGTCAAGTATCTCATGTCTGACTATGTACATGCGCCCGTGCTCGACGCCGTCTCCCAGCATGCCAACGTGCTTGCGACGTCGGCGGTGGCAACGTTCCAAGACGATGCTGACCCGTCGCCTCCTTTTCTCTCTCTGCCTGTCCCCAGCTGTCAGGCTCAGCGGTTCCCCAAGCGAGATGGTCAGTAGCCCAATCAGTCTGGGATCCGCGTCGAAACAACCCTTAGAGGTGAAATCCAGCAGGTTCTGATAGGTTCTGCACAGCCGGTAGCGGAGGTTTTGAGTCGTTCGAAGAACCAGTAGCGGAAATTTTAAATAGTTCGGTGAACCGGCAAATGCCACCTCTGGCTGGCCCCAGGAGTGGGGAGGGAATGGGGATTTTGCAGTATCCTTCCCCCAGGAGTGGGGAGGGAATGGAGATTTTGCAGTATCCTTCCCCTGGAGTGGGGAGGGAATGGAGATTTTGCAGTATCCTTCCCCTGGAGTGGGGAGAAAGTGGAGACTTTGCAGTATCCTTCCCCTGGAGTGGGGAGGGAATGGAGACTTTGCAGTATCCTTCCCCTGGAGTGGGGAGGGAATGGAGATTTTGCAGTATCCTTCCCCTGGAGTGGGGAGAAAGTGGAGACTTTGCAGTATCCTTCCCCTGGAGTGGGGAGGGAATGGAGATTTTGCAGTATCCTTCCCCTGGAGTGGGGAGGGAATGGAGATTTTGCAGTATCCTTCCCCTGGAGTGGGGAGGGAATGGAGATTTTGCAATATCCTTCCCCTGGAGTGGGGAGAAAGTGGAGACTTTGCAGTATCCTTCCCCTGGAGTGGGGAGGGAATGGAGACTTTGCAGTATCCTTCCCCTGGATGATCCTCAACCATCAGTGCCAGTCAGTAATATTTGCCATACATTTTTAAATGTTCAGTTGACTGAGTTTCATGTTTCCTGAATAAAAAGAGATAATAATAATAATAAGCGCCTTGAGTGCAGTTCCAAAACCACTGGAGCTCCAATTGAGCACCGTTGTCATTGACAAATTTGCCATCAGTCAATTGCAGAAGGAGGCTTTACTTGAAACAGCTTCCATCCTGCGACGATATCTGTAACACCATCAAACATCCAGATCTGCCTATCCCAGATCCTTAGTAAGGACTCGATAGGTAGTCAAAAATACTAGACCCAGTCTGAACATCTGGCAGACTGCCTGATTATCAGCAACAACAACGTTTTGCTGGTAAGGCCACACTTGGAACACGCTGGTAAGGCCACACCTGGAATACTGCATACAGTTTTGGTCGCCACGATGTAGAAAAGACGTGGAGACTCTGGAAAGAGTGCAGAGAAGAGCAACCAAGATGATTAGGGGACTGGAGGCTAAAACATATGAAGAACGGTTGCAGGAACTGGGTAGGTCTAGTTTGATGAAGAGAAGGACCAGGGGAGACATGATAGCAGTCTTCCGATATCTCAGAGGGTGCCCCAAAGAAGAGGGAGTCAAACTATTCTCCAAGGCACCTGGGGGCAGGACAAGAAGCAATGGGTGGAAACTAATCAAGGAGAGAAGCAACTTAGAACTAAGGAGAAATTTCCTGACAGTTAGAACAATTAACCTCTGAAACAGCTTGCCTCCAGAAGTTGTGAATGCCCCAACCCTGGAAGTCTTTAAGAAGATGTTAGATAGCCATTATGTCTGAAATGGTATAAGGATCCTGCCCACGCAGGGGGTTGGACTAGAAGACCTACAAGGTCCCTTCCAACTCTGCTATTGTATTGTATTATAACACCAATAACAATACTACAACATCACCAATTGTTGCTGATTAACAAGTGACAAGGGGGAAATTGCTCCCCTTATTATCATATTATCATATCGTATAATGGGGGCACGATGGCTCAGTGGTGAAAGAGGTTGAGCATGTCAGTTGGAAAGGTGACAGCTGGGGTTCATGACCTGAGCGCCGCAGGACGGGGTGAATTCCAGAGGTGCGTTCCTACCAGTTCGGACCGATTTGGCTGAGTCTGTAGTAACTGCCACGCCCCTGAACCAGTTCTATCAGCGGCAGTGCCATCTTGATTTTCGGTTCTGCGCATGCGCAGAACAATCTTTCTTGCAATTTTTTTTCTTTTTTTCCCTTTTCTAATGTGCACATGCCCAGACCTTTTTAGGTGCAAATGCGCAGGCGCATGGAACGAAATTTTTGCATGCCGAACCGGTAGTAATGCCGGTAGCAACCTACCCCTGGTGAGCTCCCGTTACTTGCTCCAGCTCCTGCCCACCTAGCAGTTTGAAATCACGTAAATGCAAGTAGATAAACAGGTAGCACTACGGTGGGAAGGTAAGAGTGTGCTTCGCTGTGTAGCCATGCTGGCCACATGATCATGGGAAATGTCTTCGGAGAGTGCTGGCTCCCTCGACTAAGAAACGGAGATGAGCATTGGCACCTAGAGTCTGGGAATGAGTGGGGTTTGTGAGTGTTGAGGACACTGGGTTGAGAAAGACAGGGGAAACCTTTTCCTTCATGTTATAATGTCATATTATTTTAGGCTGGAGCTTATGAGTCTTAACCTATCAGGGAAAGCATGCCGGAAAAACTTCATTTAAGCATCACAAGAGCTGCCTTTCACAACCCGGTGTCCTCAACACTCACAAAGCCCTTAGGAGGGTTCATAGGTCATTCCCAGACTGCGTTTCCTTTTCCTTTTTAAACCCGCCCCTTTTCTCTTTCAGTCCCAGCCACCAAACTCAACACGATGAATAAACCCAGCTTGGGACAGAGCATGACCAAATACGATCTCCTGGTTTGGTTCGAGATCAGCGAACTGGAGCCGACGGGAGAGTGAGTCGGGCCCGGTGGGGAGATTGCTAACAGGAGCAGTTAACGCTGCTCATCATTTGCGTTGAGACGGCTGAAGTGAAAGCTTTTCGCTGAGGAACATCTGACGAAGTGTTCTTCCCTAGAGCATGAAGCAAACTCCTTGTCCCGACAAAGACCCCTTTTAGCAAAGTCTTTCCAGGGAGGATTTACAGTCACGGACCTTATCTGGCTTGGAGAGCTGCCAGAGTGATAGCTGCAAAACTTAACAAGGAGTCTCAGAGAGTCCCGAACCAATGAAGCGAACTAATGGTCTCCTGCAAACTCCACTCCCCTTTCGCTCCTCTTTTCTTTCTTCTGGGAGGGGCCATTCACTGTTCACCTATGGCCTTGTTCCCAGGTCGACCCCTGTTCTTTAGCCATTCCCTTTGTCTGGCAACTGCGCATGTAGGAACAGGCTCCAGGTGTTCTTCTGCCCCACTGATCTCCGACAGCAAAGGCAGCAGAGAACTGTTGGATGGCCCTGGCCCCCTCTCTGCCTCCGACACAGAGCCTTCCTCTGAGCCTTCCCCAGACTCCAGGACTGGCCCATGTTCCTCCCCAACTTCCTCACTGAGTCTGTTGCCAGCTCCACTAGCTGCTGGCGGGCCACAACATCCCAGAATGAATGAGAGAAAGAGACAAATGCTATTCTCTGAACCTCCCTTGTAGCTAGTTTTAAGCACCCCCTCTCTGTTCCCCAAAAGCCTTCTCTAACAAACCTGGTTATCTGTTGTTAAGCTAAAATCTTGGTATTTCCCAGCAAATAGTCCAGCTCTATCTTTAATCTTATCCGAGGGGGGAAAGGGGTTGGGATGGAGGTAGCTGTGAGCCCTGGGGAATTAAGCCTCTCTCTCTCTCTCCCATCTTGATTTCCCCCTCTCTCCCTTGCAGATACATCCCGGCCATTGTTGACCACACCGGAGGCCTCCCCTGCCAAGGGACATTCTTGCTTCACCAGGTGGGCGGATGCTGAAATCCCCACAAAGGGAATCCAGCTTGATTCTGGCGACATTGGAAGACTTGTTTTCATTCGGGGGGTGGGTGGGGGTTATGAGTGGCAATAGAATTGCCATGTTCTTCTTTTTGTGATGTTGCTTCCCAATTTGCACCCCAGCTTACCCTCCTGCTGTTTCTGGTGGTCTCCTATCCAAGTTGTAATCAGACCAGGCCCTGCTGCCTCGGGTCAGGCAGGGACTGTTAGATGGTCTGTTTGAGCTGGGCTCTTGGAGATAGAAATTAACTGCGTTGCTTCCTCTTGGCCATCTGAGACGCAGCTCCTTCTTCATCGTCCCTTCAAGACGGCTCTGGTCCGAAGACTGCCCGACAACGGTTTGTCAGGCTGGATTTTTGCGGAGCTATTTTGCAGTCTGTCTCACCGCGTTGCTTCCGATCGACCTGAGACTGTGCTTTAGGCACCCCTATCTGGCAGGCTTCCCCAATTCAATTCAGTTCTCTGCCAGTCCAGATGGCTGGGGATCTTGGCGGCTTTTAAGTGTAACATTTAAAGAGGTGGAACGTTAAGAGTGAGAAGCAAACAGCTGGTCTCTCTTTCATCACTGCAGGGAATACAGCGGAGGATCACCATTACCATCATCCACGAGAAAGGCAACGAGCTCCACTGGAAAGATGTGCGAGAATTGGTAGTCGGTAGGTATTTTTCTCCTCCGTTTCTGGATGGCTCTGTTCTGACCGAGGCCTCCCAAGATCATGAAGCCGACTCCTCATCATGATAAAACCCCTTTTATTTAGGTTAAAGAGAATTCCTCTCTAGCAAAGTCCCACCAAACAGTCTTTCAAGGGATTTCACAACTACAGACCTTGATCAGGCTTGGAGAGCTGCCAGGCCGATATCTTCTAAACTCCATGCTGTAGCAGCAATTCCTTGGCAAGAAGTCAGGAACGGATCTTCACCCTAATGAATTGAACTCATGGTCTCCTGCAAGCTCCACTCCCCTTTCGCTCCTCTTTTATTCCCTATGAGAGGGGCCATTCATCGTCCACCTGTGGCCTTCCTCCCAAGTCAACCCCTGTTCTTTAGCTGTTTCCTTCGTCTGGCAACTCTGCGCATGCGCACACTGAGATCAGGCTCCAGCTGTTCTTCTGCCTCACTGATGTTTGACTCCGAAGGCAGCTGATAACTGTCAGACGGCCCTGGCTCCCTCTCTGCCTCCGACACAGAGCCCTCCTCAGAGCCTTCCCCAGACTCCAGGACTGGCCCATCTTCCTCCCCAACCCTCCTCACTGTCCGAATCTGCTGCCAGCTCTGCTGTGATAACTATATCACAGCTATTTGTAAGTACCAGAGGCTGGTTTTTGCAGGAAGGAACTTAACATTCCACAAAGATTTGACTTGGCATTTGGATTGATGAATGGCTTTGAGTGGGGAAACGCCCCAATCTGGAGACATTTGTCCCCCAAATCCTTCTGCAATTACACAGCTTTCTGAAAGTGATTGTAAGAGATGGCCAGGCTTAGCTTGAGGGAAAAGGGGTGTGTGTCAAAGATGTCATGAGTCATAAGTCCCTTTGCGCCCATAAGAGATCCAGGTTCGGCCCTCTTGGAATACGAACCGACTTTTTACCTACCGCCAATTTGCTTGGCCGTTAGTAGCTCAGATTCTTGTAGCGAGCCTAAGCTTGCAATACATCTTTACAGACGTTTGGAGCTTCCGACTACCCTTAGCGCTTGATGGGGCGTTTCCCTTGGTGCTTCTTCCCTGCGAAGCCACACACACACACACACACACACACACACACACACACACACACTAAATATGTGCTCTTTTGCCTCTGTCCTCTCCGCAGGGCGCATCCGGAACAAAGCCGAAGTGGACGAAACGGCCGTGGACGCCGTCTTGTCTCTCAACATCATCTCCGCCAAATACTTGAGGGTCTCTCACAGCTCCAACAGGTCAGAGGTGTTCCTCGGCCCAGGTCGGCTCCCCAACCTGGGAGCCCCAGCTAGGGGTGGGCTGCAATTCCCATGCTCCCTAGACAACCTGGCGGACGGAAGTTGTGACCCACTTATGGGGGTCCTTGGGGTGGGGGTGGGGGTAGGCTCCTCTGTTCTCTGAGCAGGTATTGGACCTAACGGGAAAAAGTGAGGTTGTGGCCAGAGGCGGGTTGGTTCCTGTTTGGCCGAACCGGTAGTGGAATTGCAGCCTTGCTTGGTCGCAGAACCAGCAGTGACCCAGGCTGGCCGCGGCCCCGATCTCTTATGCCATTGCCGGCATCTTTCTGCACATGCGCAGAACCATATTTAGTCAACCAGCAACATGCGGCAGGGGCGCTCGCTTGCAATGAACCAGTACCGACCAGTATAGGAACCCACCCCTGGTCTGTGACCGCGTTTATCTTTAGAAATAGTGAAAAGGATAAACTGGGTTTTTTTCACCAGGATCTGAGAAATGGTACAGCCTGAATGCGCTAATGTTAGGCATGCAGACCTCTCACATGAGACTTTCATAATAGACAAATAACGATCTATGATTATAAAATTATATATAGATTATAGAGCCGAGGTGGCGCAGTGGTTAGAGTGCAGTACTGCAGGCTCCTTCTGCTGACTGCCGACTGCCTGCAGTTTGGCAGTTCGAATCGCACAAGGCTCAAGGTTGACTCAGCCTTCCCTCCTTCCCAGGTGGGTCAAATGAGGACCCAGATTGCTGGGGGGCAAGAGGCCGACTCTGTAAACCACTTAGAGAGGGCTGTAAAAGCACCGTGAAGCGGTATATAAGTCTAAGCGCTATTACTATCTCTGCCCACTGTCAGGAGTTCGAATCTCACCAGGCTGAAGGTGGACTCAGCCTTCCGTCCTTCCGAGGTGGGTCAAATGATTACCCAGATTGTTGGGGGGCAAGAGGCTGACTCTTTAAACCGCTTAGAGAGGGCTGTAAAAGCACCATGAAGCGGTATATAAGTCTAAGTGCTATTGCTATAACTCGCCACAACGGTTTTTTGCTCTCCACCCCACCCCCCTAGGCTTCCGTCTTATGACGGCCCTTTAGGCTGTGAAATAAATTCATTCATCATGCAGGAACTGGGGATGTCTAGTTTAATGAAAAGAAGGACTAAGGGGAGACATGATAGCAGTCTTCCGATATCTCAGGGGTTGCCCCAAAAAAGAGGGAGCCAAACTATTCTCCAAGGCACCTGAGGGCAGAACAAGAAGCAATGGGTGGAAACTAATCAAGGAGAGAAGCAATCTAGAATTTAAGGAGAAATTTCCTGACAGTTAGAACAATCAACCAGTGGAACAGCTTCCCTCCAGAAGTTATGAATGCCCCAACACTGCAAGTCTTCAAGAAGATGTTGGATAGCCATTTGTCTGAAACGGTGTAGGGTTGCCTGCCTAGGCAGGGGGGTTGGACTAGAAGACCTCCAAGGTCCCTTCCAACTCTGCTCTTGCATTGCATTGAATTGTATCCCTTTTGCGATTTGCCCAGTTGTCAGCTCTTGCCCTTGGCAGGAAAAGATGGATGCCCCAGAAATGTTCACATCCATGATGCATGTCTCTCTCTCTCGCGCTCTGTGTGTGTGTGTGTGTTTGTGCGTGCGTGTTCATGCCCCTGCATTTGTGTCTTTGGGTTGTCCTCTGGCTGGAGTGGTTTGCTTTTTCTCCGCTGCTTTTCCTTTGTTTGGGGGGGCCGACCTAACGAACGCTTTCTGTATCTCCACAGGCTCTTCCTTGATAAGGATATGCCTAGGTATTTTTCACATTTGCTTCCTTGGCGCCCAACCTAGCGCCCCGCCTCTCCCCGCCCCGCCCCCCCCTTTCCCCCCAATCCCAGTTTGGCTGGCGGGCAGAGCTTCCATCCACCTCCTTCCCCTACTGCCCCTCTGCTGCCTTGCGCTGTGGCACCTCGCCTTGTTTTGGGGGGGACGGGGACGACGGCGGCTTTAAAATCTCCCCTTTGCCCTGTTCTCAGAGGCCTGGCCAGCAGCTCTTGGGAATCTTAGGTGGGGGTGGGGGTGGGGGGCTGCAAAAGAGATCTTTTGTGATCTAAGACAGGGGTCCCCAACCCCTGGGCCACGGACTGGTGCCGGTCCATGGCTTGAAAGGAACCGGGTCGCAGTGAGCGGCGCAACTCTTAGAAAGGGCCAGAGAGGAGGAGGAGGGAGGAGGGGGCAGCCCCCTGGGCAGAGCGCGCACCGGGGGGCGGGAGAGTGCAGGCGTGGCCGCTCGCAGCGTTGGGGGCCCGAGAGGGGTGAGTGAGCCGACTCACCCCCCCCCCCCGCGTGCGCATGTGCCGCCTGTCCCCCCCCCCCCCCCCCGCTCCACCTCTACACCGGCCGAGCCATGGCCACCAGTCCGCGGAATTTTTTTAACATGAAACCGCTCCCTGGTGCCAAAAAGGTTGGGGACCCCTGATCTAAGAGATTTGGCCCAGCATCTGAGTCTGCTAGCTAGAAGCTTTTCCATGAGTTCAAGTCTCAGATTTGTGCTTAGCTTCTTTCTCCCTTCCTCCTCCCTCCCTGCCTTATTTAGTTTTTACTTGTCGCTCTTTTCCCGAATCCCCATCCTCGAAAATCCGAAAAGGGGGTTCTTTTCCAGTGTGTCCTGAACCACCCCCCACCCACCCACCCCCCAATTCCCAGTCTGTGTCCATTTATGTTTCGTTCTTTCTGATTCCATCCCTTTGGCTTCTCTTGTGCTCAGTCTTTGCTTCTCCCGTGGTCGAAAATGCCATTTCCACTCTCCTCTCTCTCTGCTCCTCCTCTCTCTCTCCTCCTCTTTCCCTCACCTCTACTTCCCTCTCTCCTATCCCCTCTCTTCCCCTCCTCTCCACCCTTCCACTCTCTCCGTTTAGCTTACATGGTGTATTTCAGCATCTGAAATGCAGACTCAATTTAAGATTGCCGGTGTCAATGGTTACTTCTCGCTTTCCTGGGCAAGATTTACTTTCTTATAACCCGGCATAGCAGGTCCGTCCAGATTTAGAAGGGCTGAAGCAGCTTTATGGAATAGCTGTAGGGCAGGGCTGGGCCACTCCATTGTGTTTCCTTCAAGAGGGTAAGCAAACCTTGGGAAATTTTAGCTAGCTAGGGCCACCTTCGCGAAACGAAAGCCAGGCCTTTTTTCCTTGTTTGCCCACAGAAAGGTAGCCATCGTTCCCTCCGTTTCTCAGTTATTATTATTTTTTAATAAAACAAAAATACACAAAGGAAAAACCATCATTCTACATTGAATCCTTTGGAAAGCAGGTCGACCTGTTACACACAACTCTTGTGCGTTTCTAGAACCATCATTGCTCATTCATCTCAATGTATAGATTTTAAATCCAAAAATTCATTATATATCTTAATATCATTACGCCAGAATTCTCCTCTAATATTCCATATTTGGTCTATCTTCTTCTTCAGACAAGTCTTACTTAAACATAACCACATAATGACATCCATTGACTATTCCCAAAAAAAATCTCTCCTGGTACTTCACCCTGGAAACGTATTCTGCATAGAAATCGCATTGTTTATGGAATAATCAATTATTATTCCATAATTCCGTTTGTCACTTCTGAATGCCAGGCATTCACCCTGACTCCTAAGCCAGGAACCGTGGGGTTGGTTTGATCTGGCAACACCCACCGTTGAAAAATTGAGGTTGGCAGTTAAGTGAGAAGATGTTCCGAGGATGTGGGTGTAAACACTTAGAAAAACTTAGAAAATGCTCCCTTCCACCTTCCAAGAATTGCTCTAAGCCAGGGATGTACAAACTTGGGAACTTTAAGACTTCTGGACTTCAACTCCCAGAATTCCCCAGCCAGCTATGCTATGCTGGGGAATTCTGGGAGTTGAAGTCCACAAGTCTTAAAAGTTCCCAAGTTTGGACATCCCTGCTCTAAGCCAAGGGTGTCAAACTCGATTCAAATTGACGGCTGCATCAGGGTTGTGTTTGACCTGGGAGGGGGGGTGGCATGGCCAGGGTGGGTGTGGCCAGCATGATGTCATTCGTGTCAGGGGGCGGTGCCTCTGGAGGAAGGCACAAGCGCTCTTCCTCCCGAGCTCCATTTTCGGCTGCAATGGCCTCCTGCAACCGTGGCCCACGCGCGGCCCTTAAGAGCTCCGTTTTCGCTGGCAGAGTCACCGCGGCTGGTCCGTCACTATTTCCAAGGCGGCCTCGCGGGCCAGATCTAAGCACCCCCACGGGCTGGATCCGGCCCCCGGAGCCTTGAGTTTGACACCTAAGCTTATTCAGGACAGTTGCTCAGCCACAGCTGGGAGAGGCAGCTCCGTACTGGAGCATCCGATCCTAGCCTTTGATTGTTATTATTTCTTCCCCCACCCCTCCAGAACTTTCTACCGCTTTGAGGCTGTCTGGGACAGCTCCCTGCACAACTCCCTTCTTTTGAACCGGGTGACCCCCTACGCGGAGAAGATCTACATGACCCTCTCGGCTTACCTGGAGGTGAGGTTGTGTTAGGACTATAATCCCAGTATTGGGTCGGCAATATACATATATATATATATATAAGCCATGATTACAAATGGTCTCTGTTACTTTAAGTGCTACAGTTGTATGTAATTGGCTGCTGTAATTATCTCAGCAATAAGAGGAAGCCAGGAGCACTGTTAGTTTGCTGACTTTGAACGGGAGATTCTGTGGTGTCGGATTAAGTCAGCAGAACAAGGAAGGATCGTGGATTGCAAGTGTAAGCTAACTGTGTTTTGAGTTAGACTGTACATTTGATTCAAGACTTACCATCACTGTTTGTGAAGAAGTACAATAGTTTATTTTTCCATCACAAGCAAAGCTACTTTTTTTTACTATCAATGTCTGAGTTATCATCATCGATGGCGATAGTGATCCAGCTGTTTTCTTCCCTTCCAGCTGGATCACTGCATCCAACCAGCCGTCATCACCAAGGACATCTGCATGGTCTTCTACTCGCGAGACGCCAAGATTTCGCCCCCCCGCTCGCTGCGGAGTCTCTTTGGACGTGGCTACTCCAAGTCTCCAGACTCGTAAGTCAGATCACCCCCCTGGGGCAGTCCAAGTGCCACAAGATGTTTGGCGGGCGGGCAGGCTTGTAGGCGGCCTAGTTTCCCATCTCTTGGTCTCTCGTAAACCTCCTCGTGAAATTTCAAAAGATTGATTGAGTTGGTTCTAGTTTAATTTGTAGACCGCTCTCTCTCCCCAAAGGGACTCGGGGCGGTGCACAGGAAATTGAAAAGCATACAAACATTGAACCATTATAAATATACAAAATCGAATTAAACCAACTATAACCCTGCGCTAAAAACCTAAAATCCTAAAAAACGAAACCCCTTAAAAACCCAATTAAAACAGTTTAAATATTCAGACTAAAGGCTGGAGAGGTAGATTAGGCCAGGCCGGCCTGATGGAAGAAGTGGGTCTTTAGCTTTTGGCGGAAGGAGCGGAGGTCCGTGGTTGTTCTGAGTTCGGGGGGTAGGTCGTTCCAGAGAGTTGGGCCCACCACAGAGAAGGCCCTTCCCCTGGGCGTCGCCCGCTGGCATTGCCTGGTGGACGGCACTCGGAGAAGTCCCTCTCTGTGGGAGCGAATCGGTCGAAGGGATGTGTGGGGCAGGATGCGATCTCGCAGATAACTAGGTCCCGTGCCATGGAGCGCTTTAAAGATGGTAAAGATGGCCCCGCCTCGAGTCCCTTCGGGGAGAGAGAGCGGGTTATAAATTAAAATTATTATTATTATTATTAAATCCTCAAGCGAGCGATCAAAGCAGAGGACTGTGATTTCAGGCTGACCAGGAATATGTCAAAGATTCTTTCACTTGACAAAAAAAGGAAAGCAGGTGTTCCTATTAGACATGATAAAAGTATATTTATTATATGACAAATGTATGAGCTACGGTGGCGCAGTGGTTAGAGTGCAGGACTGCAGACTACTTCTGCTGTCTTGTCGGCTGCCTGCAATTTGGCAGATCGAATCTCACCAGGCTCAAGGTTGACTCAGCCTTCCGTCCTTCCGAGGTGGGTCAAATGAGGACCCAGATTGTTGGGGGCAAGAGGCCGACTCTGTAAACCGCTTAGAGAGGGCTGTAAAAGCCCTGTGAAGTGATATATACAATCTAAGTGCTATTGCGCTATTGCTCTGATGAATTAACTCCAGTATGGACCAATGTAATGATTCTTGAAGAGCTTGGCCCTTTCCTGAGACTGCCTTGTTTTCTCAAATTATCGTGGGTTTTTTTTTTCTCCCCCTGCCTCCCTTTTTGCAAGCAGCAACCGAATAACCGGGATCTACGAGCTGAGCTTGTGCAAAATGGCTGACACCGGAAGCCCAGGTCAGAAAACTTCCCTTTTTTTATGAATATGCCAAAAAGAAAACAATTATTATTAATGTGTATTATCTTTTTACATTTACAACAGTTTTTCTCCTCCTACAATTAACAATATAATCGAGATTGCTTTTCTCCTGTCCCATTCACCCGTCTTATTTTACAACAACCCTACTTTCTTCTTTCCCTTCCTTCTTCTCTCCTTCTTTCCTTTCTTCTTGCCTCCTCTCCTTTCCCTTCTCTACTTCCCCTTCCTCTCCCCCACTCCTCCCCTCTTCTTCCCTTTCCTTCCCTCTCTCCTACTTGTCAGGGTTCCAAACAGCGTCCAAAATTAAATCAGAGTCCGAGGCAAAGTATTGCTCAAAGTTCCAATTTATTAAGAGAACCATGTTGGCACATCTGGGAAACCCCAAATCTGAAAGCTTCCCGGTTTTCCCCACCCAGTTGAAAGTTCAAGATCTTGCCCCACCCCTCCCCCACACCCACAAGTCCATCCCGTGGTCCAATCTTCCACTGCCATGCTGGCAGTTCCGCCCATCCAATTTCAGTCAGACAAAGGATGACCTTAGATTTCTGGAAAGAATATTGTTATGGCTACATATTATCTAACCCCGTACAATCCCATTTCCCCACCATAGAAAATGCATTGTAGAATAATAGAAAGTGTGGCAGGCCAAAGATCCAAAAGGAAAGATGGCTGCAGGCCTGACACTTCTCCTACTTCCCTTCCATTTCTTCCTCTCCTCTTCCCTTTCTTCTTCCCCTCTTCTGCCCCTTGTCTATGGAGATTCTCCATCATCCAGGTCACGGTTATCCCAGAGGTGCTTTTTCCAAAAGGCAACGAGACTTCCTTTGTTCGGTTACAGAGCAGAAGTTCGCGACCTTCCCACCCGGTGCCTTGGAAACTGACTTGACCTGAATCCAGTTTTTTTTTTATGTTTCAGGAATGCAGAGGAGGAGAAGGAAAGTCCTGGACACTTCAGTGGCCTACGTCCGAGGGGAAGAGAACCTGGCGGGGTGGAGACCCCGAGGAGACAGCCTGATCCTGGAGCACCAGTGGGAACTGGAGAAGCTGGAGCTGCTGCATGAGGTGGGGGCCCAAAGGAGCAGGAAGGGGAGAGGGGGGGGGGGCTGGGATTCCTTTGCTTGGTTTCAAGCATGGGTTAAATTCTGTCTGACTGCCCTGGACTGAATTGAAAGATCTTTAGCCATGCCTCCTCTGCCAGCACCTCAGATTTTTTCAATTCAGTCTAGCCCAATGGACATGTTTCAAAGTGGCTCCAGCCATTAAAGAAAAAAAATTGCCTTTTACTTGAACTCTCCAACTTTCAACGTCATTTCTACAGAGAGCAGGTCTGTTTAAAATTTGACTTTAACTTCAGAGAGCAGCTGTACTTTGCTGGCGTGTCCCCGGCATCGTTTTTATATTTGTATCTTAGTACTTTTCTATCCCACCCCCCTTTAATCTAATAATGCGTCATCTGGATTGCTTATTCTATAATCTTCTCCCCGGCTTCTTCTCTTGCTGCCCAGGTGGAGAAGACGCGTCACTTCCTGCTGCTGCGTGAGAAGCTGGGGGACGGCCTCCCCAAGTCCCTGAGCGACTCGCTCTCCCACAGCCTGAGTAGCAGCACCCTCAGCACCTCTACCAGCATCTCCTCGCAGATCTCCTCCACCACCTTTGAGAGCGCCATCACCCCCAGTGAGAGCAGCGGCTACGACTCGGCCGACATCGAGAGTCTCGTGGAGCGGGAGAAGGAGCTAGCTACCAAGGTACGGAGTCCGGCTGTCAGGGTTCCACATAATGCCCCCATAACAAACAGAACTCCGAGGCAGGCAGATTTCTCGGTTTTATTGGATCTATCATATTGACGCAGGATGGTGAAAACCGACTCTAAAGCTTCCCGTGGGTTTCACCTAATTAAGCGTAAAACTTTTACCCTTTTCCCAAACAGTCACAGGGGCCAATCAGGGTGCTGTCCAGTTGCTTGGTAACATTACTCCTCCTTTCTTCAGCCACCTGTTGGAATGTCCTTGGTTCCCAGGTGAAAGTATTTTGTTTTGGCTACAAACCCCAAGCTGTCTCTTCAATATAGAATAGAATAGAATACAATAGAATAGAATAGAATACAATACAATACAATACAATACAATACAATATGGAATGTAGAATACAATACAATACAATACAATATGGAATGTAGAATAGAATTTAATGTAGAATAGAATAGAATAGAAAATATGGGATGGAATAGAATACAATACAATACAATACAATACCGAATGTAGAATACAATACAATACAATACAATATGGAATGTAGAATAGAATTTAATGTAGAATAGAATAGAATAGAAAATATGGAATGGATTAGAATACAATACAATACAATACAATACAATATGGAATGTAGAATAGAATTTAATGTAGAATAGAATAGAATAGAAAATATGGAATGGAATAGAATAGAATACAATACAATACAATACGGAATCTAGAATACAATACAATACAATACAATATGGAATGTAGAATAGAATTTAATGTAGAATAGAATAGAATAGAAAATATGGAATGGAATGGAATAGAATAGAAAATATGGAATGGAATAGAATAGAATAGAAAATATGGAATGGAATGGAATAGAATAGAAAATATGGAATGGAATAGAGTAGAATAGAATAGAATAGAAAATATGGAATGGAATGGAATAAAAAATATGGAATGGAATAGAATAGAATAGAAAATATGGAATGGAATAGAATAGAAAATATGGAATGGAATAGAATAGAATAGAAAATATGGAATGGAATGGAATAGAATAGAAAATATGGAATGGAATGGAATAAAAAATATGGAATGGAATAGAATAGAATAGAATAGAAAATATGGAATGGAATAGAATAGAAAATATGGAATGGAATAGAATAGAATAGAAAATATGGAATGGAATGGAATAGAATAGAATAGAAAATATGGAATGGAATGGAATAGAATAGAAAATATGGAATGGAATAGAATAGAAAATATGGAATGGAATAGAATAGAATAGAAAATATGGAATGGAATGGAATGGAATAGAATAGAAGACTTGGAAGAGACCTTGGAGGTCTTCGAGTCCTCCAAGTGGTGAGGACTGGTGGCGATGCTGTCTAACCCACATTTTCCTACTTTATCTAGTAGTAGGCTATGGTCTACTTTATCAAATGCCTCTATTTTCCCCCTCCCTAACCCTCCTCTCCTGTTGTGGCAACACTGAAGCCTCCAAGATGGCCTCAGTCAGGTCAACTTCAGAGTTGACACCGAGCGTGTGTGATGCTTGTGGGGGTGGTATTTGCGAACCTGCCTTCTTCCCGCACCCCCTTTCTCCCTAAAATGGGGAGACCCTCTCGATCCGTGTTATCTCAGCCTTGGCAATTTTTTAAGATGGACTGGACTTCAACTCCCAGAAACCCCCAGCCATCTTTCCTTTGGCCCACTTCCTCTGTCCTAATCCGCGCTTTCTTCGCAGTGCCTTCAGCTTCTTACTCATTCTTTCAACCGCGAATTTAACCAGGTCTACAACAGCATCAGTGATTGTAAGGTAAGCCGAGCCCTTAAACCCGCGGGGGCCACAAGAGGGGTTTTTTTCCATCGAAGGGGCCGAGCTGAGAGCCATTGCCTCCTCTTCTTCCAGCTGTCCGACATCTCTCCCATCGGGCGGGATTCTTCGGTCTCCAGCTTCAGCAGCTCCACCCTCACCCCGTCCACCACCTGCCCCTCGCTGTCGGATTCGAGGTACAACTCCGTGGATCAGAAGTGAGTGGAGCTGAGTTGGTGCCCGTCCCTCGGCAGAGCCCCCCTCTAAGTCTCTCTCTCTCTCTCTGGCCTGGGAAGAAATTTGCTTTCCCCCTGCCCTCCCGCTCAGTCCTGTTCATCCTGATGGAGGCCTGCTTTAAAGGCAACCTCTGCTTTTTGGAGGGGGGCAGAGAGGTGTCATAATTTAATCCAGGTTTCAATAAAGCAGACTATTTGTAGCTCAGGGTTGACATGAGGGGCCCTTGGGGCTGTCTCGGTTTGCTTGGTTTCTTGACCCTAACTAGGTAACATCATTAGTGTTAGGACCAAAGGGAAGAGAGGGAGGGAGGGAGGGAGAAAGGAAGGAAAGAAAGAAAGAAAGAAAGAAAGAGGGAGGGAGAGAGAGAGAGAGAGAGAGAGAAAAGAAAGAAAGAAAGAAGAAGGAAGGAAGAAAGAAAGAAAGAGGAAAGAAAGAAAGAAAGAAAGAAAGAAAAAAAGAAAGAAAGAAAGAAAGAAAGAAAGAAAGAAAGAAAGAAAGAAAGAAAGAAAGAAAGAAAGAAAGAAAGAAAGAAAGAAAAATAGAATATTTGTAGCTCAGGGTTGACATGAGGGGCCCTTGGGGCTGTCTCGGTTTGCTTGGTTTCTTGACCCTAACTAGGTAACATCATTAGTGCTAGGACCAAAGGGAAGAGAGGGAGGGAGGGAGGGAGGGAGGGAGGGAGGGAGGGAGAAAGGAAAGAAAGAAAGAAAGAAAGAAAGAAAGAAAGAAAGAAAGAAAGAAAGAAAGAAAGAAAGAGAGAGAGAAAGAAAAAGAAAGAAAGAGAAAGAAAGAAAGAAAGAAAGAAAAGAAAGAGAGAGAGAGAAAGTAAAGAAAGAGAGAGAGAGAAAGAAAGAAAGAAAAAAAAAGAAAGAAAGAAAGAAAGAAAGAAAGAAAGAAAGAAAGAAAGAGAGAGAGAAAGTAAAGAAAGAGAGAGGGAGAAAGTAAGAAAGAAAAGAAAGAGAGAGAAAGTAAAGAAAGAGAGAGAGAAAGAAAGAAAGAAAGAAAGAGAAAGAAAGAAAGAAAGAAAGAAAAAAGAGAGAGAGAGAGAAAGTAAAGAAAGAGAGAGAGAAAGAAAGAAAGAAAGAAAGAAGAAAGAAAAAGAAAAAAAGAGAAAGAAAGAAAGAAAGAGAAAGAAAGAAAGAAAGAGAGAGAGAGAAAGTAAAGAAAGAGAGAGAGAGTAAAGAAAGAGATAGAGAAAGAAAGAAAGAAAGAAAGAAAGAAAGAAAGAAAGAAAGAAAGAAAGAAAGAAAGAAAGAAAATAGAATATTTGTAGCTCAGGGTTGACATGAGGGGTCCTTAGTGCTCTCTTAGCTTGTTGGCTTTTTGCAGACTTTTCATGACCCTAACTAGATAACATCATCAGTGCTAGGACCAAAGGGAAGGGAGGGAGTGAAAGGGAAGGAGGGACGGAGAGAGAGAGAGAGAGAGAGAGAGAGAGAGAGAGAGAGAGAGAGAGAGAGAGAGAGAGAGAGAGAGAGAGAGAGAGAGAGAGAGAGAGAGAGAGAGAGAGACATAGAATATTTGTAGCTCAGGATTGACATGAGGGGGTCCTTGGTTCTCTCTGAGTTGGCTAGTTTTCTTGCAGACGTTTCATTACCCAACTAGGTAACACCATCAGTGTTAGAAGGGGGGGAGGAGGAGGAGGACTTTGGGGTCCTTGGTTCTCTCTGAGCTTGCTTGGTTTCTTCCAGACGTTTCATCAGCACTGTTGGTGTTACCTAGTTTGGTAATGAAACGCCTGCAAGAAAACCACCAAGCTCAGAGAGAGACCCTTAATCCAGGTTTATAAAGAGCCCAGATTAATAACCCCAAAGATCTCCCGGAATAACTCGGAGCCTTGATTGTTGTGGGTTTTCTTTGACTCTGAACTGATCGTGAAACTTTGAACGAACCCAGTCAGTGGTTTTCTGCCTTAGGCAGCGCCCCCGACTTTCAAACTAACCCCATTCTTTCACTTGGCACTGTCTTCTTTCTTTTGTAAAACCCCAGAACTCCCGAAGCCAATTCTCGAGCCTCTAGCCCAGGCCTGGAGGCGGAACCATTCCAGCTGACACCCCCTGCTGAAGTTTCTTATTTGGCCAGGGCTGGGAAAAACGAGTTTTTGAACCTGGTTCCGGATATTGAGGAAATCCGAGCTGGGTAAGAATCTTCCTTATTGCAAGACAAGTGCCATTCAACAACAGGGAGAAAAGCCAACACCCCCCTCTGTTTGGAGATGGGTTGTTCCATCCCAGTCTCTGGGGGGGGGGAGGGGGCTCGTATTCCTAGTGTTGTGGCCCGCCAGCAGGACAGGTTGGGAAGGGAGATGGGCCAGTCCTGGAGTCTGGGGAAGGCTCTGAGGAGGGCTCTGTGTCGGAGGCCGTCTGACAGTTATCAGCTGCCTTTGGAGTCAGACATTAGTGGGGCAGAAGAACAGCTGGAGCCTGTTCCCAGTGCATGCACAAGGGAAGAGCTAAAGGACAGGGGTCGACTTGGGAGGAAGGCCACAGGTGGACGATGAACGGCCCCTCCCAGAGGAAAGAAAAGAGGAGCGAAAGGGGAGTGGAGTTTGCAGGAGACCATTAGTTTCGCTTCATTGGTTGGTGACTCTCCGAGACTCCTTGCCAGGTTTTGCAGATCTCGGCCTGGCAGCTCTCCAAGCCAGATAAGGTCTGTGACCATAAATCCACCCTCGAAAGACTTTGCTGGATAGGAATGAGCAGAATTCACAGTCAATGGGTAAAAGGGGTTTTTGTCGGGACCAGGAGTCGGCTTCCGGCTCTCGGGAAGCCTCGCTCAGAACACGTAGCTTTCCCTCCAACTGGGAAGAGGAGGGTTTTCCTCTAACCACTCCGGCTCCCTGCCCTGATGGTCTTTTATGTCCTGGGCTCTGCCTGCAGGTCCGTGGTCTCCAAGAAAGGCTACCTTCACTTCAAGGAGCCGCTCTCCCCTTCGTGGGCCAAGCATTTTGTGGTGGTGCGCCGCCCGTACGTCTTCATCTACAACAGCGACAAGGACCCCGTGGAGAGGGGCATCATCAACCTCTCCACAGCTCAGGTGGAGTACAGCGAGGATCAGCAAGCCATGGTGAAGGTGAGTGGCAGCTCCAGAACCTCCGAGCAGGCTCTTCTGAATCCCTGGGAAGTTCCAAAGAGGATCCCCCTTGCCCTGGGCGCAGAAAGCGGAAAACTAAAATCGATCGGAATAGAGCTGGGAGGGACCTTGGAGGTCTTCTAGTCCACCCCTTGCTCCAGCGGGAGACCCTATGCCATTGCCGACAGGTGGCTGTTTAGGGTTCTTCTTAAAAAGTGCCAGTGATTAAACTCCCACAACGTCTGGAGGCAACTTCTGTTCCACTGGTTGATTGTCCTCGTTGTTAGGAAGTTTCTCCTTCGATGCAGGTTGCTTCTCTCCTTGATTAGTTTCCCCTCAAACCTGACTTATACCTGCTAGGCCAGGGGTCCCCAACCTTTGCAACTTGAAGTCTGAAGGACTTCAGCTCCCAGAATTCTCCAGCCAGTTTTGCTGGCTGGAGAATTCTGGGAGCTGAAGTCCTTCAGACTTAAAGTTGCAAAGGTTGGGGACCCCTGTGCTAGGCATTAAACCAAATGAAATTCAAAATCAGGACTGGTACCTCTTCACACACATAATAACAGCAACTAGGATGGCCATTGCACAGCAATGGAAAGATGCCAACCCACCAACAGAGCACCTAATCATATCCAAAATCATCTACTGCGCAGAATCGGACAAGATAACCTATATTTTAAAAGATAAGCAAAACTCAACTTATGCCCAAAGCTGGAATAAATGGTTATACATGGTATAATAGGAGAATAAGGAATATTAAGGAAACCAATTAGACAGAATAATTGTGAAATAAATGTGAGGAATTCGGTTTTAATTATTTATATTTGTGATATCTATGTGTTTTTTAATTTCCTGTGCACCCCCCCCGGGTCCCTTTGAGGAGAGGGAGCGGTTATATAAGTCTAATTAATTAATTAATTAATTAATTAATTAATTAATTATAAAAAATAAATAAATAAATAAATAATAAACAAACAAACAAACAAACAAACAGGCACTAATTTTTCACGTAATTTTGATTCTGTGCCTCCCTTTATGCACGCAACCAAGGATCATATTAGCTTTTTTGGCTGCTGCCGCACACGCCTGGCTCATTTTGAAGTGATCCCCTACTTCCGTGATGGCGAGCCTAAGGCACATGTGCCACAGGTGGCATGCGGAATCATTTCTTAGGGCACGCAAGGCGTTGCCCTGTCAGCTGCAGTGCGCATGAGTGTGCTGGCCAGCTGATTTAGGCTTTCTTTTGAGGCCATTTTTCGCCCTCTGGAGGCTTCAGGGAAGCTCCTGAAGCCACTGGAGGTGGGGAGGGGAGGCTGTTTTCATCCTCTCCAGGCTCCTAGAAAGCCTCTGGAGCCTGGGGAGGGCGAAAAAAGCATGCCAAAAGCAGGGGGTCGCGCACATAGCATTACGGGTGTGGCACACTGTTAGCAACTCTGGGTTCAGAACCAGTACTAGAACTCTGGTCCCATAACCAATGTTAGCTAATATATGCGGAATAGTGTAATTCACCGGACAGTAACGAGATACGTTGCTATAAACCACAAACAAACTCTAAAACAGTGATACCAAGAAAATAAATAGTCTTTACTTTGTAGCAACTAAAATGCTTCTTCTGACTAACCCTTCAAACAATGATAACAGTCCTACACCAAACAGAGTTTATCTTACAGTGATGTAAACAAAACCTCCTCCTTCTTCTTCTCAAACGGCAATCAGGAACAACACAGGAAATCACAAGGAATCGAACAGGGATCAAACAGGGAATGAGTTACGTTCCTGAGCTTCCTTTATAGTAGAACTGTATAATTACAGCCAATCAAATTATACTTAGTTCTTAAAGCTACATAACTTCTTAAGAACATAGGCTGATATATATAAGGAGAGAAGCAACTTAGAACTAAGGAGAAATTTCCTGACAGTTAGAACAATTAACCAGTGGAACAGAAGTTGCCTCCAGAAGTTGTGAATGCCCCAACCCTGGAAGTCTTCAAGAAGATGTTGGAGAGCCATTTGTCTGAAATAGTATATAGGCTATCCTGCTTGAGCAGGGGGTTGGACTAGAAGACCTACAAGGTCCCTTCCAACTCTGCTATTGTATTGTATTGTATTGTATATTGTCAACCCAATATAAGGCTGAATATCTTAACATATTCCCCCTTGGGTTGATCAATATATATTTACATCCTTAATCCAAAAGCATCACAACACTCCTTGTGCTTTATTGCTCCTTGAGCCTTCGTAAAATGGTCAGCCACATTATTTTCTGACATACAATACACAAGTGTTACCATTTCACTCTTAATACACTCTCTACGCACAACACCCCCCACCCCCCCCCGCGAGCCAAAAAAGGTTAGCCATCACTGCCCTACTTGGTCCCAAATCCCACCGCTGGGGGTAAGATGGCCTTCAAACACCTGTTTAGATCAAGAAGGATTCCCCTTGGGGAGGGAGGGGCCACGAGTTATCCGAAAACCCTGGCCTAGAATGTTCAAACTTTCATGATTCTGTAAAGCCGATATTGGCTTTAACCAACAATTGTGGAAAATCGTGGAAAGAACCAAAAATGTTTCATGTTTGCGTTCCAGACACCAAACACCTTTGCCGTCTGCACCAGACACCGTGGCGTCCTCCTCCAAGCCCTCAACGACAAAGACATGAGCGACTGGCTGTACGCCTTCAACCCCCTTCTTGCCGGGACGATACGGTAAGAGGGACACGCGGGGGCTGCCGGGTCTCTGGAGCGGGCCTGGGTGGGGGGGCCTCTTGGCTAGCAGAGCGAGCGCACAGCCCACCAGGTTAACACCCTGACATGGGAATCGCGCGCCTTGACCGCCTCGTAGGGAAAAGGGGCTTGGGGAGGCAACGGAGAGAGGCTGGTGGAAACTTCAGGTCTGCAAGGAAAACAGGTGGGCGTGTCTCCTTCCAGAAGAAGTGTTGCGAAACGGATGAGAAGCAAGAGAATCGGTCAGATAAAAAAAAAAAAAAAGGAGGATGTGGATCTGTAAAGAGGAAGTTAAAAAGCCGTTCTCACTGGTAGCATGGGGGAGCAGAGATGAGTCCGAGAGCCTCTTTTAAACACAAGGAAGTCTTACTGAAAGGGAGAAGCGTAGAAGTCACAGAAGGCTTCAGAGCATTTCGAAGGTCACCGGGCCGGTCAGCCCAGCCATGCACATTTAAAACAGCGCCCCTCGGTGACAATGTGGCGAGGGGGAGCTGAAAGATATCTCACATGTTGTTGTGGCCCAACGGAGCTGGCAGCAGATTCGGGCAGTGAGGAGGTTGGGGAGGAACCTGGGCCAGTTCTGGAGTCTGGGGAAGGCTCAGAGGAGGTAAAGAGGGGGCCAGGGCCCTCTGACAGTTATCAGCTGCCTTCAGAGTCAGACATGAGTGAGGCAGAAAAACAGCTGGAGCCTGTTCCCAGGTTGCGCATGCGCAGAGTTGCCAGAGGAAGGGAAGAGCTAAAGAACGGGTCGACTTGGGAGGAAGGCCACAGGTGGACAGTGAATGGCCCCTCCCGGAGGAAATAAAATGAGAGCGAAAGGGGAGTGGAGCTTGCAGGAGACCATTAGTTCGCTTCATTGGTTCGGGACTCTCCGAGACTCCTTACCAAATTTTGCAGATATGGGCCTGGCAGCTCTCCAAGCCAGAGAAGGTCTGTGACCGTAAATCCTCCCTGGAAAGACTTTGCTGGGTGTGAATGAGCAGAATTCACAGTCAATTAATAAGACGGGTTTTTATTGGGACGAGGAGTTTGCTTCCTGCTCTCAGGAAGCCTCGATCTGAACAGGTTTCCTGTTGTGCTGCAGGGACCTCAGATCAACAGATATTCTCCCTCTATTAGACAGATCAGATGATTTCTACATGAACCATCTCCTTCAGGATTCAAATCCAGCCCCCCCCGCCCCCCCCCGGGTTTCAGTAGCAAAATGATAATAAGGAAAAGAAACCACCTTAAGAATAAAAGATCCTTATTCATATTACTACTTCGCTTCGTTCTTTTCCAATAACCTTTGGCGTACGCGTCCACTTTTGCAGGCTGTATTTTTTCCCCCAGACTTCATTTTAGCGGGCAGAGTTGAAAAGCCTCAAGGCAGCTATTTGAGGAAGGGGATAAACTTTGAATCTGGGTCCCGCTGGTTAGGGGAAGACGCGTTCTGTGTGCTTGGGTTGTGTTCCTTCTCCGTGCCGGGCGCGGTTCCTTCAGCCCGCGCCGTTCTCACTCGTTTCCTGTCCTCTTCTTTTCTCCCCCGCAGGTCCAAACTCGCCCGAAGGCTCTCCGGACAACTGAAGTACTGAGGTCCCGCGGGAATCCTCGTGCAATTTTTATTTTCTCCCAAATCCATCTTTGGCTATAAGATAAAACCTCCCTTCTCATTTTTCGCTGTGATATTTGAGTCGCTCCCTTCCCTTGTATTTAACGCCCCCCCTCCCCGTGGCTTAACTTGGCTCACTTCCAGCACTTTCCCCACATTCTCTCTCCCCTCCTTTCCTCCACCCCCCCCCTTTTTTTTTCAAAAAGAAAAATACTCCTAGTGATTATTATTTTTCCTTTTCAAGGGTTGAAAACACTAGTAATCGCATGTGGCCAGACCGAAGATGAAACGACGGGAGGGGGGAAAAATGTTGTGGGTGTGAGCAGGGAGGAAAACGGGGGGGTGGTTGTGGAAGTGGGGGGTTCATATTTATATATGCACGACTTTTTTTTTTTTGTTGAAATGAAAAACAAAAAACTCCTCCTCGCCCCTCTCTCTCCCACGTGGGCCCTTGGTTCCTAACCCCAAGTGACGTTGCCTGCCCTGCTCTCTACGGTGTGTTTGTCTCTTGTCTGGATGTCAAGGATTTGATTTTTGTTTTGGTCCAACATTGATGGCTTGGAAATAGCCAGGGTGTGTTTCACCAGGAAAGGCGGCCTAAACCAACACTCCCCAACCACCGATGGTCTCCTGCAGGGGGCCTCTCTCTCCCTTTTAGGGGTTCTGGACATTCCTATCCTTCCTGTGCAGAACCTCCCAAGGAATTCATATTCAGACGGCAGCCGGGGGGTCCCCTTGCGTGGCTGACTGCTCACTTCCTATCAAGAAATCCAGCCAGCCTTCCCCTTCCTCGGCTAGCTTATCAGGGCATTATTCCCGTGGTGGAAGTGGGTGGGCTCCTCCCGGATTTTGCCTGCAAACCGGAGAGGGGGGGAAAAACGTGACCTCATGGGCTTTCCAAACAAGCTTTCTCCATCCTCCAATTGAAGGTGTGTGTGTGTGTGTGTGTGTGTGTCTCCTTTCAGTTTTTAGCATCTCGGCTCAACCTGGGCAGAGAAAGGCCCAGAAGGGAGCCTTGGTAATCACCATTCTGTCCAGAGAAAGGCCAAAATCTGATTCCCCCCCCACTCCTCACATGAAAAGAAAATGAATGAAATTAATTCTTTTCATTCATCCCATTGGGTTGGCCCTGGGTGTAGTTTCCCCCCATCCCCAAAATCTTCAGATCAATGCTTTAGTGGGACCCCCTTGGCTAGAGCCTCCAGGGGTGGGGGCTGTTTCATTCGGGGTGGGGAAAACCCTCTTTTTAATTCTGCCGTGGTGGTCCACAGAGTTTGCCGTGACGTAGAGTCGGGGAGAGATTTTCTGAGCATTTTCTGTGCCACTTCCGCGCCAGAGCGGGCGCGCCTAGCCTTGGCACCTAGGAAGACCTGTGGACTTCAACTCCCAGAATTCCCCGCCCGGGAATTCACAGGTCTTCCTAGCGTAGAACAAAGAGAACCTGGATCCTGAAATGGGACGTAGTTATGTGTTTGGTTTGATTGCTTTGGGTATATTGCACTAAAAATGAGTCTTTAACAGTGGGACTTTCAACCCTGTGATGACACTACACAACATTCATACTACCAGGCTGTCAGTTGAAGAACCAGGGTTTTTTGTGTGTGTGTGTGGGGAGGTGTATTTTGCAGTGACTTTAATGACCAGTTTTTTTGTGTTATGGTGCACAATAAAAGACACTGTCACTCCAGCATTAAGCTATAAAAATGGTGGAGGGAATCTGCCTGAAGCTGGCAAAAAAGGAATTTTCTGGCCATGGTGTGTCTACACTACTATAAATGTTTGTTTGTTGAGCTGGGAACAAAGCTGGGTCGGAAAATGTGCTCTGGAAAAACCACACCATATGTTAACAAGAGGAGAATGATCTAAAGTGCTCTATAGGAGCATAAAGGGGTCAGAAGGGCTACTACGGACGTAACTGACGGGTTACACCAAGGGCACCACCTCACCTTGGGCTAATTGTTACGTGAGCAAGAGGTTCAGTGTAAATCTTAAGCCTTCTTCCGTTGCTTTTTTTAGATGCTCCCGATTGGGTTGTGCGGCGGATGATTTAAAATTGATCTCGGGGGGGGGGGGGGGATTAAGATGACCCCCCCCCCTTTGGAAGTCCTTACACATCCTAAAAAATTAACCAGCTCTGCTTTCTTGCAAAGCAGAGAAAGAAACTCTGCCTTAAAAAGAAATAATCTGAATTTCAGCAGAAGCTGGATGTAGAAAGATTCAACCAGTCGACGTGGCCTAGAGCCAGCCAGCTCTTAGGGCCGGTCTCCGGAGCTGCAGGCCACTGCCACGGGCCAGCCAACCTTCTGCGCAGGCCCTGCGGCTCCAAGCAAGGGCCATGGACCCGTTGATTTCTTTGCAGAGTTCCCAGTTAAGGAAATGGCGGAAGCTGAACCCTGATGGTGATCTCAGAACCATCTACATCAGAGTCCGTTGATTACTCCATTCATATCTATCTACCTCTGTAATATAGGTGGCTAAGACGCTGAGCTTGTCAATCAAAATGGTTGGCAGTTCGGCGGTTCGAATCTCTAGCGCCGTGTAACGGAGGGAGCTCCCGTTGCTTGTCCCAGCTTCTGCCCACCTAGCAGTTCGAAAGCATGTAAAAATGCAAGTAGAAAAATAGGAGCCCCCTTTGGTGGGAAGGGAATGGTGTTCCATGCGCCTTCGGGCGTTGAGTCTCACCGGCCACATGGCCACGGAGACGTCTTCGGACAGCACTGGCTCTTGGGCTTTGAAACGGAGATAAGCACCGCCCCCTGGAGTCGGGAATGACCACAGCACGAATGTGCGAGGGGAATCTTTACTTTTTTATCTTTGCAAACAGCATACTTCAATTCTTCCAAGAGCTCCTTTGGTTATTAAATTACATTAAATTAGAAAGGGCTGCCAAGGAACCAAGCAAAGTCCTGATGGTGTTTTCCAAGCAAAGCCATTTTCCTTCCTTCCGCTTTGTTAACCTGGTGCACTGTAGTGATTATTTAATTTGGGGGGGGGGGGGGTTGGTAAAGGGATGTGTATTTGTAGCTGGCTTTTCTTGTACATAAACCTCAACCTCCATTGTTCTCCTCTCCGTCTTTTATGATCTGTCATGAATTAATCCTTTTGTCTGTCCAGGCGTCACGCGGTACAAGATAAATTCCCCATTCTGGTTTTTTTTAATTATTATTATTATTATTATTATTTCTAACATGCTGCTTTAAATAACGGGAATATTTAAAAATAAAAAAAACCTTAACTTTGCTGCTTGAAGGTTCCTTGAATGTATCTGAAACAGGACCTCAGTTCATCCGGGGGTGGGTGGGCGGGGGAAACCGTTGTCCACTACCATTCCTCTTGCCTCATTGGTGGCTAGCGTCTTACGCTGTTTAAAAAAAAAAAAGGTGTCAGGAATGTATTATGTGCTCTGCTTCCTCACTAGCCCTGGGGAGAGGGAACAGGGAGGGGAATTTTGCGTTTGGCTCCGATGGCCACTTTGGTGCGGGGTTCAAATCCATCCAGCGGAAGAAGAAGTGAAGGCCGGATTTTGAAGCTTTGCAGAACGATAAGATTCTTCTCTGCTTCCCGGTGCAGCGTCGGTGGAACTCCAACCTGCTTGCAACACCCAGCCCAATTCCTTATTTATTGATTACCTAAATCCGGGGAGTCCAACCTTGGCCACTTTTAAGACCTTTGGACGTCAATTCCCAGAATTCTGGGAGTTGATGTCCACAGGTCTTAAATGTAGCCAAGTTTAGACACTCCTGACCCAAATCCTTTGTGCTTTGCAGTTTTCCTCTTGTTAGGATCCACTCCCTTTGTACATTTGCAGATGTATTTTTGTTTTTTAACATGGACCTGCCGCCCCACTCGCATACCTCCCCCCCCCCTCTCCTTTCTTTGCTACCCAACTGAAGTGGCCTTTCGGACCCAATTCTCAATGTTTGTTTTCAGTTGGAACCGATCTCATCCCGGTTGGAAGGAATCCATTCAAAACACGTTTTGATGTTAACGGTTAATTTCTGACTCCTTTTGTCCCAACCCCCACTCCGTCCCCCTCCCCCTTCCCGGCAAACCCATGTTTTATTTTGTAAATATAACTGATGTTTGGAGCTTGGGTATACAAACTGTAAATAGACTTCATGTATTTGTACTAATTTGGAACCATTTTGCTGTATAGCCTTTAGGTGTGCAATGCAGATACTCTTTAATCTAACTCTGTGTATGGTAACTGCACCACTGAAATGTTAGTAAGCAAGGTGGACAACAATAAAGATACAACTAGTGTATGAGCAAGGCGTGTGCTGGTTTTGTATTGTCGTTTATTTACAAAGGCATGGGGTTTGGGGGGCTACCTTTTGAATAAGATCCTTGTAGGTGGTTTCTAAATCCGGGGAGGATTGTATTGGCTTCGAGCTGATTCAACTCTATGGAGTCCCTAGAAGGCACAAGGGGCTCAGTGGCTAAGACGCTGAGCTTGCCGATCAGAAAGGTTCAGCAGTTTGTATCTGTAATGCTGCATGATGGAGTGAGCTCCCATTACTTGTCCCAGCTTCTGCCAACCTAGCCGTTCGAAAGCATGTACAAAATGCAAGTAGAAAAATAGGAGCCACCTTTGGTGGGAAGGTCATGGTGTTCTGTGTGCCTTCGGTGTTGAGCCATACCGGCCACATGACCAGAGACGTCTTCAGATAGCGCTGGCTCTTGGGCTTTGAAACGGAGATGAGCACCGCCCCCTAGAGTCGGAACCGACTAGCACAAATGTGCGAGGGGAACCTTTACTCTAGGAGACACACAGGAAAATGGAGCAGGCCAGGAGGAATACACAAAGGAGCCAATATTGTTTGGGCTGGAAAAAAAAAATGACTTAAGAAGTTGGTGGGTTTCTCTTATTTCAATGGGGATGGATTGCGGGTCCCTGTGGATCCAAAGTGGGGAGGGGACCCATGGCAGGCAGAATAAAGAAAAATCACTATTAAGTCTATGGAGATTCTCAGTCACCCAGGTCATGTCCCAAAGGTGCTTTTTTTTTTCCTTCCCCAAGAGGCAACTGGACTTTGTTTTTTCTTTGAAGACGTTTCGCTTCTGATCCCAGAAGCTTCTTCAGCTCTTTTAAGTCTCTCCTGTTCCCACCTTCCACATGATGGATGTACATTGCTTAGAGATAGCTGAGTGGCGGATGAATGCTGCTGCTGTTAGTTGCTAAGTTGTGTCCGACCCATTGCGACCCCCTGGACCACGTTCCTCCAGGCCTTCCTGTCCTCTGCCATCCTCTGGAGTCCATTCAAGCTCGCGGGTGGATAGATACTACGAAGACAGGTGAAGCGCAACAGGCTCATCTTACTTTCAGAATGCCCAATTTAGGAGCTCTTGAGTCAATTATGTTAGGATAATTATCCTGATGTTGGGTTAACAATATATATATAAGCCAGGATTCTTAAAGGGTATATGTATCTTTAAAAACTATGAGGAATCTGATTGGCTGTGCTTCCAGCTTAATCATAAAAAGCAGCAGGAAACACAGTTCATCCTTTTTTTGCTTTCCTTTGCTTCCTGATTGCTACTGAGGAAGAAGCTGAACCTGAAGATGGAAGAGAATCATTGTCTGTAAGATAACTTGGTGGACTGTTTATTGTTGGAGGAGTTAGTATTACTGTTTGGAAGAAGTATTTTAGTTACATCAAGAGTAAAGACTATTTTTCTACTATCAGTGTTTGAGTTCTTGTGTGGTTTAAGCAACGTATCTCTTGCTGCCAGGTGCATTGCACTATTCCGCCTGGTTTCCCCCTCCCCCCCCCCCCCCACGGGGGTGTTTTAACCCCTAACAGATCACGGGAAGCCAAATCTCTTTCCGAAGCTCGGATTTCCTCCTCCATGCGAGCAGAAGAGCAAGGATAAAACCCATTTCTAGCGTCCAGGAAGCGATCGATCCCACAGCTGCGTAAATGACGCGCATTGCAAAACCCCCGAGCCCTTTCTTCCGACTTTCATCCTTTCGATGCGCGGACCGACACTTTCCCCCGCCCCGATTGGGGAGGCGTCTCCGACGGAGGATGGGCCGAAGGTGAGCCGATCCCAGGCTCTCCTCCTCCTCGCTGCGGGCGCTTCCCCCGCGGGGAAGAGACAAGAGGTTGGCCTACGCCGCCTTTAAAGGGCGAGGCGCCCGGTAGCCGCGTCCTCTCTCCTGCGCTGGGCCGGCCCAGACCGAAGGAAGCTTCGCCCGGGAAGAGCAGCCTTTTCTTCCGCCTGCCTGCCTGCCTGCCGTCTGTCGCCATGGCCGAGTAAGTCGTGTTCGCTTCGCCCACTATCGGAGGCCTTTGGTGGTGGTGGTGGGCATGAGAACCCCTTCCCATCTCCCCAGGCATGCGCAGAAACGCCACCTCCCCTGGCCGCGCGCCTTTACGCCCCGAGCCGGGTACAGAACGCGAGGGGCGGGGGCGTGTGTGTATGTCTCCTGAGGGGGGGGGGGGGGAAGAAGGCGGGGCGGCGCTCAGCACATGCCCAGAGACCACCTCACCACCCCCGTGGCGCGTTGGACCCTCGCAGGCGCCCGTGAGGCGAAAAGAACCGAGCAAAACAAAACGCCCCCCAAGTTCCCTCAATCCCCCCCCCTCGGTCGGCCGCGAAAAAGGGAAAAGGCCCTTCGTTGGGGAAAGAATCTCGTCCCTCAGACTTGTCCCACCCGCTTCCAGAAAGAACCAGATAGGATGCGAGTCTTATTGGGTCTGGAAGCCGGGCTCAGCCGGGGCGATGGAGACGAGGCTACGGCAGCGGCCTGAGGAGACTGAAGGAGCGCGCCAAATTGGGGAGTGGGGGTCCTCTTTTGGCGGCCCTCCTCCTGGGCAGCCGCCTGTTGAAGCAGGTGCCGTCTTCGCCTCAGGCTTCTGAGGTGGGCAGTGCCTTCTCCAGCGACTCCGCCTGCTTCGTTTCACCCTACTTTGCCCCAGACTTCTGGGGGGTGAGCGGTGACTTTCTCCTCAGCGACTTTGCCGGCTTCGTTCCCCTCTTCACTCTTCTTCTATCCTCCCTTCCGCAGCTCCTTCTCCCGATGCTCTAAGCCTGGTTTCAGCTGGGGTCCCCCTTATATACCCTTCCCCCTCAACTCCGCTCTCACCTGATTGGTGGTTCAATTTGGGGTTCCTTTTATTGGCTCTTCCTCCGGCTTGTTTTTCCCCCCTGACAGTTTCCCATTGGCTGGCAAAGCCAAACTTCAAATGTATGGTGTTTAAAAAAAAAAGGGAGGCAAAAGCTGTCAAATTAATAAATTTACCTCAGGCCAATTCCTCACACACACACACACACACACCCAAGATTGCCATGATGGCCAAATCTCGGTTTGATTCAGGTTTGGCTGGGCTTGGGACATGTGGAGCTTCAGCCAGGCTAGATCATCAACCATGGTTTGGATAAGTTTGGCTGATGTGGGTATTAAGTTATGGCCTGCTCAGCAAACTTAGTTCACCTGAGAGAGAGAAAATGTGGCCAGGATTGACAAGAATGGAGAGAGAGGAACTGAGAAGAAAGTTATTTTAGAGGAAACTGAGGTGACCTATGTAAAAAAGCAAGGATCAAATTAGAATCTTAACTTTTTTACTTAAGAATATGATTTCAGAAAACAATGAACCTGTGGAACTCATTGCCACAAGGCATTGTAATGGCTGCTCCCTGGAATGGGTGGCCTCTGCTAGTTTGCAGGTCAATTTTTCAACCGATCCCCTGGGCCTCTGGATTAAATCGATTTAAGATTTCCCTGAGAGGGAAAGAAGAAACACCAAGCAGTGAAGCTAGGGTAGGCACAGGAAAATTCCCTCACACAAAAATCATAATTTATTGGTTTTTCTGGAGCTCAGATGATAGGTTACACCCTTCAAATAATACCTTTCACTTCTGGGAAGTCAAGAATTTCTGCCTGCAATTTTTCCCCCCATCACTTCCTTGATCTCTGCAGCAGACTGAAGTTTAATTCTGGAGAGCTACACCACCACTGATTTTGACTTCAAGCTGAGCGCCAGGGCTGAAGAGAGAGAGGAAAAATAGGCTGCATTAAGAAATCCTATTTCCTTCCTGATTCTTCTTTGAGGCAAGAGGCTGTTGCAATCCATCTCCGCCTTCTGGGGATGTGAGCATTTAGCAAAGCCAACTTGCAACCTTCCTGAATTTGAGCTGCTTCTTACGGGTATTCTAAATTTTTTTCTGTGCACTCCACATCTCTGATGAAACTTGGTTCGTTTGGCCTAGTGTGCGTTTTGCCCCCTCTTGTGGCTTGCAAACCATGATCTGTGGTTTATGGTGAGGTTCAGATTGATGTGGGAAGCCTAAGGTGAGAAGCAATGCTTATAATATATATATATATAAGTCAAGTACCACTCACTCATCACGAAATCTCCAGAACCGTAAAGCCTACAAAACTGAAATTTGGCACCTATGTTCCTCTTGATTTCTAGGTGCTTGCTAAGAAAGGGTTTTTTGAAATGACCATCAGATCATTAGTATTTCTTATGCAGTAATTAATGCGCTCTGATGCAAAGGAGTTAGACATTCTACTCTCCCTCCCCACTTGAAACAAATTCTGTTCCAACTGCCAGTTGCCTCACATTCCGTTACCTCAAAGTGGCAGACATTCCACTCCTGAGTGAAGGAATGGTCTGGGACTCCTTAACAGTACTAAATGTACCTCACCAAAATGTCTATGCCTTCCACCTGCTTCCAGACTCAAGGCGACCGGAGTGATACTCCCTTATGTCTTTCAATCACCGACGACCACTGACCCAACGGATTGTGAACCAAATTTCTCCTGCATAGCCCGAACACATAGTTTCGTTTCAAAGCATGGGTATCCATCTAGTATCCATGTATACCGTATTTATTCGAGTATAACGCGCACACGTGTATAACGCGCACCCCCTAATTTTCGATTTAAAATCGGTATAAAATTTTGTTTCACTTTTTCTCAGCTCAGACCAAGCATTGTAAGTGACAAACGTTGTTGAACACGTGCGGCCATGATAAAAATCGTTTATAACGTGCACCCTCGTTTATAACACGCACCCTCGTTTATAACGCGCACCCAAACTTTGAGTTCTTTTTTTGGTAGAAAATTTTGCGCGTTATACTCGAATAAATACGGTAATTATAATATCCATATACAATAGTGGCCAAAATTGTGGAAACCTTTTGGGAAAAGTGTGCTTTTGAGATTTGATGGCTAATAACACCACTTTTTGGGGAGTCACGCCATAAAATTATATATCAATGGAAAGATAATTTAATCAACAATGTAATGCAACAAAGTTTGCTCGATTATCTGTATTCTGTGAAAAGTTAATAGCCAAATAACCAGAAAAAGGAAGCACACCTTGCTTCCTTTGATATCAGGTAGCTTTCCTTCATCTGATTGTAGCCAATGAGCAGGAGTGTTTAGAGAGCCAATCCGGTGTCATCTTGCTTTGGCAATGAGCCAATCAGATCACAGTAAGATTCAGTTATCGATGTCATGTATTAAAGCTGGGGAGAGGACATTTGTCAGTGTGTTATGTGATCGCTCAGCGAGTTGGTTGGAGTATTTTTTGCAAAACGTAATAAAATTAAAATAATGGTGCAGAGAATTGACTGGTCGCCCAGAAAGCGATGTAAAATAGCATTATTAAGTGAGCAAGGCTGCAGTTATGAAGAAATTAGAAGAAAAATTGGTGGAAACATAACCAAAGGTGGCATTTCTAAGTTTTTGAAGAGGTACAAGGAGACTCAGTCGCTACAAAACCACACCGGTAAAGGCAGGAAAAGGTGCACAACAGCAAGTGAGGATAGAAGAATTAAGAGACTGTGCCTGCATGACCGAAGAAAATCATCTGGGTGCATACAAGACGAAATGGCGCAATGCAGTGTGAAGTTGAGCGCAAGGACAGTCCGGCGCAGACTGCAAGAATTTGACCTAAAATCTAGAATTCCACGAAAAAAGCCACTTTTATCTCTCAAACAAAGGTTGAAATGACTAAACTGGGCTTTAAATTATCTTTCCATTGATATATAATTTTATGGTACTACTACTAAAAAAAATATATTATTAGCCATCAAAAATACACTTTTCCCAAAAGATTTCCACAATTTTGGCCACTACTGTAAGAGGGACTGATGTGTCTTATCTGGGTGACAGACACTTTCTGAGCACCTTGCAGAAAGATAATTTACGAGTAATTTGCGACTAATTCCAGTTCTGCTACTTTTGTTTTCTTGTAGCTGGGCTTACTTGCTTTGAGTAACCTAAGGACGTTTCCCAGGCTGCCTGTCACAGAGGGAAGAGATCTCTCTCTCTTTTTCTTTTTCTTTTTGGAACCAAATTTGCCATCTAACCATTATTTTTCTACACTTCTTTTTTGCAGAGCAGATATTGCGTTGATTGGCCTGGCGGTCATGGGTCAGAACCTCATCCTCAATATGAATGATCACGGTTTTGTGGTGAGTAAACCTTGAGTTGCCAAGATTCGCTGCAAAATGATTTGCGCGAGGCAGAAACTGGATATCCCTCAGATCAGATGTCTGTGAGATACAGCTTCAATAAATTGGGGTGATGCATTCCACCAGAGGCCTATTAATTCTTTTATAAACATTTTCTTGTGTGTTAATTGGAGCTTTTCAATCTTGGTTTTAGGCATTTGATAGCATTGGTAGGGCCAGGTTAAAGAATATAAGCCGTGAAAATCAATAATCATCCTTCTATTGGCTTTATTATAAAGAGGACGCTATTTAAGAAAAACAGAGGAAATCTTTAAAAAAGGACTTCTCTTATTCTCTTGTCTTAGAACATTTATCTGTAAAGTGTAGCTTAACTCACTTCCTTGAGCTCTCTCCTCAATCAGCCGAGCCTGCAGTGTGATTGGGGAGCAGAAAGCACAAATCATGCTAAAAGTAATAATTTTGTTTCTGTGTAACTAACCCAGAAATAAATATAATACAGCAAATGAGCAATGTGATTTTCCAGGGGGAAGATAGAAAATGTTGTTGTGCGCCAGCGGCCAGCCGAGTTGGCTGCAGATTCGGACAGTGAGGAGGTTGGGGAGGAAGATGGGCCAGTCCTGGAGTCTGGGGAAGGCTCTGAGGAGGGCTCTGGGTCTAAGGCAGAGAGGGGGCCAGGGCCACCTGACAGTTATCAGCTGCCTTCGGAGTCGGACATCAGTGGGGCAGAAGAACAGCTGGAGCCTGTTCCCAGTGTGTGCATGCTCAGAGTTGCCAGACAAAGGGAACAGCTAAAGAACGGGTCAACTTAGAAGGAAGGCTACAGGTGGACGATGAATGGCCCCTCCCAGAGGAAATAAAAGAAGAGCGAAAGGAGGGTGGAGTTTGCAGGTGACCATGAGTTCGCTTCATTGGTTCGTGACTCTCCAAGGCTCCTTGCCAAGTTCTGCAGAGATCGGCCTGCCAGCTGTCCAGGCCAGATAAGATCTGTGACCATAAATCCTCCCTTGAAAGGCTTCGCTGGATGTGAATGAGCAGAATTCATAATCAAAGAATAAAAGGGGCTTTTGTCGGGACCAGGAGTTGGCTTCCTGCTCTTGGAAAGCCTTGGTCAGAACAGCGAAATGCAGCCAATCATTTGGGAAAGATTTTCCTAGTCTGCAACAAGGAAGCAGGGGGAAAAAAACTTTTTAAATAATTGCATTTCTGAAGTTTCTTTGTTTCTTCTCCAACCTCTTGCTAGGGATCCTTAGGAAGGGTATAGAAAATAAGTCAACCAGTGTCATTTTGCCTCTTTATAAATCTATGGTGAGGCCCCATCTGGAGTTTTGTGTACAGTTCTGGTCCCCATACCTTCAGAAGGAGATTATGGAAATGGAAAAGGTGCAGAGGAGGGCAACCAGAATGATTAGGGGGCTGGAACACCTTCCTTACCATCTGAGGCTGCAACGGCTGGGCCTCTTCACTCTTGAACGACGGCGCCTGAGAGGCGACCTGATTGAAGTCTATCAAATCATGCACAGGGTGGACAAAGTAGAAAAGGGAAAACGGTTTTCCCTATCGCACGACACTAGAACAAGGGGGCCCTCCATGAAACTTTTGGAAGCTAGACCTCCAACAAATAAGAGGAAGGACTTTTTCACCCAGAGGATCACTGGTCTATGGAACTCCCTGCCAGAAGAAGGGGTGACAGCTGTCAGCCTCCACACCTTTAAGGAAGGATGAGAGGAGTTCATGGAGAACAAGGGTATCCATGCCTATCATTATGGATGCCTAAGAGACCCTCCGGGATGGAGAGATAGGCAGGATATCTCTCAATGCCATTTGCAGGGAATCATAAGCAGGTGAAGGAGTCTGCTTGGGAAGACCCTGAAGCAAATGGGGAGCCACTGTGGGAGACAGAATGCTGGACTGGATGGGCTGTGGCCTGTTCCAGCAAGGCTGTTCTTACGTTCTTCTTCCTTTCCATTGCCCAGGTGTGTGCTTTTAACCGGACGGTCTCCAAAGTGGACGATTTCCTTGCCAACGAGGCCAAGGGCACGAAAGTGATTGGAGCTCACTCCTTAGAGGAAATGGTCTCAAAACTGAAAAAACCCCGTCGCGTCATGATGCTGGTCAAAGCCGGAAGCGCCGTGGATGACTTCATCAACAAGCTGGTAAGGAATTTCCTTTGAGTTTGAGTTTATTAGTTTTTTTATACCGCCCTACTCCCGAAGGACTCAGGGCGGTGTACAGCCAGAATAAAAACAAATATATAAAAGTTAAAAAAGTTTTTAAAAGACATATTAAACTTTGGCCTAAAAGTGGAAAAAAAAAACCCCAACCAACCCTGATTAAAATTAATAAAAATTTGAATTTAAAAATCATGTTTTATGCCAGCCCGGCTTGTTGGAAGAAAAAGGTTTTGAGAGCATGGCGGAAGGTGCGTAAGTCAGGGATAGTTCTTAATTCTGGGGGCAATTCGTTCCAGAGGACAGGTGCTCCCACGGAGACGGCTGTCCCCCTGGGTGTCGCCAGTCGACATTATGTAGCCGACAGTGTGTGAGATGCAGGCTGCCCCTTTTAACGCTGGGCTTGATATACTTGGTAAATAAATACCGTATTTTTCGGACTAAAAAACGCACCGGAGTATAAGACGCACCCAGGTTTTGAAGAGGTACATTTTTTAAAAAGTAGGTAGGTAGGTAGAGGGATAGAGAGAGAGAGAAATAGAGAGAAATACAGTAGGTAGGTAGGGAGAGAGAGTAGTTAGGTAGGTAGGGAGATAAAGGAATAGAGAGAAAGAAAGAAAGAAAGAGAGAGAGAGAGAAATACAGTAGATAGGTAGGGAGAGAGAGAGAGAGAGAAAGAAAGAGAGAAATACAGTAGATAGGTAAGGAGGGAGAGAGTATGTGGGTTGGTAGGTAGAGGGAGAGAGAGAGAGAAATAGAGAGAAATGCAGTAGGTAGGTAGGGAGATAAAGGGATATATATATATAGAGAGAGAAATAGAAATACAGTAGGTAGGTAGGGAGAGAGAGAGAGTAGTTAGGTAGGTAGGGAGATAAAGGGATAGAGAGAGAGAAAGAGAAAAATAGAGATAAATACAGTAGGTAGGTAGGGGAAGAGAGTAGTTAGGTAGGTAGGGAGATAAAGGGATAGAGAGAGAAATTGAGAGAGAGCGAAATAAGGTAGATAGGTAGGGAGAGAGAGAGTAGGTTGGTTGGTAGGTAGAGGGATAGAGAGAGAAAAATAGAGAGAAATACAGTAGATAGGTAGGGAGAGAGAGTAGGTAGGTAGGTATATAAGTAGATAGAGGGGGAGAGAGAAATACAGGAGAGAGGGAGGGGAGAGAGAATAAGTATGTAGGTAGGTAGATGTTTCCAGGTGTATTGATCCATGTGCTGGAGAAGGAAATCACCGACAACCTGTAGCACCAAAACTTTGTTTCTGCTGGCACAGTACTTGACCCATGTCATTCTCATCAATCCCTCTAACTAAAGAGCTTTCCGAAAGGGGGGGGGGGAGTTTTTCCACTCTGCAAACCTCCCCAAAACGGCCTGGGATTTTTTTGTTTTGTTTGTTTGTTGTGAAAACAGGCCTGGTTTTGTTTTTTTAAAAAAAGGCATGAATAGGTCTGCTGCCCGCTGGTGGGTCACAACATCACATGACTTGGTCTTTTTAGCTGATCCACAACCCCCCTCGCCCCTTGTTTTCTCAGGTGCCGCTGCTTTCTCGCGGGGATATCATTATCGATGGAGGAAATTCGGAGTACAGAGACACCACGGTAGGTCTCTGCTAGTCAATTCTTCTTCCATGGATTGTGTGTGTGTGTGTGTAGGGGCGGGGGGGGGGACTTCTCAGAAATGATCCTGTGTTCTGGGCTCATCTCCTTTCAAAACAATCAAATTGTTTAGAATCTCCTTTTGTTGAACAGTTTTTTGAATTGTATTATAACTTAGAACTGAGGAGAAATTTCCTGACAGTGAGAACAATGAACCAGTGGAACAGAAGTTGCCTCCAGAAGTTGCGAAGGCCCCAACACTGCAAGTCTTTAAGAAGACGTTGGATAGCCATTTGACTGAAATGGTATAGGGCTTCTTGCCTAGGCAGGGGGTTGGACTAGATGACCTCTAAGGTCCCTTCCAACTCTGCTATTGTATTGTATTGTATTGAAGCCCTTGTTGGACAAGCCCACTCCGCTAAGCTAAACTCAGGAAATTCTTGGCATTTCAGCTGTTATTTTTTTTTGTTTCTTGTTTTATATCGAGACGTTCCTTTTCCTTAAACCCAACAAACCTCCGGATCTCAGCCATCTTTCCCCCAGCTGAGAAAAGAAAAATTATAAAGAGAAGCGACTGGCGTTTCTGGTTTTTCTGTGAAGACGTTTTGCTTCTCATCCAAGAAGCTTCTTCAGTTCTGGACTTTCTGGGTTTTCTTTGAAGATGTTTAGCTGGAGAAGCCTCTTGGATGAGAAGCGAAACGTCTTCAAAGAAAAATTAGAAAGCCCAGAACTAAAGAAGCCCCTGGGATGAGAAGCGAAACGTCTTCAAAGAAAAATTAGAAAGCCCAGAACTAAAGAAGCCCCTGGGATGAGAAGCGAAACGTCTTCAAAGAAAAACCACAAAGCCCAGAACTAAAGAAGCCCCTGGGATCAGAAGCGAAACGTCTTCAAAGAAAAACCAGAAAGCCCAGAACTAAAGAAGCCCCGGGATCAGAAGTGAAACGTCTTCAAAGAAAAACCAGAAGGCCCAGAACTAAAGAAGCCCTTTGGATCAGAAGCGAAACGTCTTGAAAGAAAAACCAGAAAGCCTAGAACTAAAGAAGCCCCTGGGATCAGAAGCGAAACGTCTTCAAAGAAAAACCAGAAAGCTCAGAACTAAAGAAGCCCCTGGGATCAGAAGTGAAACGTCTTCAAAGAAAAACCAGAAGGCCCAGAACTAAAGAAGCCCTTTGGATCAGAAGCGAAACGTCTTGAAAGAAAAACCAGAAAGCCCAGAACTAAAGAAGCCCCTGGGATCAGAAGCGAAACGTCTTGAAAGAAAAACCAGAAAGCCCAGAACTAAAGAAGCCCCTGGGATCAGAAGCGAAACGTCTTCAAAGAAAAACCAGAAAGCCCAGAACTAAAGAAGCCCCTTTGGATCAGAAGCGAAACGTCTTGAAAGAAAAACCAGAAAGCCTAGAACTAAAGAAGCCTCTGGGATCAGAAGCGAAACGTCTTCAAACAAAAACCAGAAAGCCCAGAACTAAAGAAGCCCCTGGGATCAGAAGCGAAACCAGAAAGCCCAGTTGCCTCTTGGAGGGGGGGGGGGGGGGGAAATAAAGCATCTTTGAGCCAACCAGGACCTGGAGGACGGAGACTCTCCATAGACATTGATAATGCCAGTGTGCAGCAGCTGCCAAAAAAGCCAACACAGTTCTAGGCTGCATAAACAGAGGGATAGAATCTAGATCACGTGAAGTGTTAATGCCACTGTATAGTGCCTTGGTAAGGCCACACTTGGAATACTGCATACAGTTTTGGTCGCCACGATGTAGAAAAGACGGTGGAGACTCTGGAAAGAGTGTAGAGAAGAGCAACCAAGAGGATTAGGGGACTGGAGACTAAAACATAGGAAGAACGGTTGCGGGAACTGGGTAGGTCTAGTTTGATGAAGAGAAGGACCAGGGGAGACATGATAGTAATCTTCCGATATCTCAGAGGGTGCCACAAAGAAGAGGGAGTCAAGCTATTCTCCAAAGCACCTGAGGGCAGGACAAGAAGCAATGGGTGGAAACTAATCAAGGAGAGAAGCAACTTAGAACTAAGGAGAAATTTCCTGACAGTTAGAACAATTAATCAGTGGAACAGCTTGCCTCCAGAAGTTGTGAATGCCCCAACCCTGGAAGTCTTTAAGAAGATGTTAGATAGCCATTTGTCTGAAATGGTATAAGGTTCCTGCCCACGCAGGGGGTTGGACTAGAAGACCTACAAGGTCCCTTCCAACTCTGCTATTGTATTGTATTGTATTGTATTGTATTGAATTAATAAGAAGAAACGCTTCGTTATGAATTCTAAACATTATTTTCTCCTTACAATCCTTTTTTTCCCCCGGCCTTCTTTTTCTTCTTCTTCCCTTTTAGAGACGCTGCAAGGAACTCCAGGAAAAAGGCATCCTGTTTGTGGGGAGCGGCGTAAGTGGGGGTGAAGAAGGAGCCCGATACGGACCCTCTCTTATGCCAGGGGGAGCGAAGGAAGCCTGGTACGTATTTCAGACGGTTGCCATCACCATTCCCGCGTCCTTTATCTTAAGGCTGCTAGGGATTTTAGAGGCTGGCGGGAACTGAGCGAACGAACGGCCTCCTGCAAGCTCCACTCCCCTGTCGCTCCTCTTTTATTCCCTCTGGGAGGGGCCATTCATCGTCCACCTGTGGCCTTCCTCCCAAGTCGACCCCTGTCCTTTAGCTCTTCCCTTTGTGCATGCGCACCCTGGGAACAGGCCCCAGCTGTTAATAAACCCCTTTTATTAATTGACTGTTGATTCTGCTCCTTCACATCCAGCAAAGTATTTCAAGGGAGGATTTATGGTTACAGACCTCATCTGGCTTGGAGAGCTGCCAGGCCCATTTAATTTAATTTAATTTAATTTATTTAGATTTACATAAATTTTATCTGCAGAACTTGGCCAGGAGTCTCAGAGTGTTACGAACCAATGAAGCGAACTGATGGTCTCCTGCAAACTCCACTCCCCTTTTGCTCCTCTTTTATTCCCTCTGGGAGGGGCCATTCACCTGCCACCTGTGGCCTTCCTCCCACGTCGACCCCTATTCTTTAGCTGTTCCCTTCCTCTGGCCGCTCTGCGCATGCGCACACTGGAAACAGGCTCCAGCTGTTCCTCTGCCTCACTGATGTCTGACTCCGAAGGCAGCTGATAACTGTCAGACAGCCCTGGCCCCCTCTCTGCCTCCCACCCAGAGCCCTCCTCAGAGCCTTCCCCAGACTCCAGGACTGGCCCATCTTCCTCCCCAACCCTCCTCACTGTCTGAATCTGCTGCCACCAGTGGGCCACAACAGCTTCAAAATCTAAGGGACTATTTTGGACCGAACTCGGCTGCATTTTTGTGTGTGGCTGTTGATGCAAATAGGATCGCCGACATGAGGGCCGAGATCCGATGACGGATCTGGCGCAAGAAGGAGGAGGAGGTGGGAGTCGGGTGCATTTCGCTAACCCCCATCCCTGCTTTCTTCCTTTGCAGGCCCCACATCAAGACCATCTTTCAGAGCATCGCAGCCAAAGTCGGCACAGGAGAGCCATGCTGCGACTGGGTGAGCCTTTCTTCCGAAGCCCTTCAAATTTTACACAGGTTGTCCTCGGCGTACGGCCACCGTGGAGCCCTCAATCTTTCTGGCTAAGTGGGGCAGTGAAGTGGCCTTTGCCCCATTTTTATCACGTGGTTTTTTTTGCCATCGTTGTTAAGCCAATCACGGCTGTTATTGAGTGAATCACATCGCTGAGTGAATCACATCGCTGAGCGAATCGGGCTCTCCTCCATTGACTCTGCTTGTTGGTTAGAGGGGAGCACTGCAGGCTGTTTCTGCTGACTGCCGGCTGCCTGCAGTTTGGCAGTTCGAATCTCACCAGGCTCAAGGCTGACTCAGCCTTTCCATCCTTCCGAGGTGGATAAAACGAGGACCCAGATGGTTGGGGGGCAAGAGGCTGACTCTGTAAACCGCTTAGAGGGGGCTGTAAAAGCCCCGTGAAGCGGTATATGTGTAAGTGCCCTTCCTTCCTTCCTTCCTTCCTTCCTTCCTTCCTTCCTTCCTTCCTTCCTTCCTTCCTTCCTTCCTTCCTTCCTTCCTTCCTGTTAGAATGCAGGGTTGCGGGCTAATTCTGCCCACTGCCAGCAGTTCGATCTTGACTGGCTCAAGGTTGACTCAGCCTTCCGTCCTTCCGAGGTGGGTCAAATGAGGACCCAGATGGTTGGGGGGCAAGAGGCTGACTCTGTAAACCGCTTAGAGGGGGCTGTAAAAGCACTATGAAGCGGTATATAAGTGTAAGTGCTCTTTCTTCCTTCCTTCCTTCCTTCCTTCCTTCCTTCCTTCCTTCCTTCCTTCCTTCCTTCCTTTTAAACCTGACTGGCTCAAAGTTGACTCAGCCTTCCGTCCTTCCCAGGTGGGTCAAATGAGGACCCAGATTGTTGGGGGGCAAGAGGCTGACTCTCTAAACCGCTTAGAAGGGGCTGTGAAGCAATATGAAGCGGTATATAAGTCTAAGGGCTATTGCAATTGCTGCTTCTCTTCTTTCTTTCAGCTGGGTTGCATTTCTGCAAGATGAAGAAACCGGCAGAGAAAGATTCAAGTTTGAGCACCAGTCACACACACTCTGGTGTGACTGTTGGTCTCAGAGTTGATCCGTTTCTTCACTTGCCTCTTCTTCACGGGCAGCTCCTGAAGGGGATGAAAAATTACGATGCCCTCTGACGTGCTTCCTTCTTCGTTGTGCCCAACAGGTGGGAGATGAAGGGGCTGGACATTTCGTGAAGATGGTGCATAACGGGATTGAGTACGGTGACATGCAGCTGATCTGCGAGGCTTACCACCTCATGAAAGACGTGTTGGCCATGGACCACGACGAGATGTCCAAGGTGGGTCAGTTTGGAACGGAGCAAGGAAGGGGTTGCAAGGTCTAAATCAGTGGTCACCCACTGGTGGCCCGCGAGAAAAATTTGGTGGTCAGCAGAACAATTATTTGCATTTTAAATCAGGGGTCCTCCAACTATCCTGGGACAGATACGTGCAATGAACGCTTGTGTTGCTGCAGAGGGTCTCCCCCTTCGGGGTCTTTTTGTGGGGGTCAGAGGGGGGCAGAAATTCCCAAGTGGGAATTCTCCTGGTGGGGGGCTTTGGGCGAAGGCTGGAGGGAAGAGCCGTTGGTGGCGAAGAGGGCCTCGTTCCAGTGGAGCTGCATCATGGCGGTAGGGCAGGAGAAGGAAGGGATGAAGCAAGGAAGAAAGAGGAAGGGGGAAGGGAGGGAAGGAAGGAGAAAAAGGAAGGAAGGGAGGGAGAAGGAAAGAAGAAGGAGGGAGAGGGAAGGAAGGGGGAAGGAGGGAGAAGGAAGGGAGGGAGGAAGTAAGGAAGAAGGAGGGAAGGGAAAGGAAGGGAAGGAAGGAGAAAGGAGAAGGGAGGGAGGGAGAAGGAAGGAAGAAGGAGGGAGAGGGAAGGGAGGGGGAGGGAGGGAGAAGGAAGGGAGGAAGTAATAAAGAAGGAGGGAAGGGAAAGGAAGGGAAGGAAGGAGAAGGGAGGGAGGGAGAAGGAAGGAAGAAGGAGGGAGAGGGAAGGGAGGGGGAGGGAGGGAGAAGGAGGGAGGGGGAAGGGAGGGAGGAAGAAAGGAAGGAGGGAGGGGAAAGGAAGGGAAGGAAGGAGGAGGGAGAAGGAAAAAAGGAGGGAGAGGGAAGGAAGGAAGAGGGAGGGAGAAGGAAGGGAGGAAAAAAGGAAGAAGGAGGGAGGGAAAAGGAAGGGAAGGAAGGAGAAAGGAGAAGGGAGGGAGGGGGAGGGAGGTAGGGAGAAGGAAGGGAGGAAGGAGGGAGAAGGAAGGAAGAAGGAGGGAGGGAGAAGGGAGGGAGGGAAGGAGAAAGGAGAAAGGGGAAGGGAGGGAGAAGGAAGGAGGGAGAGGGAAGGAAGGAAGGAAGGAAGGAAGAGGGGAGAAGGAGGGAGGGAGGGGGAAGGAAGGAGAAGGGAGGGAGGGAGAAGGAAGAAGGAGGGGGAGGGAGGGAGAAGGAAGGGAGGAGGAAGAAAAAGAGGGAAGGGGAAGGAAGGAAAGAGAAGGGGGAGGGAGGGAGGGAGAAGGCAGGCAGGAAGGAAAGAAGGAAATATATTATACATGATCCTAGACCAGCATGTAACAGAATAACAGAGTTGGAAGGGACCTTGGAGGTCTTCTTCTCCAACCCCCACCCCCCACCCCCTTTCCTGAAGCTTAGCCGTTGGTGGAAGAGGGTTTTCTTTGGGCCCACCAAAGGCCGGACTGACTCCCCTCCACCCCCACCCCCTCTTTCCTTCCCAGGTGTTCCAGGAGTGGAACAAGACCGAGCTGGATTCCTTCCTGATTGAAATCACGGCTGACATCTTGAAATTCCGCGACGCCGACGGGGAACACTTGCTCCCTAAAATCAGGGACAGCGCCGGGCAGAAAGGAACGGGAAAATGGACCGCGATTTCTGCTTTGGAATACGGCGTTCCCGTGACTCTGATAGGTAAACTTACCTTTGCACTTAAGGAAATGAGGTTGTCCTATAAACTCTTTTATTAATAATTTTTTAACATAAGCACAAATAATACAAACTTCACAGAGAAAAAAAACCCCATCCAAAAGCCATCTTTCATTACAGGTTATCAATTTTTTAAGAATGTATCAATTTATCACCAGTTTCTATAAGTTTCTTCAAAAGTTATCACTTATTCTTCATATCAATTGTTACAATTCTTATATCTCGACCCTAATCTTACTAGTTATTTTAACATCCTTTTATATAAAGTATAAATATGTGGTGGCATTCTATTTATAAAGAGAAAAAAAAAAGTAGATTTAAAAAGGAAGAGTCCACTCTAAATAATATCCTTTAAAACAGGGGTCCCCAACCTTTTTGGCACCAGGGACCGGTTCCATGTAAAAAAAATTCCGCGGACCGGTGGGGCCTCCAGTGGGTGAGTCAAGTCACGTGGGCAGCGCGCGTTCGGCGGTCATGTGGAACCCGAGGCAGGAACCCGCGTCTCGTGGGAACGTGACCCGGGGAGGGTACCTTGCGTGTAACCAGGCGGGAAAGCTGCCAGGGCGAAGGATCCTCAGCTGGGGCAGGGAAGGACGGGCTGAATTCCGGGCAGGAGGGCCTGGCACAGGGCCGGGTGATGCCCCAAACCCCCCAATGCAGCGCCCCGTCCAGCCGCCAGGATAGCGGAGGATTTGCTACACTTTCCTAAGAGTTCTCTCCACCGCTCACTCCGGCCCAGTTATTATCAAGCCACGGACCGGCACCGGTCCGCGGACTGGGGGTTGGGGACCCCTGCTTTAAAAGACATTCTAACCGGGTATTCATAAATTCTGTCTTATAAACTTTTCAAACTTCCTCGGATTAACCCTGCCTCCTCCTTTCCTTTTTGGGACGTGCCCAATTTTGGGAAGGGGATTTCTTTGGGGGGGTTTTCTCCACCCCCTGATTAAAATACTTCCAAAATTATGCTGCTCTGCTTGAGAAGGAGATGCTGCATTTTGGAGTGGTAGGTGAATTTCTATCGCTGTTGCTTTTTCACCTGTTATCAGCATGACTTGCAAGTTCCCGAAAGGTGATGATTCATTCTTCCTCAGCAAAGTGGCTTTTTTTTTTTTGGCATAGAGGAAATTAATGTGCCTGACTCAAAGAACATACGTCTGCAGGATTATTATTTTTTTTAACTTTTTTGATTTAGGGAGATGGAAGGTTTTTTAGATTTTAGTTTAGTTTACTTTAGTTTATTCATATTTATATCCCGCCCTTCTCCACAGAGGACCCAGGGCGGCGCACAGGAAATTTAAAAACATACAAAATACAAAAGATAAATACATAATTTAAAATATATATTAAACTGTCCTATCCTATGCTAAAAGCCGAATATTAAAATACCCAATTTAAAACTTTCTAAAAATTAGATTTTATTATATTTATATCCCGCACCTACCTCTTACAAAAGGACCCAGGGCGGCGCACAGGAATTTAAAACACAATATACAATACAAAATACATAACATCCTAAAACCCTATTAAACTCAATGACCCTGTGCTAAAAACATGATTTAAAAAACCCTCTAATTAAAAATTTGTAGAACTAACACTCAGTCATTTATCGGGTGGTTAATCTAAGCCGGCTTGATGGAATAAGTGCGTTTTCAGACGCTGGCGGAAAAGGCGGAGGTCCGAGATGGTATGGAGATCGGGAGGCAGGTCGTTCCAGAGGGTCGGGCCCGCCACAGAGAAGGCCCTTCCCCTGGGCGTCGCCAACCGGCATTGCCCGGCCGACGGCACCCGGAGAAGACCCTCTCTATGGGAGCGGATCGGTCGAAGGGATGTATGAGGCAGGAGACGGTCTCGCATATAGCTAGGCCCCGAGCCATGGAGCGCTTTGAAGATGGTGATCAACACCTTGAAGCGCACCCGAAAGGCCACAGGTAGCCAGTGCAGCTTGCGCACGACAGGTGTTATATGGGAACGCCTTGAGGCTCCCATAATCACCCGTGCGGCCGCATTCTGAACCAGCTGTAAAATTCGGGTGCACCTCAAGGGGAGCCCCATGTAGAGAGCTCCATGTCCTCCCCATGGAAGGGCACTGTTCTGACCGAGGCTTCCCAGGAGCAGGAATAATAATAATAATAATAATCTTTATTGTCATTGTACTAAAATGACAATAAAATTGGTTAAGGAAGCCAACTCCTGGTCCCGACAAAAACCCCTTTTATTCATTGACTGTGAATTCTGCTCCTTCTCATCCAGCAAAGCCTTTCGAGGGAGGATTTACGGTCACAGACCTTATCTGGCTTTGGAGAGCTGCCAGGCCCGATCTCTGCAGGAGATTTCTGTATCTTGGGGAGTCACAAATCAATGAAGAGAACTAATGGTCTCCTGCAAACTCCACTCCCCTTTCGCTCCTCTTTTATTCCCTATGGGTGGGGCCGTTCATCGTCCACCTGCAGGTTTTCTCCCTAGTTGACCCCTGTTCTTTAGCTGTTCCCTTTGCCTGGCAACTCTGCGCATGCGCACACTGGGAACAGGCTCCAGCTGTTCCTCTGCCTCACTGATGTCTGACTCCGAAGGCAGCTGAGAACTGGCATACGGCCCTGGCCCCCTCTCTGCCTCCGACACAGAGCCCTCCTCAGAGCCTTCCCCAGACTCCAGGACTGGCCCATCTTCCTCCCCAATCCTCCTCTACTCTCCGAATCTGCTGCCAGCTACGTTGGCCACTGGCGGGCCACAACAGATACGTTTAAGCTTTGGGCCCTGAATGGACCCTGTTAGCAATTCTGGGTTCAGAACCAGTGTTACAAGTCTGGTCCCGTAACCAGTGTTAGGGGTAACAGACACCCCCGTTGGAAAATAAATGCGGAATAGTGTAATACACCGGACAGTAAAGAGATACGTTGCTTTAACCCCACACAAACTCTAAAACTCTGATAGTAAGAAAATAAATAGTCTTTACTTTGTAGGAACTAAAATACTTCTTCCGACCAGTGATTCTAACTTCTCAAAACCATAACAGTCCTTCACCAAACACAGAGTTGTCTTACAGTGATGCAAAACAAATACTTCTTCAGTCTTTAGTCTTCAATCTTCAGCTACTCAGCGGCAAACAGTAAACACAGGATTCAAATGGAATCGAAAAGGGAATGGACTGTGTTCCTGAGCTTCCCTATATGGTAGAGCTGAGAAGCAGAGCCAATCAGAATTCAACACAGTTCTTAAAGCTACATATACTCTTTAAGAACATAGGCTCATATATATATTGTCAACCCAATATAAGGCTGAATATCCTAACAGACCCCTTACATTGATGCACCAGAGAGAAAGGGAATCATAAATCATCCTACGCTTGAAAGACTAAGCGAATGAAAGCTAACCAAATTGAAAAAAACAGCTGAGCTTAACCTGGAAGAGCCGGCTTAGCTTTTAAATGAGGTGGTTGAGCCTGTGGTGAAAACCTGTTTGGTACCGGTTTAGTGGAAGATAATTGGGAGATGGGTGGGAAGGAGGAATACACAAGCTACATCCCACACATTTACAGTTTCGCTCCCTGCTGTTCATCTCCAGCTGTGCAGCCTGGTTCCTAATAGGCCACGGACCGGGACCGATCCGTGGCCCAATGGTTGGGGATTCCTGCTGTAAACACTCTTTTTGTGTGTGCATATTTTAACTGGAGGTTATTATTATTATTATTCCAAATTTATTTTTTATTATTAATTTTTTTTTGCACGTACACAGATAATACAAACTTCACAAGAAAAAACATCAAGAAGCCCTCTTCCATTACAGATTACAAATTTTTAAGAATGTATCAATGAATCACAAGTTTCTATAAGTTTTTTTCAGTAGTTATCACTTATTTTTCATATCAGTTGTTATAATTCGTGTATCTCAACCCTAATCTTATTAATTATTTTAACATCCTTTTATATATAAAATGTGACTATGTAATGGCATTCTATTTATAAAACAAACAAAAAGGAAAAAAAAGAAATAGATTTGAAAAGGAAATGTCCACTCTAAATTGTGTCCTTTAAAACAGGGGTCCCCAACCCCCGGTCCGCGGACCGGTGCCGGTCCGTGGCTTGATAGGAACCGGGCCGCAGGGCCAGAGAGGAGGAAGGACGGGGCAGCCCCCAGGGGCAGGAGAGCGCAGGTGCGGCCGCTCATGCCATTGGGGGCCCTAGAGGGGCGAGTGAGCCGACTCACACACCCCCCGAGTGCGCATGCGCCGCCTGTTCCCCCTCCCCCCCTGCTCCCCCTCTGCGCCGGCCGGTCCACGGAATTTTCTTTAAAATGAAACCGGTCCATGGTGCAAAAAAGGTTGGGTACCCCTGCTTTAAAAGACATGCTAACTGGGTATTCATAAATTCTGTGCATCTCTGAAGTGATTTATTATTCATGAGTAATCTCATTTTATTAGTTTTAAATCTGAAAATTTTATCATCATTTATTATTCCAAATTTAAAGGAAAGATTAAGCTAGGTTTTACCGCGACATTTGCTGCTGCAAATGAACCTGAAATACGTTTTAGCAAGAAAGAAAGAAATCTGTAAACTATAATGTGTGTAGCAACTAAAATCCTCTATTCACTGCAGCTTGCACTATAAACTAGGATACACTGAGCCCATAACCAGTGTTAGGTGATATCTCCGTTGGGAGACAGCAGAGGGTGTGCAGCAGAGTATGCAGCTAGAGGAATGTTGCTAATGTGCACACAATTAGAATACCAGGCACTGTTTAAGTAAAATAAAATAGCTCTTTACTTAGGTTGTAAAAACTGCTAAACTAAGCTACTGCTCAACAAGCAGTGATGTTAAATTGAGTCAAAAACAAAGTCTCAACAATATCAAATAGCTTACACAATCTTCGGTCTTCTTCTTCCGTAAATCACAGTTCACAACACAATTCAGTTATTAAAACAGCAAGTACAGCAGAGAGAGAGAGAGATGCGCTCTCCTGGCTTCCTCTTATAGTTAGAGATAATTTCACTTACTAATTGCACTCTTAGCATTCCACCTACCTTAAAGTTACAATGACTATATATTGTCTACCCAACTATAGGAATCTACCCCTAATACCACATTGGTGATAGTTTGCGATTTGATTATCTTTCTCGGTTATACTTCCGATGTCTCCTCATGCTTTTCCTTAGCAGAGTCGATCGAGTTGCCTTTGAAATGGGGCTCTGTTCTGTTTGACGAGTTTTGGCCTTTAAACCTGGAGCGATTAGGAATAATTTGGGGTTGGTTTTTTGTCTGTTTTTCCTTCCAAAAGGAGAGGCTGTTTTCGCCCGGTGTTTGTCCTCGCTCAAGGACGAGAGGGTGCAAGCCAGCAAACTTCTGAATGGTCCCAAAACGAAGGCGTTCAGCGGGAATAAGGCCGCGTTTCTGGAGGACATCCGTAAAGTGAGTGTACGGCTTTTCCTGTCAGCGGGTTTGATCCCTTGTTGGAGCGTTGGTATTTTATGAAAGTGATTGTAAGAGAGGCTAGGGCTGGAACAACAACCAGACCAGCCTCCCTCAATGTGGCTGTTTCCATAACTCGTTGATTCCATAGTACCGTACTTTTCGGAGTATAAGACGCACCTTTTTCCCCTCAAAAAAGATGATGAAAATCTGGGTGCGTCTTATACACTGAATGCAGCATTTTTGGCCTCCTGAAACTCCGCCCCCTTTGCAAAAATGGCCGTGAATAGCTTTTAGGAGCCTTGCAGAGTGCTCCTGGGGGCTGGGGAGGGCAGAAATGAGCAACCCTCTGGAACAACCTACCCCCCAAACTGAGAACAACCACGGACCTCCGCTCCTTCCGCCAAAAGCTAAAAACTTAGTTTTTTCATCTGGCCAGCCTGGCCTAATCTATCCTTCCTAGGCTGTAATATAAATTTAAATTGTTTTAATAGGGATTGTTGGGAATTAGTGTAAAGGGTTTTTAAGGTTTTAAAGATTTTAAACTTTTAGCTCAGGTAAATTATTTAATTCTATTTTAAATTGTATTGTTGTATTTATATATGTTTTTAAAGTCCTGTGCACTGCCCCGAGTCCCTTTGCGGTCTACAAATCAAATAAATTGAATTGAATTGAATTGAAAAAATGGGCTTTTTTTTGCTCATTTTTGCCCCCCCCATCTCAGCCCCTGGTATATTGAAAAGGCATATTTTATCTCAGCTGTAGAACTCTGGAGCACCACATGGTAGTGGTCATTAGAGATTTCTGCAGTTCTCTGCTGCCATCTAGGGGTAGACTGAAGTAAGGATTATAATCTTAAATCTATGAAGGGCATCGTTGAAGGGTGCCATAGGTTCACCATCATGGCTCTGAATCATAAGGTGGCTAGTTTGTGGGTTGTTTTTTTTAATTCAGCATAATTTGTGAATTAATTATTTCCTAGGAGGATGTGCAAGCCGTTCATTGATGGCTTGCTTTGCAAACTGTGGTTACAATCAAAATCAAAGTCTTTTATTTTGGAGATGGATCATCGTGGTTTAAAAGAAATCCTGGTTAATATTGTGCCATGCAGGCCATTCTCTTAACTTTGTGCCATTCCTATAGGCTCTCTATGCCTCCAAGATCATTTCCTACGCCCAGGGCTTCATGTTACTGAGGCAAGCCGCCAAGGAGTTTGACTGGACCCTAAATTATGGCGCGATCGCATTGATGTGGCGTGGAGGTTGCATCATCAGGAGGTAAGGCAGAGACAGGAAACCGATTGGAGGATGGACATTCTGAGTACAACACAGACTAGCTGTTCCGGTCAAATATTCTGGAAATATTGTCAAAATGGTGCCAAACCACCCTAATGATGCCGTTGAGGTGATGTCCCGGTGTTTGGAAGCCGTACGGATCTGGATGGGGAGTAACAAACTCAGACTCAACCCGTCCAAGACCGAATGGCTGTGGTTTCCGACGTCCCGGTATAGTCAGCTTACACCAACACTGACCATTGGGGGCGAGTCACTGGCCCCCGTGGAAAGGGCTCGCAATCTAGGCGTCCTCCTGGATTCGCGGCTGTCCATGGACGACCATGTGACGGCCGTGGCCAGGGGGGCCTTTTACCAGGTTTGCCTGGTTCACCAGTTGCGTCCCTTACTAGACCGGGACGCCTGTCGCACAGTCACTCATGCACTCGTGGTATCCCGCCTGGACTATGCTAACGCTCTCTACATGGGGCTCCCCTTGAGGTGCACCCGAAGACTACAGCTAGTGCAGAATGCGGCCGCGTGGGGGATCTTGGGAGCCTCACGGCATTCCCATATAACACCACTCCTGCGCGACCTGCACTGGCTGCCTGTGGTCTTTCGGGTGCGCTTCAAGGTGTTGATTATCATCTTTAAAGCGCTCCATGGCACGGGTCCTAGTTATTTGCGAGACTGCCTCCTACCTCACACATCCCTTCGACCGATTCACTCCCATAGAGAGGGTCTTCTCCGGGTGCCTACGGCCAGGCAATGCCGGCTTGCGACGCCTAGGGGAAGGACCTTCTCTGTGGTGGGCCCTGCCCTCTGGAACGAGCTACCCCCTGATCTTAGAAACATCACGGACCTCCACCTCTTCCGCCAACTCCTAAAGATGCATTTCTTTCACTTAGCTGGCCTGGCCTAACTTCCGAGACTATATCATCGACTGGTTTTAAATTACACAAAGTTTTAATAAGGGTTTTAAATTGATTTCAGCACAGGCATCTCTAATTTAATAGGTTTTTAGTCAGTCTAGGATGTATTTATTCTTTTGTATTGTTTTATTGTGTTTTAATTTCCTGTGCACCGCCCCGAGTCCTTTTTGGGAGAGTGGCGCGGTATATAAATCCAATCAAATCAAAAATCCAATCAAATCATTCCAGAAGGGTTTAAGAAAAGCAAAGAGTTGCCATGTGCGAATAAATTTTCCCAATAGATAAAGATAAAGTTAGAAGAGGGCCAGATTAAGATAGCAAAAGTTCCTTTCCTGAAAATCTCTGCTTTCAAAATTCTAAATCCTTTTGTTGTTGTTAGTTGTGAAGTCTTGTCCGACCCATTGCGACCCCATGGACCACGTTCCTCCAGGCCTTCCTGTCCTCTACCATGCTTGGAGTGCATTTAAACCCTTGCCGACAGCTTCGGTGACTCCATCCAGCCCCCTCCTTCTCTGCCGTCCCCTTCTTCTTCTTCTGCCCTCCATCGTTCCCAGCATGAGGCTCTTCTCCAGGGAGTCCTTCTTCCTTCTCATCAGGTGGCCAAAGTCTTTGAGTTCCCTCTTCAGGATCTGGCCTTCTGAAGAGCAGCCAGGGTGGATCTCCTCTAGGACTGACCGCTTGGATGGCCTTGCAGTCCAAGGGACTCAATGCAGGAGTCTTCTTCTCCAGCACCAGAGTTCAAAGGCCTCCATTCTTTGGCCCTCAGCCTTCCTGATGGTCCCACTGTCTCTAAATCCTTAAAGCTGTCCAAATATTCTTAACTTAACCACCTTAATTCATTTCAATATTTCTTAATGGCTTTTTTTTTTTTTTATATCTCCCGGGCAGCGTTTTCTTGGGCAAAATCAAAGAAGCTTTCGACCGGACTCCCGACCTGCAAAATTTACTCCTAGATGTCTTTTTTAAGACGGCGGTGGAGGATTGTCAGGTGGGTAACTTCGTGAAGGTTTTTTCTGGCTGGGAACCATGGGGCTTGAAATCCGCCCATCTTAAAAGTGGCGGAGCTTGAGAAAAACCGACCTAGAATTCCACCCAGAAGATTTAACTTTTTCTGTACTTTTGGCTTTTCCCAAGGATTCCTGGCGGCGTACCATTAGCACGGGGGTCCAGATGGGAGTCCCGATGCCCTGCTTCACCACTGCATTAGCGTTTTATGATGGGTACAGACACGGAACTTTGCCTGCTAACCTGATTCAAGTGAGTGAATTATTTATGCATGGAGTCTGACCAGCAGGTTCTGAAGAACCGGTAGCGGAAATTTTGAGTAGTTCAGAGAATCGGCAAATGCCACCTCTGGCTGGCCCCAGAGTGGGGTGGGAATGGAGATTTTGTAGTATCCTTCCCCTGCCATGCCCACCAAGCCATGCCCACAGAACCGGTAGTAAAAAAAATGGAATTGCCCCACTGACGACCTTGAACAGGCTTGGAAAACTGCCAGGCCGATATCTTCCAAACACCAAGCTGTATCAGCCATTGCTTGGCAAGAAGTCGGGAACAGACCTAATGAATTGATTGTCTCCTGCAAACTCCCTTTTTGCTCTTTATTTCCTACTAGCCATTCCCGGCCACGTGTTGCTGTGGCCCAGTCTGGTTAAATGGCCAACCAATCTGTGTTTAGATCTGCACCTGCACACACAAACACGTACACACAACCACGAATAACCCCCCAAATTACCTATCTACTGTATTTCTCCCTCTCTCCCTCTACCTACCTACCTACCTACCTACCTACCTATTGTATTTCTCCCTCTCCCTCTCAATCCCTCTCCCTACTTACCTACCTACTGTATTTCTCCCTCTCTATCCCTCTACCTACTTACCTACCTACTGTATTTCTCCCTCTATCCCTCTACCTACTTACCTATCTACTGTATTTCTCCCTCTCTATCCCTCTACCTACTTGCCTACCTACTGTATTTCTCCCTCTCCCTATCTATCCCTCTACCTACTTACCTACCTACTGTATTTCTCCCTCTATCCCTCTACCTACTTACCTATCTACTGTATTTCTCCCTCTCCCTCTCTATCCCTCTACCTACTTGCCTACCTACTGTATTTCTCCCTCTCCCTATCTATCCCTCTCCCTACTTACCTACCTACTGTATTTCTCCCTCTCCCTCTCAATCCCTCTACCTACTTACCTACCTACTGTATTTCTCCCTCTACCTACTCACCTACCTACTGTATTTCTCCCTCTCCCTCTCTATCCCTCTACCTACTTACCTACCTACTGTATTTCTCCCTCTCCCTCTCTATCCCTCTACCTAATTACCTACCTACTGTATTTCTCACTCTCTATCCCTCTACCTACTTGCCTACCTACTGTATTTCTCCCTATCTATCCCTCTACCTACTTACCTACCTACTGTATTTCTCCCTCTATCCCTCTATCTACTTACCTACCTAATGTATTTCTCCTTCTCTCTACCCCTCTACCTCCCTACCTACTGCATTTCTCCCTCCCTCTCTCTATCCCTATAGCTGCCTACCTACCTATCTACTGTGTTTCTCTTTGAATCTTATGGACAGAGTATTTTATGTCATAAAGGATGACATGATACCCGTGGCCCATTGCTCTCTCTGTATCCATCTACCTACCTTTTTTACAATTTTTTTACATTTCTGTTGCATGTGCCTGGCACAGGTGTGACATCTACACAATCTATATATATCATTGGTGCCGTACTGAAAGGAACGTTGTGTGAAAATTTGGAAGCGATCGGTGCAGTACTTTCGGAGATTAGCGGTTTTGAACAAACTCTTGTTACATTTTTATTTATATAGATGGGAGGGGCCCTTCACTGTCCACCTGTGCCTTTACTTCCAAGTCGGCCCTTATTCCTTAGAGGTTCCCTTCTCCTGGCAGCTCTGCGCATGCGCACACCGGGAACAGGCTCCAGCTGTTCTTCTGCCCCACTGCTTGACTCCGAAGGCAGCTGATAACTATCAGACGACCTTGGCCCCATCTCTTCCTCCAACACAGAGCCCTCCTCAGAGCCTTCCCCAGACGCTGTCAGAGCCTCCTTCAGAGGTGTGGACTTCAATTCCCAGAATTCCTTAACCAGCTAAGAAATCTGGGAATGGAAACCAACCTCTGGGAAGCCACCATGTGGTCAATTTTGGCTTGCAACAGTGGTTGTGCGTATGCAGTATTAGTTCTTTCGGCGTGAACGTCTAAGCCTCAAGTTGTCAACTCAAAATGTTGTGCGTTCTCTCTCTCTTAGGCTCAGCGGGATTATTTCGGTGCCCACACCTACGAATTGTTGTCAAAACCGGGCAAGTTCATTCACACCAACTGGACGGGCCACGGGGGCTCCGTCTCCTCTTCGTCCTATAACGCCTAGAGGACAGAAGCCCCCATGAAAGCAGCATAGAGGGAGTCTCCAAACTTTCTGTGGATGTCCAGTTTTAGCTTTTATTTTATATTATTTTTTTTGTAAAGACATTCTTTATGGTGTCTTAAGGAAAGCTTTTTGTGTCTTAAGGAAAGCCAGAATAAAGTTGATGGAATAAAATGAAATTCTGCAGAAATAAACACTTGTTTCCAATTCATCTTTGCTCTTTTATTCCCTTGAGATTATAGCAATTTGGTAGTAAACCTTTTTTTTTTATATTGAAAACGTTTTATTGGTTTTACATTTTTTAACAGGATAGGGTAATGGTTACAAAGAAATTTTGAGAGCATTCACGTTAGAGTCGTCGGACCTTCCGAGACCTCAAAATACACAATAAAAAAGTTAATTGGTAGTAAACCTTGATGTACAGAAGCAAGAATTAAAGCTGGTCAAAGGGGTGGGGATGATGGGGTTTGTAGTTTGCCCCCGGCTGGCTTATTTATTAGCGTATCAGATGCTGTTATTTTATGTATTTATTTTAATCATATTTATATCCCGCCTTTCTCCACAGAGGACCCAGCCTGGTCTTCAGCCCCAAAATTGTCCCAGTATTCTCTTACGTCTTGGACTACAGCTCCCTGTTTATTGCCAGAGGTGGCCCAGGATGATGGGGCACATATTACTACCGATATTTTGCTTGGAATGCGATCGTCCAGGCAAAAGTTTAAAAATAGGAACCAGGTTTCTTGAAAAAAAAAAAAAGTGATAAAATTACTACTATTCTTAATAGCATGCTTCAAATAAACATGTTCATCATCCACCGATTTAAAAAAAAATTTTTTTAAAAGGAAACAAATCTTCAAAATAGCGGATTCTGAACTACTAGATCTGCCTTCTCCTTTTTGACTGTTGATGGTATTAAAAGGAATTATTTGACTGTATTTAAGAGGGAGACGGGCAAAGGCTACACTGGGAGCAAATTTGGGGGGGGAAATTAAGCAAAAGCAAATTTATATTTATTCTATATTGTTTACTTCTGCATTCATATATATATATAATATATATAGTATATATATTTACACTATATATACACGGGAAAATACCCGAAGACAGCAATACCAGCATATCTACACCCGTTTTTAAGGGCTGATTAATAAAGGGCTGATTCACACAACAGTAATCTCATGGCTCTCTGCCCAGATGGTCTCTGGGTTGAGCCGAAAGGCAGAGAAGGAAGACAGTTTGTCTCCTCCCTTAATGGGGCCCCGAACAGGAGTTGTGGAAATATTCTCTCATACACACACACACACACACACACACACACACACTTATGTACAGTGAGATCATCTGCACCAAAGACAAATTCCTTGTGTGTCCAGCCACACTTGGCCAAAAAGGAATTCTGTTCTATTCTATTCTATTTTCTATTCTATTCTTTCTTCTATTCTCTATTCTGTTCTATTTTATTTTATTCTATTCATTCTTTACTATTCCATTCCATTCATTGTCCTATTCTATTCCATTCTGTATTCTATTCTATTCATTGTCCTATTCTATTCTATTACATTCTGTATTCTATTCTATTCCATTCATTGTTCTATTCCATTCTCTATTCTATTCCATTCCATTCATTGTCCTATTCTATTCCATTCTGTATTCCATTCCATTCATTGCCCTATTCCATTCTCTATTCCATTCCATTCATTGCCCTATTCCATTCTCTATTCCATTCCATTCATTGTCCTATTCCAGGGGTCTGCAAAGTCGGCTATGCTGGCTGGGGAACTCTGGGAGTTGAAGTCCACCAGTCTTAAAAGAGCCAACTTTGCAGACCCCTGCCCTATTCTATTCTATTCTATTCATTGTCCTATTCTATTCCATTCCATTCATTGCCCTATTCTATTCCATTCTCTATTCCATTCCATTCATTGTCCTATTCTATTCTGTTCTATTCTTAAGAAGAGACTGGACAGCCCTTTGTCTGAAATGATATGGGGGTCTCCTGCTTGAGCAAGGGGGGTTGGACTAGAGGACCTCCGAGGGCCCTTCCAATCCTGTTACTCTGTTCCCTGTTATTAAATATACACTTTGATTTCCATTTCACGTCGCTTTCAGGCCAGCTCAGACCCCTTTCCCTCCCCTCCCTCTACCCCAAACCTCACTCCACCCCTCCACCACTACCAGCCCCATCCTCCTCCATCCCCATGGGGCTTATAGTATAACGCTTGAAAGCACCGGGTGGGAGGCGTGGCCGCCCTTCTCGGGGGGCGTGGCGTGGCGGAGACTGCGCTTTGGCGGCCCCGCCCATCGCCCCGCCCCTCAGCAGCGCCGCCTGAGGCGAAGAAAAAAAAAAGGCGGGAAACGCCGCCATTTTGGTCGCCATGGAAGCTGAGGAGCAGGTAGCACCCTTTCCCCTCCCCCTCCTCCCACGCCCGGCAAAGGGCGCCCCTGAGCATACGCAGAGGGCCCGGGCACGGCTACAATTCCCCGCCGAGGCTTTTTTTCCCTCCCCCTCTCCCTCTCTCTCGCTTCCCGCTAACTTTTATAGTTTAAGGCGCCGCGGCCGTGAGGGAGTTGTTTGCCGGACCTGGGGGAGTGTGTGTGTGTGTGTGTGAAATGAGAGGCAGTGCCTCTGAGCACGTGCAGAGCGCGGCTTCTTGGGCTGTTGAAGTTTTCCACGAGACCGGGGAGGGGAAGGAAGCATTGTTGCAGGTGATGGAAGGGGGCTTCTGAGCATGTGCAGAGGGCCTGCCTTTGGGGGGGGGGGTTTCCGGAGGAGGAGGGGAACGGGGCATGTCCCTTGAGCATGTACAGAGTGCTTTGGGGACGGAATCTCGGGAATGAGAGTGGTTGGAGTGGCAGTTTCCCCCCCCCCCCCCTTTCCCTTACACATAAATATAAACATAGAGGTGCATAGACTTTATTGTATAAACACACACACACACACACACACACAGAGTCAGCTTTATTGGCCTGGCACCCTTTCTTGTTTATTTTATTTTATTTTTTGTTCAGAGAAAACGCTGCTATACTTTTTAAGCCTGCTCAAAGGCAGGGCCTCAAAGGAGTAAGGAAAAATTTAAGAAGAAAAGGATAATAATCACTTGCAAACCAGAGGCAAGCAAGCAAGCGTCAGAGGCAGAATATAAATAATATAAATATTGAATATTCAGTGTCATTGAGATATTAAATTGTCTGGAAGACCTCCCTTTTGATGGATATACCAAAAATTGTGTGTGTATGTGAAGGACAAATTCCTTGTGTATTCCTTGCGTATCCAATCACACTTGGCCAATAAAGACTCCTATCCTATCCTCTGTTGTATTTTATATATGCATATATGTATCCTATCCTATTCTATCCTCTATTCTATCCTATCCTCTATTCTATTCTATCTATTCTATATATGCACATATGTATACTATCCTCTTCTGCTCTATTCTATTCTGTTCTGTTAGGTTCTGTTCTATTCTATATATGCACATATGTATCCTATCCTCTTCTGTTCTATTCTATTCTATTCTATGCACATATGTATCCTATCCTTTTGTTCTGTTCTGTTCTATTCTATTCTATATATGTACATATGTATCCTATCCTATCCTATCCTATCCTACATTCTATTCTATTCTATTCTATATATGCACATATGTATTCTGTTCTATTCTATTCTATTCTATTCTATTCTATGCACATATGTATCCTATCCTTTTGTTCTGTTCTGCTCTATTCTATTCTATATATGTACATATGTATCCTATCCTATCCTATCCTACATTCTATTCTATTCTATTCTATATATGCACATATGTATTCTGTTCTATTCTATTCTATTCTATGCACATATGTATCCTATCCTTTTGTTCTGTTCTGCTCTATTCTATTCTATATATGTACATATGTATCCTATCCTATCCTATCCTACATTCTATTCTATTCTATATATGCACATATGTATTCTGTTCTATTCTATTCTATGCACATATGTATCCTATCTTTTTGTTCTATTCTATTCTATATATGCACATATGTATCCTATCCTCTCTTCTCTTTCCTCTTCTCTTCTCTTCTATATATGCACATATGTATCCTATCCTCTCTTCTCTTCTCTTCTATTCTATTCTATTCTATATATGCACATATGTATCCTATCCTATCCTCTATTCTATTCTATTCTGTTCTATTCATTCTATTCTATTCTATTCTATATATGCACATATGTATCCTATCCTATCCTCTATTCTATTCTGTTCTATTGATTCTATTCTATTCTATTCTATATATGCACATATGTATCCTATCCTCTTCTGTTTTATTCTATTCTGTTTATGCACATATCTATCCTATCCTATCCTCTATTGTATTCTATTCTCTGGTATTCTATTCTATTGTATTCTATTCTATATATGCACATATCTATCCTATCCTATCCTCTGTTCTATTGTATTCTATATATGCACATATGTATCCTATCCTATTCTACCCTATTCTATTCTATCCTCTTCTCTATTCTATTCTATTTTACTGTATATATGCACATACATAAAAATACACTTGTAAACACACACACGGTTTTCAAATATTTTACACAAGGCAAGGCAGTTAGAACACTTGTAAAAAATGCTGATTTTTAATGAAAAAAATGAGTGTGGCTTGGATATAGGAAACAGATATGGATGCCATTATGACATGTTGAAAGGGACGTGAAACAACCTAAAATTCCTGTTCACTTTGGGTAGCCCCAAACCTTGGCTTGGTAATCATACTTCATTTATTTATTATGTATTGAGTTTGTTACGTTAGTTTGAAGACCTGGTATAATATCTACACCCACCAGTGCATGCAATAATAATTTTGTAACTTTTTCTCCTTAACTCTGTTTTTCCTAGAGGTTGAAAGCTGCTTTTCATTACACTGTTGCTTGTCTGTGCCAGGATGTTGCTGAAGATAAAAACATTCAGTTTAACAAACAGACCATCGCAGCTATTTGTGAGATCACCTTTAGACAATGCGGTACTTTTCCTTATCTTTTCAGATTTTTTTTTAAAAAAAAACCAAACTGGAAATAAACTTGGAGATAACTGTAGTAAAATTAAAGAAAATGCACAGATCCTTCAGCAAAATGAGTTAAAACCAGAGAGCAGTTGTAACCTAGATTTATTTACCAGTGGCGAAGAAGGGGCTTCAAATCCATACAGGGCTACTGGCATGTATGTATTTGTGTCCAGATGTCTGACACAAAGAGGGAAATCATGACATGTGTGTAATGTCATCATGTACATACAATAGCAGAGTTGGAAGGGACCTTGTAGGTCTTCTAGTCCAACCCCCTGCGTGGGCAGGAACCTTATACCATTTCAGACAAATGGCTATCCAACATCTTCTTAAAGACTTCCAGGGTTGGGGCATTCACAACTTCTGGAGGCAAGTTGTTCCAGAGGTTAATTGTTCTGACTGTCAGGAAATTTCTCCTTAGTTCTAAGTTGCTTCTCTCCTTGATTAGTTTCCACCCATTGCTTCTTGTCCTGCCCCCAGGTGCCTTGGAGAATAGTTTGACCCCCTCTTCTTTGTGGCACCCTCTGAGATATCGGAACACTGCTATCATGTCTCCCCTGGTCCTTCTCTTCATCAAACTAGACATACCCAGCTCCTGCAACCGTTCTTCATATGTTTTAGCCTCCAGTCCCCTAATCATCTTGGTTACTCTTCTCTGCACTCTTTCCAGAGTCTCCACGTCTTTTCTACATCGTGGCGACCAAAACTGTATGCAGTATTCCAAGTGTGGCCTTACCAAGGCACTATACAGTGGCATTAACACTTCACGTGATCTAGATTCTATCCCTCTGTTTAGGCAGCCTAGAACTGTGTTGGCTTTTTGACAGCTGCTGCACACGGCTGGCTCATATTTAAATGGTTGTCCACTAGGATTCCAAGATCCCTCTCACAGTTGCTACTATTTTTTTTTTTATTATTGAAAAAGTTTTATTGGGTTTTAGAATTTACAGTTGCTACTATTGAGCAAGGTACCACCTATACTGTATTTGTGTGATGTCATGTACATTTGTGTGATGTCATGTACATTTTGTCACATACTCCTCTCAGATTGTGGATTTGATCTTAAAAACATGCTTTGGAACTCGTAGCAGTGCAAATGTAACATAGGGTGCAGCTGTTTTAAGGAGTTATAGATAGGTGCTATATTCATCCTCCTGTGCACTTTGAAATATTTGTTTAATAAGATTTAGCTCAGAATATTTATTCTTATGGGTATATTTCTTTTCTTTTCATTGATCCTGTTATCCTTGATAAATGGCTTTTAATTTTTCTTAGCTTTTCTTAGCTTACAAAACTGCTATTCTATAACCAGTGTAGTTTTCATCCCCTAACTAACAACCTGGGGCTATTTATAGATAAATCTGTTTTAGATAATTTTGGAAACTAGGTTACATTAAACAGAGATGATTTACCTATAGCTTTTTGTACTGAAATTGGCTCTGCTTTTCAAGTGAAAACATTTAAAGATACGTTTAATTTTCCCCTTACAGAAATTTTTGCAAAAGACCTTGAGATGTTTGCCAAGTAAGTACTCTGGAAAGAGGTAATACTTAACAATTATCAGCATGTATCTCTGTCTGATAAACAAATAGAAAACTATTTATCTTTTGTTTTCTGTTGAGTATCATATCCACATACGCTCTTAGCCTCTTGCTTTCAACCAGCTGGCTTTTAGCAAGGATGTTCTAAAATGAATTCTGGGACTCTTATTTCACTGCATTAATTCATATTTTATTTAATAACTATGTTAAATTACTTGTGTATCTGGCGCCAAGCTCTTGAAAAAAGGGTGGGCTGAGAAGGGTGCTAGCTAATGGAACAGACAGAGAGCATATTTTTATATTATATTAGAAGTATACAGATTTTAGCAGCAAAATATTCCATAGTCTTAATGAAGTAACTGGATGATGTTTGGGTTGGAAGGTGTTGTAATCTGATCTTCTTTCCAGGTTGAGACCTGTCCTCCTCGATTCCTCTTGTATTTGCCTAGCTTTTTCGATTGCTCTCTTCTATCTGCCACTGGTAGAAAAATTGTACATCTGGTTCTTTTTTTGTCTAAAAACATGAGACTGACACAAGATCAGATCTCTCCTTGCAGTATCTGTTTTTAGCTAGTCATAATTTCATCATTTCCCCCCCACTAATCTCATTCCATTTACATTTTTCTTTTGTGTCCATTTTTCTGGGATAATGAAAGTCAATTTTCATTTTGCACATTACATTTCTAAATCAATGTCTTTTATATAATGGGCAAGTCTGTTAATATATAAATCAAGCGGGACTTGAATGACGCACAAAGAACCTGGTTTTTAATATCCAGTGATATCTTCGTCCAGCTTTTGGGATAACCCCCCCCCTCCCCCTAGAGTTCGCTGAGATAATTCTCTCCTTCTGTACACCCTCACTTCCATTTATCATAATTTTATTTTAGAGTTTCAAGAACCATGGGAAGATCAGATGAAACATTGCACTATTGCAAATATTTCAAGGCCTGCCCTTCCCTCAATATTTCTTGTATATAGAATACAATTACAGAATTACAAAGTAACACAGTCAGTTTCCTATTATTAAGGAAAATTGCTGTAGTACAGAATAGTAATTTGATAACTTTCTCCACAGTGTATCCGTTGCCAAGGGAACATTTCATTTTACATAGATAAGCATCAAAACGGAAGGAACAAAATGTCCCTGCTATTTATCATTCAAAGCTTGATAGACAAAGTGTCCATTTACTCTTGAAAATGAGTCTAGGAAAAATCAGGGGCCTTCTAGCCAAATCAAAATCCCAGAAGCATTTCAACATAACCTACCTGACACTGCGTAAAAAATGTTCACTTTGTTAATGTACCTAGCAGCTATAGAAAAAGTTTGAACAATCTACACTCAAGCAGCTTTTTTGATAAACTATTTTCAAGATTAGACAGTTTTCCTGACACCTCCTTCTAACCTGATCACTTCCTCCTTCTCATAGGCACGCAAAACGGAGTACAGTTAATGCTGAAGATGTGAAACTTTTGGCTCGAAGGAGCAACTCATTGGTGAGATGGGACCCTTCCCTTTCGGATCTGTGGTTTCACTTGGAAAGCCTTGTTTACTGTTACGTTTCTTCTATTTATTTATTTATTATTTATTATTTATTATTTATTTATTTTTCCAATTTATACCCCGTCCTCCTAGAAAAGGACCCAGGGCGGCGCACAGGCAATTTAAAACAATACATACATATAAATACTCATATTAAAAAACTATTAAATAATGATCCCGTGCTAAAACCCATTTAAAAACCTCTAATTAAAATTTACAGTGTTAAAACTCAGTGTCGGGGGTTATACTAGGCCGGCTTGTTGGAACAACAGCATTTTAAGGCGCTGGCGGAACAGGTGGAGGTCCGAGATGGTGCGTAGTTCGGGGGGTAGGTCGTTCCAGAGGGTGGGGCCCGCCACAGAGAAGTCTCTTCCCCTAAATGCTGGAGGCTGCTTGGATGGTGATGGCATGCTAGTTTACGGAGGCCGACTGGCAGTATATTTGACAGAATACAGGTAGTCTTCGGCTTACCACCACAACGGAGCCCAACATTTCCGTGGCTAAGTGAGACAGGTGTTAAGTGAGTTTAGCCCCATTTTGCAACCTTTTGGCACAGCAGTTAAGTCGATCATTGCCGCTGTTAAGCTAGTAGCAGAGTTGTTAAATGAATCTGGCTTCCCCACTGACTTTGCTTGTCAGAAAGTCACAAAAGCTGATCACTTGATCCCTGGTTACTGCAACCATCATCCTACATACGAGTCATTTGCCAAGCGTCGGAATTTTGATCCCACAACGGATATTAGCGTAACAGTGATCATGCGTCACCTTTTTTCAGTGCTGTTGTAACTTTGAATGGTCACTAAATGAACCATTGTTAAGTCGAGGGCTATCTGTAGAGTAGAAGCACCGATAGGCCAATACAGAGAAGTGTCATAAAAACAATTGTTTCCCCTGTATCTGTAGACAAAACAGGCAAGATGGTGGCTGCAGCATTGCAATTAAAGTTCTAGCTCTTGGTGACAATTGCAATGCTGCCATTGCCATTTTGCCTGTTTCATGCACATGCATACGTAGAATACACACCAGGGATGGGCTTATATCAGATTCACAGAGTTGGAAGGGACCTTGCAGGTCATCTAGTCCAACCACCCCCCCTGCCCAAGCAGGAGATCTTACATCTGCCTCTACCTAGGATTGAACTCACAACCTCCTGATTGTGAGGCGAGAGATCCACCTCTAGGTTCGCCATGCTTGCTCGTACAACGTTCTACACATGCACAGAAGACTCCGGGTGGGCGGAACTTCCTGCCGTTGCCGCTACTGGCTCGCCCAATCTGGGCCGAACCATCAGAAACCCACCTCTGATACACACCCCACAGAGGCCACTGTCCTAGGCGACATAGCTATACAGGGACTTCTTGGCATCATGGATTTCATTGATCTGACTGCTACATTACCTCTCAAATTCTGGAAGTTATTAACATACTGTAGCTTTGGAGGACAAGAATAGCATTAGTGATCTCAAAATATTAGGTCCAGTTTTTTTGATATCAGAACAGTTGGAAATCTGGCTGAAAGCCACCATATTGTAAAAGCTAGCAGCACAAAAGGCCGCACTTGGAATACTGCATACAATTTTGGTCGCCACGATGTAGAAAAGACGTGGAAACTCTGGAAAGAGTGCAGAGAAGAGCAACCAAGAGGATTAGGGGACTGGGGACTCTAAAACATATGAGGAACGGTTGCAGGAACTGGGTATGTCTTGAAGAGAAGGACCAGGGGAGACATGATAGCAGCGTTCCGATATCTCAGAGGCTGCCACAAAGAAGAGGGAGTCAAGCTATTCTCCAAAGCACCTGAGGGCAGGACAAGAAGCAATGGGTGGAAACTAATCAAGGAGAAGCAACTTAGAACCAAGGAGAAATTTCCTGACAGAACAATGAATCAGAACAATGAATCACAAGCGCACTGTCAGCTCCAGTGCGCTTGTGTGTGCTGGCCAGCTGATTTAGACCTTCTGTTGAGGCCGTTTTTCATCCTCTGGGGGCTTCAGGGAAGCTCCTGAAGCCTCTGGAGGTGGGGGGGGGGAGCCTGTTTTCATCCTTCCCAGCTCCTAGAAAGCCTCTGGAGCCTGGGGAAGGTGAAAAAAGAGCACCAAAATCAGGGGGTCTCGCACATAGCATTATGGGTGTGGCACGGCCACCCACAACCCCCCCTGCGCTCCCCCCGCTTTTGGCAGGTGAGCCAAAAAAGGTTAGCCATGGTATAGGGTGCTGGTATAGGGTTTCCTGCCTAGGCAGGGAATTGGACTAGATGACCTCCAAGGTCCCTTCCAACTCTGCTATTGTATTGTATTGTATTGTATTACTTTACAGGTTTACACATACAACCTGTATTACAGGCTGAAGGGGTTATCGTCACACAATGTTACTTTTCTCTGCAGTGCACTGAACAGTACAAACAGTAGTTTGGAAATGTTATATTCCTGTGTCCGTTACTTTTGTGATGCTGTAGCTTTAAGAAGAAAAACCTCTTTCCTCTTGTCTTAACTCCTGGCCATCCTGGGCTTTAGAAACAGCCATGATTCAGTACAAGTGGCTTACTTTCTGACGTTCTGCTTTAAGCTCAGATTATGATCCTGATCCTGTAATGTTAATTCTTGCTCAAAAGCACAAGGTTCCCCCTTTTGTAATAGCAATTTATAAATGTAGAAGGCCTCTCAGTTGATTCATAAGCCAGGTAATTAAACTTCAGGGGTAAATTCTGCTTTCATCCTGAAATTTCCCTCTGACTTCACTTTATTTGAAGAACGGTGACTTTCGGGAAGGATGGCTGCAAAGTTAGCACTTTAGCACCTGCCGCCTCGCTTCTCATTTTCCATCTGCATAGTAATTGCAAATGCAGCGCCAGTAGTTTCTTGTGCTTCAGTTTTCGTTTTCTAGCACAGGGGTCCCCAACCTTTACAACTTTTAAGTCTGAAGGACTTCAGCTTCCAGACTTCTCCAGCCAGCTTTGCTGGCTGGAGAATTCTGGGAGCTGAAGTCCTTCAGACTTAAAGTTGCAAAGGTTGGGGACCCCTGTGCTAGCACACAGCCCTAATACTTATAACCCCCCCTACCACCCCCCCCCCCAAATAAAGGACTACAAATAGTCCTGCTTTGATGCCTTTGATAGTACCTGGTTATGGGTGGTCTTTATGTATGGGAGACTGATGCCTTTCGCTGCAGATTGTCAAGTTGGCTGATGAACATGTTTATTACGCATTGTCTATAAGCTGCCCTATCAGCTCCTGATACATGCAGTCTCTTTTATTTAAAGTAGATCTACAGCTTCAAATGAACAGAGCCAGTGTTTCTGCTAATTTTAAATCCCAGCAGGGCACACTTCTCTGCTTCCTCACCATGCCATACTTAGCTATTTTCGGAAGGCAGGGTGGGTGGGGCTGAAGCGTTCAGCTGCGTTGCGTGTCCTTGAACCAACAGCTGCAGAGCAATTTAATTGAACGTAGGACGGAAGAGCAAAATAGCTATTCCAGTGCTCCAGGATTACAATTGTACCAAAGTCTTGTTTATAGTTGATATTCTTGTTTATTCTCTGATATTCTATTGGCCCAAATTCTTTGTAAGAAATAAATTCATCAATTTCTTTCTTACAAAGAATTTGGGCCAATAGAATATCAGAGAAGAAAAATAGTCTGGCAGTCCTTTTGACTTAGGACCACAATGGAACCCAAAATTTATGTTACTAATCAAGACGGGGTTTAAATGAATATCATCCCACATTACCGCTTTCCTTTCCAAAGTTGTTAGGTGAACCATTGTCAAATTAGCAACATGTTTGTTAAGTGAATCTGGCTTCCCCATTGACTTTGGCTGTCAGAAGGTCGCCAAAGATGATCACATGACCCCAGGATACTGTAACAATCAGAAATGTATGCTAGTTGCCAAGCACCCAAATTTTGATCACATGACCATGAGGATGCTGCAACAATTGTAAATGTGAAGAATGGTAATAAGTCAATTTTCAGTGCCCTTGTAACGTCAAAGGGTCAATTAAATGAATGGTTGCAAGGCAAGGACCACCTGTACCGGAATCTGTGAAGGATCAAGTAACATTTGAGCCTTCCTTCTCTCCATACCTCCTCCAATTGGAAGGTAACTCTAAGTTGTAGGAATTTGCTTTTGGAGAACAAATTAGGATACCATTCTTCATACAGAATTGCTATTTCAGTCCCCACCCTTTGGACTATTCTACTTAAAGCTAAATTTTGTTGAGAATATAGTGCCACATTATATCCTGATAGAACTCATTTGCGCTTGCCCCATCATTCATTTGTACAGCAAATAAATTGAAAATGGAAGTGAAACTATGGATGCTATAAAACAGGAGTAATGTAAAAGGAGAAAAAAGAAAATAATGTATGAGTTGTCACGGGCCAAATGGCTCCAATAAGCTGTTTTTTATACAGAAGAAAATTGAAACAAGATGCAGTCATCCTAACAACAGATTTATCAGTAAAACCGGCAAAAACAAATGAGATTTATTTTGCTTTGAAGTGTATGGATCGGGCTCTACGTGGGAGTCATAAATTAAACCAAATTCCTATAAACACTCCTGGCTCACACTTAGTACATGTGTAATTTGCTAAACTCGGTAGGTCTGGTTTTTTTTTTTGTTTTTCTCTCGTCAAAAATGAATTGAGCAACAGTTAGCCACCATATCTGAAGAGGACATATTTACAATTAGGAAAATGCCTTCGACCAACTCAAGGCAGAAGTTCAAGGATTGCTGAATTCTCATCTTTTTTTTCTTAGGCAGCACAGCTGATAATGGGGAATGTTCAACATAGTGGTTTCATTATGGTTACACATTATCCAACATGTCATCTGCCAGTTAGCCGTTTTTAATTGCTGGGGATCAAATTGGGCTCTTCATGTTATGAACAGGTCTCCTACTACTATCTAATAGCCGTTTAAAATCCACTTGCAACAAATTAAAACACATTAAAACTGGGGGAAGAGTTATACAGTAAATTTATGTGATCTGACTGATCTACTGTCCTTCCTACCTTGGATGAACATTATAAAACAAATGAAAAGTCTGACTAAAATCAACTAGTAGATGCATTGGTAGATAAAAATGGAGGAAAACATTCCTTTCTCTCTCTCTCTCTCTCTCTCTTTTTGGTAGAAAAAAGACACTTGAATTTGATAAGTGTAAACTGTTACAACTCTGCTTGGATTGGGTGGGAGAAACAATTAAACAGCATTGACTTTTCAGGGCATGCATTTGTAGCCAGAGATTTAATAATTGACATATCCAATAGATTTTTAGCTTGAATCACAGCTTCCCCTCTATTTACCACGAGCAGTTAGTTGCTGTTTTATTAGACTTTGTATTGGTCCAGGCTGAGGAACCCCTGTAAGTCAACCTGCCTACAGATCTTCATGTTCATCTGTACATTGGATGTATTTGTGCATTGCTTTGTGTTTCACCCGCTGCCTGGTGAACCTATGCCGCTAATAGGTGACTGATGACATTCTCTATATTTCTAGTCGAAGTATATTACTCAGAAGAGTGATGAGCTTTCTTTGAATAACCTGGAACAAAAAGAGAAGAAGAAAAAGAAATCGGCTGCTAAGAAAGGAGGAAGAAATTCGAATGAGCATGAAGAACCCATGGCAATCGAGAACGATGATCTCAACATGGCGTAAACATCACTTTTGCTGGTGTCAAGATGGGGTTTTCTCACATTCTTTATGAAGCCCAGATCTGCAGTGTCATCTTGCGTAGATTACAATTCTATTTTTTAAAAAAAATGTAAATAAGCACAGTGTATTTGGAAAATAAAAGCAATAAACATTGGGAAAAATATACCTTAAAAGGGAACTTGGATGATTCCGGGAATGAGTTATTTAAGATGAGAGAGGTCGACCTGAAGAATGATGACTGTATTCCTTGTAAACAGCAAAAGGCACATTTAGTTCTCATTGGACAAAGTATTTGGAAATCTTAAGAGCAACTAATTGTACTAGTTTTCCTAGGAAGAAAGCCGCTGGAAATTGGACACCTAATAGCATCTATCATCAGCAAAGCTATAGGCACTGGAGAAGAATAAGGAATATATATATATATATATATATATCTTGAGATCTTTTCTGCATTCATAAAGGAATAGTTTCTGCCCCTTGTAAATACTTTAGCCATATCTTTACATTCGAATTGTCCTGGATCATCCTAGACATTTAGTTCAGCATCTTGTTGAAAAGCTCAGTTCTTTTGTTCTTCAGCACTAATACTTGATTTTTTCATACCATACTAAGGCACAGTTCTTAAACTGGATTCAAGCCACAATATAGATTATATTACACAGAGTCTCGGTGGCATAGTGGTTAGAGTGCAGCACTGCAAGTTACTTCTGCTGACTATCAGCTGCCTGCAATTTGGCAGTTCAAATCCCACCAGGCTCAAGGTTGACCCAGCCTTCCATCCAAAATGTTGGGGGCAATTGGCTGTCTCTGTAAGCCGCTTGGAGGGCGGCAAAGCAGTATATAAGTCTTAAGTGCAATTGCTACGCATTTAAATTGATATCGGTGATCCCTTCCCATCACTGAGTGGCATTTTCTCTTTGGACGGTTCTATACGGCAGTTAATAACACATTTTATTAATAATAACGTAACAAAGTTAAGAAACATTTCCCTCCTGGATTATTTTATTTTGTCCTCTCATAACTAGGCATCTAAGTAACCTTCACGGCATCCTATGACAGTGAATGTCCTCAATCAATTCCACATTGTATAAGTGATAACGCGAGTTTGTAGTTTACAGAATCTCCTGACAACCAATTTTATTGTATACGGCAATCCAGTTTTATGAGAAACAAAGTCTATTGATTTTCCGTGTGCCTTCTAATATTTTAGCACCCTGTAACATACCTTCCCCATTTGCTTCTATCTATCTAATATCTTTGTTATTCCCACTCTCGCAGGGAAGTAGTAGTCATATTTTGTCTTCATTTTGAATCTTTCCCAGGGTTCATTCTGATTTGGAATATGTTTCATATCTGTACTATATACCTTGCCTGATTTTTGCCAACATTTCGCCCTTTGGGGATTTTTATTTTGGCTTGGAAATTTTTCATCCTTCATAGCAAGACTTCAGTTTTGCTTCTCATTATAAAACCATCTCTTGAGTTGGCTTTTCTTGCTCCCCTCTGCCCGGTTTGCAACAGTGAATCATTCCTTTGCTAAATCACACTATTTTGTACTCAAAAGCGTCCCAATCATTATGGGAATAATGGTGAGGAAATGAGGTTTAGTCGGATGGAGAGGGGTGATTTTGGTTTTTTTTAAGCAAATAAAAATGCACACGCAGCTCAAATTGACGGCAAAATGTGCTTTAATGGGATTGACACCCAGAGACTCTAATTAAGGGTTAAAAGCGTACAAAATGCACAATTTGGAGAGTTAATTGCGGCCCGGCTTATGCGTCATTGCTAGAGTTTGGAAAGAAAGGATGGTAGGGTGAAGTGGGGGGGGGTGTTGGCGAATGGCTCATAAAACCTAGCAGATTGGAAAACACAAAATCTCCCCCCCCCCCTCATGTCTAAAAAAAAAAAAAGCACAACATATAACTTGCAAGCAGGTGATGTTCAGACTACATCTGAGCTCCATGGAGTTGCAAGCGTGCTCCCCGCTCTGCCTGTTCCTTCTGGGGCTGGTCCTGTTTCCCAGGCCCATGGGGGGCGGCAGAACGGTTGCACTTCCTGTCCCAGAAGGGCTGTTGAGGCAACACAGCAAGGTAAGCCGAGGGCAGGAGGGATCCTGTCCTTTTGCTGATAAAATATAGCCAGAATATTCCATCAGCTACAGATAGCATGGAAGTTGCGGTCCGGAGTATTTTAAAAAAGGCTTGAATTGAAGTCCGCTGGGTTAGCTTGGGGGGATACATTATTGGCTAAATGGTTTGCTTTTTCTTGTACCCTGAATGTGTCTAAAACATGTTTACACTTCGATGGGGATCCTGCTTTGGAAACATTTTAATGAAAAGAGGGGCAATAATAACCAATGCTAAGGCGATACTGTTTCAAAGCCAAAATTGGGAGAAAATAATACAAAGAATCAGGAAATAGCCTGTCAGAATCAGGAAATAGCTCTGAGGCATTGATAAGCTTTCTCATTAAAAAGACCCACTACATCTCCACCTTCACCAATATAATAGCTATGGGTTGTCAGAAAGAATTTAAAAAGCTGTTTTAAAACGTTTTCAGCTCAGGGGTGTTTGAATTACTCTATTCTCCCGAAACAGATTCAAAGATCGCTCCATTGAAACCCTACCATTCGAAAATCTTATTTTTCTTCCAAATTCTTGCACGAGCTGCGGCATGGCAGCCGGATAGATTCAACTATAGCTTTCATAGAGAGCTTTTTATCAATGAAACGGGCCAGAGTGAAATTAGGGTACGTTCGAAGAAACGCGCAAAACGGGAATCCTGCTTGCTTAATTTCTACTTCAAAATACAAGACCGCCAAACCTCAAAAGAAATTTTGAGTTGATCGAAGCTTTTTTCCCTTGGCATGCTACTTACTTTCTCTATGCGTGATGCTTTTGAATCAAGGCATAATCATTCAGCCACGGGAGCATCCTTTGATCCCAGAGATAGAACATGGGAAGCTTCAAAATCTCATGGTTTACGCTTCGCCACATTTTTAATAGCACGTTGTTAGGATTAATTATAAGGAGAGCAGATTCAGACATTAGATCTAGGACAGTTGGAAACATCCTTAGCTTTTACAGGGTATATTTGAAACGCTCCATGTCCGATCGAAAGGACCTTCAGGAATAAGGAAGGGTGTGTGCATGAAACTGATCAGGATTATTTACCACATCCTAAGGCAAGGTAGCTTAAATTTTTAATTATATTTCTTTGATTTTATTTATTTTGTCAAGCATGTATAACATATATAAGTATAAACATGATTACGAATACAGGAAATGGATACGAATAAGTGGGGACAGGAGGACAGGGACGGTAGGCATGCTGGTGCGCTGATGCGCGCCCCCTTTACGGACCTCTTAGGAACGGGGTGAGGTCAACAGTAGGCAGTCTTAAGTTTAAGGGTTTGGGGATGAAACCCCAGAGTCCGGTAGAGCATTCCAGGTGGTTGATCACTCTGTGGCTGAAGTCGTACATTTTCAGCAATCGAGTTTGGAGCGGTTTACTTTGAGTTTGAATCTATGGGGAACTCGTGTGTTGAAGTACTTGCTGACAGGTAGGACATTGTAGCAAATAATTTTGCGTACTATGCTCAGGTCAGACCGAAGGCGGCATAATTCTAAGTTGTCCAAGCCCCAGATTTAAAGGATTCTGTTGTGAGCAGAGGAGCGGAGGACCCTTCTCGTGAAACACCTCTGGACTCTCTCGCTTGTATTAATGTACTAGCCGTTCCCGGCCACGTGTTGCTGTGGCCCAGTCTGGTTAAACGGCCAACCAATCTGTGTGTAGAACTACACCTGCACACACAAACACGTACACACAACCACTGTATAACCCCCAACCTATTTACCTACTGTATTTCTCCCTCTCTCCACCTACCTACCTACCTACTATATTTCTCCCTCTCCCTCTCTATCCCTCTACCTACCTACCTACTGTATTTCTCCACCTACCTACCTACTGTATTTCTCCACCTACCTACCTACTGTATTTCTCCACCTACCTACCTACTGTATTTCTCCCTCTCCCTCTATCCCTCTACCTACCTACCTACCTACCTACCTACCTACCTACCTACCGTATTTTTCCCTCTCTATCCCTCTACCAACCTACCTACCTATCGTATTTCTCCCTCTCCCTCTCTATCCCTCTACCTACCTACCTACTGTATTTCTCCCTCTCCCTACCTACCTACTGTATTTCTCCCTCTCCCTCTCTATCCCTCTACCTACCTACCTACCTACCTACCTACCTACCTACCTTCCTACCTACCTACCTACTGTATTTCTCCCTCTCTCTATCCCTCTACCTACCTACCTACCTACTGTATTTTTCCCTCTCTATCCACCTACCTACCTACCTACCTATCTACCTACCTACCTACCTACCTACTGTATTTCTCCTTGAATCTTATGGACAGTATTTTATGTCATAAAGTTGCATGTACCTCCCACAAGGTGTGACATCTACACAATCTATATATATATATATCATTGGTGCCGTATTCGAAAGGAACGTTGTGAGAAAATTTGGAAGCGATCGGTGCGGTACTTTTGGAGATTAGCGGGTTTTGAACAAACTCGTTACATTTTTTTTAAATATATAGATTAAATCTCCCAGCCTTTAAATTGTAAAGCCTCGTTTTCCCCCACTTCTTCCGACAACCATGCTTAATTCGCTTTTGCTTCGTTTTGCAAGTATTTCCAGGCACCAGCAGACTTAGAAAAGAAGGAGTTACTGATTCTCCTCTCGGGACTGACTGAACGGGCATCATCGCACACAAATACGTCCCATCTGTCAAGGCAGGAGAAGATTGGAGCTGGACCGCGGGAACAGAGAGTGCCTCCTCCTCAGCCCCCGACTCGGGAAAAGGCGTCCTGTAAAAACTTCTTCTGGAAAACCTTCTCCTCTTGCTAACCAATTGTCTCCTGCCCGGACGGACTCAAGAATGGATCTGACCAGTGACTTTTGGGAGGAAACCCTCTTCTGTAACTCAGTTTCACATTCTATTGGTGGTAGAAGTGTGCCTACTGAAAATTTTGTTTATATTGTGATTGGCTCTCCTCACACCCACGCAGGTGCTCCTGCTGGGTTTTAATGGTGCCCCCCCCCCTCCATCTCTTGTGTGGTAAATGCAACTTTGCTCATGTTTTAAATGTGCTTTGGTTGTACGTAGAACTTACGAAAAGAACCGTTTCCCGTTTGGTCTCCTGTATGGGCTTGTGGATCAGAAAAGTCGGCGGTTCCGCGGTTCGAATCCCCAGCGCCGTGTCACGGAGGGAGCTCCCATTAACTTGTCCCAGCTTCTGCCAACCTAGCAGTTTGAAAGCAGGTAAAAATGCAAGTAGAAAAATAGGGGCCACCTTTACAATAATACAATAGCAGAGTTGGAAGGGACCTTGTAGGTCTTCTAGTCCAACCCCCTGCGTGGGCAGGAACCTTACACCATTTCAGACAAATGGCTATCTAACATCTTCTTAAAGACTTCCAGGGTTGGGGCATTCACAACTTCTGGAGGCAACTTCTGTTCCAGAGGTTAATTGTTCTAACTGCCAGGAAATTTCTCCTTAGTTCTAAGTTGCTTCTCTCCTTGATTAGTTTCCACCCATTGCTTCTTGTCCTGCCCCCAGGGGGCAGGTGGGAAGGGAACAGCATTCTGTGCGCCTTCGGGCGTTGAGTCATGCCGGCCACCTGACCACGAAGTCTTCGGACAGCGCTGGCTCTTGGGCTTTGAAACGGGGATGAGCACCGCCCCCTAGAGTCGGGAACAACTAGCACATATGTGCGAGGGGAACCTTGACCTTGACAATATCCAACAGTAAAACGTGCTTTAAACGTCTTCAGGCTTCTGCTTAATTTAACAAGAAAAAAACGTAGAGATGCCATGTCTGGAAAATTCCTATCGAAGCCATTTCCCAAAGGGAAAAATCGAAATTATTCCTTCTTCTAAGGAGCTTCTGTGAAACACATAGTTTTACTTTAAGTGGGACCAGCAGCCCAAATAGACAGAAATAACAGAATAACCAAATACTGTAAGATTGAGGAAGGATGCATGCAAAAAGAATTCAGAATTCTGTCAGAAAACTAGCACAACTTTTTTCCTTCTGCTTCAGTGGCTCAAAGACAACTTTATTCCGGTCATCTCAGGCTCCTGGGTTTTATGCAGGCTTAGACTATCGCATTTCAGGCCCAAGAATGTGATTTCTTAAAAAAAAAATACAGAAAGAAGAAGAAGGCTAATATTTTATGCTTTTATGCATTTTTTTGTGGGGCTGCTGCAAAGCTACACTGTATTCACAATTTTGACTGTATTTTTTTTAGCAAACCTATTGAAACCGCCAGGAGCCAAGTTCTAAACTTAAAACGTACCAAGCCTCAAAGAAGCCTTGCTAGAATTGTGAGAGCGCCACTTTCAAACTGCATTTTGATTGCATTTTTTTTTAAGTGTCACTAAAAGCACAGTTTCCATGTTTGTATTGACACAACCATTGCGTGCCACTTAGAGGGGTTGGCAAAGGAACCAAAGCAGAAGCCACATTGGGGCATTGATGCTGATTCAACATGACAGCATCTGAAATGCGGTTGCGAGAAAAATGGGCGGGGGGGGGACACCCCAGTATGCCCATTGTCATGATTGAGGGTTTTCCGTGCCCTTGATACCTACAGCATGGCCACCCTCTGAATGGAAGAGACACAAAACACAACCCCAAAGATTGCAAGACACCTTGTAACAGTTCCACAAAGAGGCTTATGGGCAAGCTAAGAACGCTGTGTGTGCCAGCTCGTCTTTCCTGTTTTTTTGGGTTTTTTTGGCCAGTGCCGAGTTGTTTCCCCATACAATTGTTCCATGTTGAAATAAAATATTACTACATGCCCCTAACCTTTGTGCTGCCTTCAATTGAGAACGAAATATCTCCTGTGGTTTTAGATATATTCCTTATTTAGTGCTTCAGTGGACACACCTGGTTCAGTTAGAGTCAACGATTGTCAACGACTGTTTGACTATCAGTTTTATTTTACAAATTACTGCTACTTTTACAAATTACTATGGAGGGCTGTCCTCTATGAATATGTATCCCAAGGTGAGGCTATGTAACTTTAATTGCTCAATCAGCAGTCAAAATGGTTGCTAATAGTACAAAGCCTTTACCTCTTAAATATAAATGTATTTTTTTAAAATATAACCATTAACATAGTTGACTCAGTCCCATGGTCCTGCATCCATTATCAGCTGTTCATACTCAAAGCCACATGCTCCAGATCTATCTATCTATCTATCTATCTATCTATCTATCTATCTATCTATCTATCTATCTATCTATCTATCTATCTATCTATCTATCTATCTATCTATCTATCTATCTATCTATCTATCTATCTATCTATCTATCTATCTATCTATCTATCTATCTATCTATCTGGAGCATGTGGAAAGCAGTATGCTTCCCCCCTTAATTGGGGCCTAACAAGGTGGTGTGACACAAGTATATACTTATCCTCCTGTCTCAGCTGATCAGAAGAGAACCTGGTGGCCTAGTGGCTAAGGCTTCTGCCTAACATGTAATACAGCCCCGGTTCAAATCCCTGTAAGGGTATGGCTAGCTGATGAGAGCTAAAAATCTCGAAATAGATCTATCCTAGTCTCCCTGATTTATTTATTGATCAGCTCAAAAACCTAACACACATATAAAAAAGTACACAACAGAACTCATGGCTTTCTGTCTAGATGGTCTCTGGTGATGAGCTGAAAGGCAGAAAAGGAAAGCAGTGTGCTTCCTCCCTTAATTGGGGCTTACCAGGGTGTTGTGACAGAAGTATATATATCTGTATATCTATATAATTGTTCCACAACACCCTGTTGGGGCCCCAATTAAGGGAGGAGACATACTGTTTCCTTTTCTGCCTTTCAGCTCATCAACAGAGACCATCTAGACAGAAAGCGTCTCTGGTGATGAGCCGAAAGGCAGAAAAGGAAACAGTATGTCTCCTCCCTTAATTGGGGCCCTAACAGGGTGTTATGGAACAATTATATATATATATATATATATATATATATATATATATATATATATATATATATATATATATGATGTATGTATGTATGTATGTATGTATGTATGTATGTATGTATGTATGTATGTATGTATGTATGTGTGTGTGTGTGTGTATGTGTGTATGTATGTATGTAATATCCCTATGAAATTAACAATGATTTAAAAGCAGGAGAGGTGCTATTGTAAAATTCTGCATCTTGGCAGTTTCATAGTCCTACCTCAAAGAAAGGGCCTTATTTAAAACTTGCTTTGTATTTCAAAATACACCATAAATCTTCAAAGGTTAAAAAGGAAAATACTTTTGTCTTGGACTAGCACCTCCTGTAAATAAATAGCTTGGTGACGTGAGATACCACCGAGTCCTCAAATGCCTTTTGCTTTTATATTTGGTTGGTTGGTTGGAAAAGAGATGGCATTACCATTCAGGACAACGAAAAAGGTGATTAATCCATCAAAAAGCCCTGACATCCAGGGCTTTTTATTTCCTGCGTTTGGAACGCGACCGTTCCTCAGGCTCCGGCTGTTTTTTCTTTCCTTTGGAGATGCTCCTGAGTGAATTTAGAGAGTGAAATTGTTGCAGTCGTCTTGAAAGCTCCTGCCCACACGCCTCCTTTAAGGCCTCGGTCTTGTGTTTGTCCCAGCATAGGGCCTGACAAAGAGCTTCTGAATCTTCTTTGCAAACCAGCTGCGGCAGAAAACAGAGATTTTAGAAATGCTCTTTTTGAGCTCAAATGCTGGTAGGAAAAAAAATCAGTCTTGCATTTACCCACCTCTAAATCCTGACTGGCCAGGCTGAGTTCTGGGGCAGGCTTTTCTTTCAGCACAGTAACGACGCGGACGCTCAACCGAGTCCCTTCGACCGAACTTGGTCCACTGCTTCCCATGTCCACGGTATCGGTGCCTCCCCCGGAGTTTTCCTCCGGTTCCGATGCTAGACGCAAAGAGAAGAGTCTATGTCTTTAAATGAGACTTTGGAAGCAAGGTGTCAGAGTTCAAAACAATACATCCATTGCAAGCAAGGCTCCGAGGAAATTGAACTCCTCAAAAGATTACTGTATTGGTACCTCTGTGGTGAGAACCGACTCTGAAAACTCCCGCGGTTTTCACCTTATTAAAAGTAAAAGGTTTCCTACTTCTCAAAACAATCAGTCGCATGTTTCTTCCGATCAGGTGTGAAAATGTCCTTGGTTCCCAAGAGAAAAGTATTTTGTTTTGGCTACAAAAATGCCTCTATCTCAAATCGTCCCTCCCTGACTCTCAGCTCCCAATATAAGCCTAAGTAAACCACTAAAACAAATCATATAAGGAAATAAAATACCATATTTTTGGTGTATAAGATGCACTCCCCCCCCCACCCCACCAAAAGAGGGTGAAAATTTGGGTGTGTCTTCTATACCTATGCCCTGCCCACCTGGCGGCCCCCACCCTTTGGTCTCCATGGCTCCACGGCTTGGGGCCTACTTATATGCGAGACCGCCTCCTGCCCCATACATCCCTTAGACCAGTGCTTCTCAATTATTTTCTGTCATGCCCCCCCTAGGAAGAAGAAAACATTTCGCGCCCCCCCGCGCGACTGTAAATAGTATCATTTGTCTATAAAATTGTTATAAGTACACCTTTGCATAACACTGTATCCTTATTAACGTATAAGAGAATAAAAAAAGAAAGAAATGTGGATCAATTTACAACAAAGAATAGCTTTATTAACTGTAGCAGAAAAGATTTAAAGTGCATTAGAAATTTTAAAAAAATTAAATCCTTTGCCGAGGTCAAACGCGCCCCCCTTTACGGAGCCTCGCACCCCCCCTGGGGGGCCCACCCCACTATTTGAGAAGCACTGCCTTAGACCGATACGCTCCCACAGAGAGGGCCTTCTCAGGGTGCCGTCGGCCGGACAATGCCGACTGGCGACACCCAGGGGAAGAGCCTTCTCTGTGGCGGGCCCAGCCCTCTGGAATGACCTGCCCCCTGAATTACGTACCATCACCGACCTCCGCCTCTTCCGCCAATGTCTAAAGACATATTTGTTCCAACAAGCCGGCCTAGCCTAACCTCCCGTGGGGACTTTTAGGAAGTTTTTAAACTGGGTATTTTAAATTTGGTTTTAGTACAGGATAGGACTATTTAATATTTATTTTAAATTATATATTTATCTTTGTATTGGTATGTTTTTAAATTTTCTGTACGCCGCCCTGGGTCCTCTGTGGAGAAGGGCGGGATATAAATTTAAATAAAATAAAAATAAAAATTTGCCTCCTTGCAGCAAATGGTAAACAGCCTGTTTCAGCTTCAGCATAGCCTGATTAGCTGATTAGCAGCTGATAGTTGGTTGGATCAACCTCGCAACCATCAGCTGTTTCAGGCTGCAGGGATTGCCATTGTCTATTGCCGCCTCCACACACCCCATTTTTGGCCTCCACCCACCCTTTTTTCGGCCCCCACGTGCCCCATTTCCCGCCCATTCTGACACCCCCCCCGCCCAAAACGGGCAGAAAATGGGACATGCCTAGGCCAAAAACAAGGCGTGCGGAGGCTGACAACAGAATGTGAATGCTGAAAATGGAGCGCGCGGAGGCAGCAATAGGCTATAGAAATTCCTCCAGCCTGAAACAGCTGATCGTGGGAGGCCAATCCAACAATCAGCTGCTTGTGCTAATCAGGCTGTGCTGAAACTGAAACGGGCTGTTTTCTGTTTGCTGCTAGGAGGCAGAGGCAGTTTTTTTTCCCCCTCTCCCCAAAAGCTAGATGCGTCTTATACTTCGGAGTGTAAATAAAACATGAATGCAGTAGTTTGTCCACTCAAAATAATCTCCAAAGCAGCTTACAATCAATGGGATACACAGCACTTTGGCTCAGAATTAGTAATGGTCACTTTCCGATTATAGCTGGCAAACCAGCCATTTTTAATCACTTTAGAGCCTCTCCCAAGATCATAAATTTTGTAAGTTATAAATACTGGTCCTGTTCAAGTGTAACCCTTTATTTGAAACATGCTCGAACCCGCGCAGAATGGCTTGTTCCATTTAAATCCTCCTTTGGCTCACCGAGAAAACCAGTTTGTTTGTTTTTATCAACCGCAATTTCATCATGGCTTGCTTGAAAAAGGTTCCATAAATTAAAATAATGCCAAGGAACTCCTACCACACCTAGCATTGTCCTGGCACCAAGTTTTTTTTTAAAAAGGTGAAAATTCTGTGGTTGCTATTTGAAGGAGAATGGTGTAGTCCTCAACTTACGACCCTAATTTCTGTTGCTAAGTGAGACACCGGTTCAGTGAGTTTTGTCCCGTTTTCACGACTTTTCTTGCCACAGTTGTTGTCAGCAACTCTGGGTTCAGAACCAGTGTTACAGCTCTGGTCCCGTAACCAGTGTTAGCAAATAAATACGGAATAGTGTAATACACCGGACAGTAAAGAGATACGTTGCTGTACCACAAACAAACTCTAAAACAGTGATTGTAAGAAAATAAATAGTCTGTACTTTGTAGCAACTAAAATGCTTCTTCCGACCAGTGATTCTAACTTCCAAAACAATCCTTCACCAAACAGAGTTTATCTCACAGTGATGCAAAACAAATCCTCCTCCAGTATTCAGCAGCAATCAGGAAACACAGGAATCACAGGAATCACAAGGACTGTGTTCCTGACCTTGCTTATATGGTAGAGCTGATAATTACAGCCAATCAGATTATAAGTCAGTTCTTAAAGCTACACAATTCCTTAAGAACATAGGCTCATATATATTGTCAACCCAATATAAGGCTGAATATCCTAACAGTTGTTAAGTGAATTGCTGCAGTTCTTAAATTAGCAACACGGTGGTCGTTAAATGAATCCAGCCTTCCCACTGACTTGTCAGAAGGTCGCAAAAGGGCCTCACGTGGCCCTGGGATGCTGCGACCATCATATATATTTATATATTTATATTTATATTTATTCAATTTATACCCCGCCCTTCTCCAAACGGACCCAGGGCGGCGCACAGGAAAATTAAAATACATACAAAACATCATATAAAATTTAAAAAACTAATTCAATAGAACCTGTGCTAAAACCAGATTAAAATCCCCAAATTTAAAAACTATCTAAGAGTCAGTATAGGAGGCTACGCTAGGCCGGCTAGATGGAACAAATGTGTCTTAAGACACTTGCGGAAGAGGCGGAGGTCAGAGATGGTGCGAAGTTCAGGGGGTAAGTCGTTCCAAAGGGCTGGACCTGCCACAGAGAAGGCTCTCCCCCTGGGTGTCGCCAGTCGGCATTGTCCGGCCGACGGCACCCTGAGGAGGCCCTCTCTGTGGGAGCGTATTGGTCTGAGGGATGTATGGGGCAGGAGGCGGTCTCGCATATAACTAGGCCCCGAGCCATGGAGCGCTTTAAAGATGGTCGTCAGAACCTTGAAGCGCACCCGAAAGACCACAGGAAGCCAGTGCAGCTCGCGCAGGATAGGTGTTATGTGGGAGTGTCTAGGCGCTCCCGTAATCACCCGCGCGGCTGCATTCTGGACTAACTGCAGCTTTCGAGTGCACCTCAAGGGAAGCCCCATGTAGAGAGCATTACAGTAGTCGAGTCGAGAGGTCACGAGGGCCTGAGTGACTGTGCGAAGGGCAGCCCGGTCCAGTAAGGGCCGGGCTGCCCTTACTGGACCAGTGCTGCTGTAATATATCATAAATACGAGTCAGTTGCCAAGTACCCAATTTTGGCCCACGTGGTCAGAGGGATGCTGCAACCATCGTGAAAAACGGTCATAAACCACAAATATTTATTGTTGGGGATCTTGCCTGAAACTTACAACAAAGAAAATATATATTTAATCCTACGTGTATTAACAGCAGCTAGAATTGTATTTGCACAATATTGGAAAAGTAAAGAGATTCCTACCGAAGAGAAGGGGATTAGGAAAATATTAGGAATGTGCAGAAATGAATAGACTAACACTAGCAATTAAGGAGAAAGAGCAAACTGATGATTATATGATATGGGAAGCAATTATTAGAGAATAAAAAAGGAAATTGGAAATAAAGGAAGAAGAAAACAAGAAGAATAGAAAATTCATTAAGGTAGAGATAAGAACGAAAGGGCAACTGATAACACGAGGATGATGAGAATAATCATGTTTAATGTTATTATTGTATTTTTATTAGACGATACGTTAGGAGGGAAATGAAGGGGTAATTGTTCAATGTATATCATTTGTGGAAGGATGTTGCACAGAAATATTGGTACCCAGACGACACACTGCTTCAGGAGAGATAAGATGTTTATATTTTTTTTAAATAGAAAATAAATTTTAAAAAAAACGGTCATACTACATCACTTTCACAGTGCTGCTGTAATATATTTTTTTTAATAATTTTTTTTATTGCTTTTCAAAATATATATAGGGAAAAGGTATAGGGTAAATATAACATTTTGGTAGCTCCCATGCCGGTGGTGGTGGCCCTCCCCAAAAACTTCATAAATTTACAATTTTAAAAATAAAGGCTAGGAATATATAAAGATTACATTGTGCAGTCCATACATTCAACCATCTTTTTCTTTGCCATTTTATCTTGTATCGACAATTACAATAGAATTTCAAATAAAATCATTTTTGAGATCTAAGTCTTTTCGCTATTGACTCTTCTTCCCCGCCACTGGGCGGGGCCGTCGCTCCCTTTGTTCCCCCATCTTCGTCCCCTAGAAGGGAAGAATGTTTTTGAATAAAGGCCTCCGCCTCGCTTAATGTTTTAACTCTTACTCTACCCCCCTCCCAGAAGATCAGCATTCCCTCTGGCAATAACCACTTGAACCAAATTCCTTTTTTGTATAATTTCTTAGACAAGAAGGAATACTTCCTTCTTATTTCTCTAATTTTTTTCCGGAATTTGTTTCCAAATGACTATTTCTTTATCTTGGTACTTTAAAATTCCATCCCGTTGGGCCCTCAATATCTCATCCCTTGTGGATCTCCTAAGAAATTTAACATGAACCTCTCTTGGTACATTATGCATCCTAGCATACGCTGAGTTAATTCTATAAACCAGGTCCATATCCCACCAGAGTTGTTCTTTATCTCTTTTAAGGTATTCTGCTAACATTGTACTTATAACATCTTTAAGATCTTCCTTTTCTGACTCTGTGCTGCTGTAATTTTTAACCGCCACTAAACGAACTGTTGTAAGTCAAGGACTACTACTTGTACAGCTGAGGTATAGACCTGACAGGTTCATTAGTAGCAACGTGTCTGCTCCATCCTTCCTTGATTTACTAGAGACAGTACTTCTCCCAATGGTTTCTATTACCGTGTGCTGTGCATGGAGCCCGATCCTCCTTTTTTATGGCTTGCAGGTAAAGTTCCAGCAGCTGACGGGACCGCCTCTCCTCCTCCCGCCTATCCAGGGTCTCCTGAAGGGTCTCTTGCAACCTTTGGGTTTGGAGCGGATTCTCGGCAAGTTCTCGAGCCAGATCTGAACACGGTACCTCAACGAGTGCCTGGAAGGAGACAGGAACCAGCCCTTGGTAGCCAAGGTGAGGGACGTTCAGGCCTTCCCCAATTCGCTCAAAACCCTCGTTAATTGTGGCCTTGGAAGGAATGCCAGCATTGCTGATGCCAGATCCCCAAAAAAATTGGCGGCTGTATAAATCCATCACAACACCCTCGTAAGCCCCAATTAAGGGAGGAAGCAAGCTGCTTTCCTTTTCTGTCTTTCGGCTCATCACCAGAGACCATGCAGACAGAAAGCTATTTGTTTCGTTGCCTTTTGTTTCCATTTGTGTTTACAATTGTGCTGATAAATAAATAAACAAGGGAGACTAGTATAGATCTATTTCGAGCTATTTAGCTCTCATCAGCTAGCATGAATACCCTTACTGGGATTCGAACCAGGGAAGTATTACATGTGAGGCAGTTGTAATTGCTACAAGACCACTAGTGGAGAGGAGGATCAGGAGGAGAACCAGTGGTTTAGTGGCAATTACAACTGCCTCACATGTAATACTTCCCTGGTTCGAATCCTAGTAAGGGTATGGCTAGCTGATAAGAGCTAAATAGCTTGAAATAGATCTATACTAGTCTCCCTGATTTATTTATTGATCAGCTCAAACCTAACACACACACACACACACACACACACACATATATATGTTACGTTTTTGAACTGATCAATAAATAAGTCGGGGAGACTAGGATAGATCTATTTCGAGCTTATTAGCTCTCATCAGCTAGCCATACCCTTACTGGGATTCGAACCAGGGCTGTATTACATGCCAGGCGAGAGCCTTGCCATTAAGCCAGCTAGGTTCTGTTCTTGTCAGCTGAGACAGGAGGATAGTTATATATATAATTGTTTCCACAACACCCTGTTAAGGCCCCAATTAAGGGAGGAAGCACACTGCTTTTCCTTTTCTGCCTTTTGGCTCATCACCAGAGACCATCTAGACAGAAAGCCAAGAATTCCATTGTGTAATGTTTTTATATGTGTGTTATGTTTTTGATCAGCTCAAAAGCGTAACACACATATAAAAAAAATTACACAACGTAATTATTTATTGACCAGCTCAAAAACGTAACACGCATATTAAAAAATTACACAACGGAATTCTTGGCTTTCTGTCTAGATGGTCTCTGGTGATGAGCCGAAAGGCAGAAAAGCAAAAGCAGTGTGCTTCCTCCCTTAATTGGGGCCTTAACAGGGTGTTGTGGAAACAATTATATATATGCTGGTGTTGCCATCCTCGGGTATTTTCCCGTGTATATAGCATGGAATTATTTTTGCATCGTTTCAACAAGATCTCACTTGTCATCCTCAGGATTCGGTCTGAGGATGACAAGTGAGATCTTGTCGAAACGTTGCAAAAAAAATTCCATGCTATATACACGGGAAAACACCCGAGGATGGCAACACCAGCATACCTACACCCGTGAAAATCTACATACATATGTGATGACGAACCTATGGCACGCGTGCCTCTAGTGGCACGTGGAGCCATGTCGCCTGGCATTGCCCATTTCTCTTCCAGGTTTCTGGTGCGCATGACGATCATTTTGCCTTCATGCGTGTGGCAATATCGGGAACTGGAAGACCTGTTTTTCCCTTCTCCAGCACGAGCATGCGCGCCAGCCAGTTGATCATTGTGCACAAATGTGCACCAGTATCGGGAAGACTAGCTGGACAGCGTGCATGCATCTACCGGAAACCAGAAGTTCATTTTCCGGTGTGCGCATGTCCCCTGGGCTGCTCCACTTCCGGGTTGCGGCCCCGTCCTGCGCACTCCTGAACTCCCTTTTCGGCTCTCAATGCTGAAAAGGTTCGCCATCACCAATAGATATATAAATGTGTGTGTGTGTGTGTGTGTGTATCTTCCAGCATAACTCTGAAAAGCCTCGAGCACTTTCAATCAAACTGCAGATGCAGCCTGTTGTGCCTTAAAATAGCTTCTACCGTACTGCTGTCAAATGGCTTCTACTGTACAAGAAAGTGGATTTGCCATGGTAATGGCTTCACAGTACTCCACAAGGGGGCTCCCTCTGATAAGGGGAAAAATCCAACATTAGAAATTAAGTTTGGTCCGGACATTTTCTTCTTATAAATTAATACCTGGGTAACGCTGGATTATTGATTAGTCAATATATAAAAGAAAAGTGACCAGGGTTAGAGTTATTTATTTATTTATTTATTTATTAATCCAATTTATACCCCGCCCTTCTCCTAAAAAAGGACCCAGGGCGGCTGAAAAGGACCCAGTTAGGCTGAAACAAGAGATATTTATTGCAGCTGTGACCTTTTCCTACCTGGAGGTCTTCTTCGGACAACAGTACGATGATAGACAGGTCGTTCTTCAGCTGCCTGGCCAAAACTTTCCATTTTTCTCCACCGCCGTCCACTTCATTCGTGTTTGAGATCTCTTCCTCTAGCCAAGTTGTGGCCCCACCTGAAAGGGAAGGAATTGTGAATCCAGTAGACATTAAAAATTAAGAGATGTGTGTCATTTCACACACTGGGCATCACCCAACATCAGGAAGATTCTGTTTCCCATGAACACAGTTTATTAAAAGGCATAAGCTTAAAAGGCATAAAAACATTCCTTTTAAACTTTCTCTTCCCACCATCAAACATACATCTGTAAACTTCTCCAAGTGTAATAATAAGACATGTTCTCACCAAGGCTTCCCCAAAAAGAAGGAGGCAGAGTCCTGGTCCCGACAAAGCCCCTTTTAATAAATGAATGTGAATTCCTCTCCTTCATATTCAGCCAAGGCCTGGCAAGCAGTCTTTCAAAGGAGTATTTATGACCACAGACCTTATCTCTCTTGGAAAGCTGCCATGTCAATATTTTCCCAAATGAGGTGCTGTGCAAGGAAAGACTGGGCACAGAGTCTCTGGGATTCACGGACAGATCTTCACGCTCCTGAAAGGAATCTAACGACCGAACGAACACATTGTTTCCTGCAAAAGCCCCCTCCCCTTTCGCTCCTCTTTTGTTTCTGATGGGTCCACCTGCGGCTTTACTCCCAAGTCTACTCTGATCTCTAAGCTGTTCTTTTCTTCTGGCAGCTCTGCACATGCGCACCCTGGGAACAGGCTCCAGCTGTTCTTCTGCCTCACTGATGTATGATTCCGAAGGCAGCTGATAACTGTCAGACAGCCCTGGCCCCCTCTCTGCCTCCGACGCAGAGCCCTCCTCAGAGCCTTCCCCCGACTCCAGGAGTGGCCCAATGAAGCGAACAAATGTTCTCCTGCAAACTCCCCTCCCCTGTCGCTCCTCTTTTATCCTGGGAGGGGCCGTTCATCGTCCACCTGTGGCCTTCCTCCCAAGTCGACCCCTTTTCTTTAGCTGTTCCCTTCGTCTGGCAACTCTGCGCATGCGCACCCTGGGAACAGGCTCCAGCTGTTCATCTGCTTCACTGATGTCTGACTCCGAAGGCAGCTGATAACTGTCAGATGGCCGTGGTCCCCTCTCTGCCTCCGACGCAGAGCCCTCCTCAGGGCTTTCCCCAGACTCCAAGGCTGGCCCATCTTCCTCCCCAACCCTCCTCACTGTCCGAATCTGCTGCCAGTTCTGCTGGCCGCTGGCAGGCCACAAAAGGCCACCTGATCCTTGAATGCATCTTCTGAATGTCCATCAAAAGGATCTATCCTGGGACAAACCATATTTGCACTTCTGAGCTTTTCTATCCAAAGCATTAATGTCATACCTGCGCTGGTCCATTTCTCATTCTTGGCTACCACCCCGAATTTGGTGTTTGCGGGCAGACACAAAAAGTAATCGTTGTCATCTATTATGGTGCCATCTTCAGCCAGGACCAAAGTGACAGGCTGGGCAGCCAAGTCAATTGCTAGCAGATTGCAGGCTGCGGGGGAAAAAAGGATAAGATGGAACAATTTTATTTATTTATTTTATTTATTTATTATTCACATTTGTAACCCGCACCCATCTCACCACAAAGGGACTCGGGGCGGCGAACAGAGATTTAAACTAAATATACATAAATACAAAATATTACTAAAGAATAACTAAATTAAATCAATACCCTGCTTAAAATAAATTTAAATTTAAAAACCCATAAATTAAAACTTTGATTTGTTATAAAACAGTGGGTGCGGAGTAGATCCTGCTAGGCCGGCCAGATGAAAATAGTAAGTTTTTAAGTGCCGGCGAAACAAGCGGAGGTCTGAGATGGAACGGAGATCGGGAGGTAGGCCGTTCCAGAGGGTTGGACCCACCACAGAGAAGGCCCTTCCCCTGGGAGCCCGCCAACCGGCATTGTCCGGTCGACGGCACCCGGAGAAGACCCTCTCCCTGGGAGCGAGTCGGTCGTAGGGATGTATGTTTTGTTTGCATTGGCCGAGAATGTTGCTCGTATTAATTTTATTTCCTGCCCTTTGTAGCAGCTCTAAAAAAAAAAAAAAAAGGCCCCACATGTTCAGATTTAGCCTTTCAGATTGACAGAGTTGGAAGGGACCTCGGAGGTCATCTAGTCCATCTTTGTATGTATATTTCATAGTATTTTTAACTTTTCCCTGTGCACCGCTCCGAGTCCCCTTGGGGAGAGGATGCGGTATATAAAATAAATTATTATTATTATTATTATTATTATTAAATTCATAATTTTAAATCCTGCCGACCACTAATAGGATCTGTTAGTCTGGGTGGGTGTGGCTAGGTGGTCATGTGACTTGGTGGGCACGGCCAAGTTAATGTCACTCACATCGAGGGGGGCCCACCAAAATTTTCTCACAGACTACCGGTGGTCCACGGGCCACCAGCTGGTGACTGCTGATCTAGTCCAACCCCCTGCCCAAGCAGGAGACCCTACACCACTTCTGACACATGGCAGTCCAGTCTCTTCTTGAAAGCCTCCAGGGATGAAGCTCCCACAACTTCGGAAGGCAACCTCTGTGCCATGGGTTGATTGTTCTCACTGGCGGAAAATTCCTCCTTATTTCCAGGTTGAATCTCTCCTGGGTCAGTTTCCATCCATCCATTATTCCTTGTCTGGCCTTTGGGTGCCTTGGAGAATAGCTTGACCCCCTTCCTCTATGTGGGAGCCCCTCAAATATTGCAAGGCTGCTATCCTGTCTCCCCTGGTCCTTCTCTTCCCTAGACTAGCCAGGTCCAGTTCCTGCAACCGTTCTTCCTATGTTTTAGTCTCAAGGCCTGTGATCATCTTAGATAGATTAAGATTAACAGAGATGGAAGGGACCTTTTAGGTCATCTAGCCCAAGCAGGAGACCCTACACCACTTCTGACACATGGCAGTCCAGTCTCTTCTTGAAAGCCTCCAGGGATGAAGCTCCCACAACTTCGGAAGGCAACTTCTGTTCCATGGGTTGATGGTTCTCACTGGTGGAAAATTTTCCTTATTTCCAGGTTGAATCTCTCCTTGGTCAGTTTCCATCCATCCATTATTCCTTGTCTGGCCTTCAGGGGCTTTGGAAAATAGCTTGACCTCCTTCCTCTATGTGGGAGCCCCTCAAATATTGGAAGGCTACTCTCCTGTCTCCCCTGGTCCTTCTCTTCCCTAGACTAGCCAGGCCCAGTTCCTGCAACCGTTCTTCCTATGTTTTAGTCTCAAGGCCTGTGATCATCTTAGATAGATTCAGATTAACAGAGATGGAAGGGACCTTGTAGGTCATCGAGTCCAACCTCCCCACCAAGCAGGAGACCCTGTACCACTTCTGACAGATGCCAGTCCAGTCTCTTCTTGAAAGCCTCCAGGGATGAAGCTCTCATAACTTCTGAAGGCAACTTCTGTGCCATGGGTGGATTGTTCTCACTGGTGGAAAATTCCTCCTTCTTTCCAGGTTGAATGTCTCCTGGGTCAGTTTCCATCCATCCATTATTCCTTGTCTGGCCTTTCGGGGGCTTTGGAGAATAGCTTGACCCCCCTTTCCTCTCTGGGGCAGCCCCTCAAATATTGGAAGGCTGCTCTCCTGTCTCCCCTGGTCCTTCTCTCTCTCTCTCCAGCAGTGAACAATGCCCAGGAAATAGAACATCTGTATCCCATCAGCATACAGCAGTGGGACCCTTCTGCCTGTGGGGTGGGGGTGGTGGGGTGAGTGGGGGGGTTATGTGCCTTCTGTCCCCAAAGCAGAAAGCCTTACCTTTCATCTTCAGTTCCTGGAGCGTGCAGGCAGCCACCCCATGCTGTTCCTGTTGGCCCATCCGCCTGATCAGGCATTGCTTCAACCGGGGTAGCCTCCTTGAATTGCCCTCTGCCATCTGCTTTTGCTTCCCTGGGCTTTTGAATTCTGTTGTAGAACAACACAGTTCTCTGCAGGAAACCAATCAGAATCTGGCGTGCCCCGCTGAGGCACTCTGGGAAACGTAGTTTCTCCAAGGCGCCCTCCCAAGTTCCTGTGGCATGATGGGGAACGTAGTTTCCATCCCTTGCTCAAACTTTCAGTTGTGCTTGGAAGCAAAAAGGGTTTGTACTGCTTCTAGCTCAGAGGTCCCCAACCTTTGCAACTTTAAGTCTGAAGGACTTCAGCTCCCAGACTTCTCCAGCCAGCAAAGCTGGCTGGAGAATTCTGGGAGCTGAAGTCCTTCAGATTTAAAGTTGCAAAGGTTGGAGACCCCTGGATTAGTTGACGGTTATACAAAACACTTCCAAAAAAGTGTCTGTTTTTTAACCACTGGATTGCAAATACTTAAGCGGCAAAGTCTAAAAGGCAAGAGGGTTAATGTGTGTGTTCTTGCCTGCACAATTAAACAAGCGTGTTAAAAAAGACTCCGTTTTAAAACAGGAGTTTCCAACTACCTTCCTTCCTTCTGTCCAGTGGTGGAGAAGGAGGGGAGGGAGGCTTGGAGAAATTCACCTTTCGTTTCCAAAGGTTCCTGGAGTGATTCTGAAGTCCTTCAGACTTAAAGTTGCAAAGGTTGGAGACCCCTGAGCTAGCCCATCTTCCCAGTTCCTGCCAAAACCTCAGTCCGTCCATTCTGAGTTGGTGTGCATGTTTTTTATGGATTCCAAAATCCATATATTTTGGGGTGGGCATTGGGACTATTTTAAATACACACTATATTTTAAGTTTGTTTTCATCTAAAAATAGAATCCTTTTTACCAGTCTGTAAAAGTAGTTTTAAAATGTAAAATAAATCTGGAAAAATATTTATACAGAATAAAGGTGGGGGAAAAGATGATAAAGACAGTGAAATGACAAAATTGGTGGGAGCTAATGGGTGAAAACTAATCAAGGAGAGAAGCAACTTAGAACTAAAAGGAGACATTTCCTGACAGTGAGAACAGTTAATCAATGGAACAACTTGCCTCCAGAAATTGTGAATGCTCCAGCGCTAGAAGTTTTTAAGAAGATGTTGGATAACCCTTTGTCTGAAGTGGTGCAGGGTTTCCTGCCTAAGCAGGGGGTTGGACTAGAAGACCTCCAAGGTCCCTTCCAACTCTGTTATTCTATATATTCTATTATTGTTGTGATTATTAGTGTTGTTATGTTGTGCCCCCATGAAACACAACTTTCATGAAACTCCCAGTTTATCGCTTTAAAAAATTATAGTAATTTAATAAGGCATTAACATCAAACGACAACTTTTTGCTTTTCCAGAATAGGATAGGCTAGAATAGAATACAGAAGAGAAAATAGAAGAGAATATAGAGAATAGAATAGAAGAGAATGCAGAAGAGAAGAGAAAATAGAAGAGAAGAGAATATAGAGAATAGAATAGAATGCAGAAGAGAAAAGAGAATAGAATGCAGAGCAGAATAGACTAGAAAATAGAAAATAGAATACAATAGAAGCAGCGTCAAATAGAATAGAATATAGAATAGAATAGAATATAGAGAATAGAATAGAGAATAGAAATAGGAAATAGAATAGAGTAGAGTAGAATAGAATAGAATAGAATAGAATAGAAGTCTTTATTGGCCAAGTGTGATTGGACACACAAGGAATTTATCTTTGGTGCAGAGGCTCTCAGTGTACATAAAGAAAAATAAAATAAAATAAAATACATTCATCAAAAATTATAGGATGCAAAACTTAGTGATAATCATAGGATACTAAATAAGCAATCTAATTGTGCTAGGAAACAAACGAAACAACATAAACTGTAAGAAAACAAAATAAACTAGCCATTTGAGCCTCTTATCAATCTAATCGGCAAAACTCCAAAAATCAGTGGGTTTTTTGGGGGGGGGGCACCTCAAGCCCAAAGTTCAGAAGGAAGCAATTATCTATCTATCTATCTATCTATCTATCTATCTATCTATCTATCTATCTATCTATCTATCTATCTATCTATCTATCTATCTATCTATCTATCTATCTATCTATCATCTATCTATCTCTAATCTATCTATCTATCTATCTCTAATCTATCTAATAATAATAATAATAATAATTTAATTTTATAACCCGCTCTCTCTCCCCAAGGGGACTCGAGGCGGGGCACAGGCAATTAAAAATACAAAGAACAAAGTACAGAATACAAACTACAAAATTAAAAGTAAATTAAATTATTCCTGCGCTAAAACCCATATACTAAACTAAAAATTACCCCTAAAAACCCCTAACCTAAAAAGAGACTACCTATCTATCTATCTATCTCTAATCTATCTATCTATCTATCTCTAATCTATCTATCTATCTATCTATCTATCTATCTATCTATCTATCTATCTATCTATCTATCCATCCATCTCCTATCTATCTATCTATCTATCTATCTATCTATCTATCTATCTATCTATCTATCTATCTATCTATCTATCTCTAATCTATCTATCTATCTATCTATCTATCTATCTATCCATCCATCCATCTCCTATCTATCTATCTATCTATCTATCTATCTATCTATCTATCTATCTATCTATCTATCTATCTATCTATCTATCTATCTATCTATCTATCTATCTATCTATCTATCTATCTATCTATCTATCTATCTATCTATCTATCCCTCTCTCTCTGTCTGTCTGTCTCTATCTATCTAATCTAATCTACCTACATCTCTCTCTCTGTATCTATATCTATAATGAGATAAAATCTCTTCTCCGCTTTCCCCAAAACTTTGCAGCCGAGGAGCCCAGCGCTCCTCCCGATCGGCGCCTCGGGGCTCGATTGCTCCGGCCTGGCCCCGCCGCCGCCGCCGCCGCCGCCTTCCTGGGCCCTCGCTTCGCCCGCCTTGCCGCCGCGATTAGCCGGGTCTGGGAAGATGGCCTCCTCGGAGCAGGCTGAGCAACCTGGGCAGGTGAGGCTGGGCGGGAGGGAAGGAGGGGGCAGCTCCCCCCCGAGGGGCCCCTCCTCAGCCCCCGCAGGTGGAGAGGGGGGGCTGGGGGCCCTCGGGGGCTTCGGCCCCGGCTCCTCCGAGCTGCCAAGGGCGGGGAAGCCTCCCCCCTTCCCCCGGCTCCATCAGGGGAAGGGCAGGTAGATGGGGTGCCCCTCGCCCCAGGAGGGAGGGAGGAGAGGAGGGCCCCCCCTTCCTTTCCCATACAGCTCCCCCCCCCTCTCTCCAACCCCCTCCCCCCTCCAACCCCTCCGCCCTTCCACCCCTCTCCCCCCTCCAAGCTCTTAGGGGAGAAATCCCTAGAAGTACCCCGGGCATACGGGGGAGGAGAGGGTTTGGCTTATAATAATATAATATTATAATATGATATGATATTATTGATATGATATAATATAATATGGTATGATATGATATAATAGTGTAATATAATATAATATAATAATAATAATAATATAATAAATATAATATAATATAATATAATAATATAATATAATATAATATAATATAATATAATATAATATAATATAATATAATTAATATAATATAATATAATATAATATAATATAATATAATATAATATAATATAATATAATATAATTAATATATATTGATATGATATGATATAATATGATATAATGATACAATGCAATAGTTATTATATTTTATTTGTTTCCTAGTATAATTTGATTGCTTGTTTAATATCCTATGACTATGACTAAATGTTATGTAGTATTATGGTACACTTATGATTCTTGACGAATGTATTTTATTTTATTTTATTTTTTATTTTTTATGTACACTGAGAGTCTCTGCACCACAGACAAATTCCTTGTGTGTCCAATCACCCCAGGCAATAAAGAATTCTATTCTATTCTATTCTATTCTATTCTGAATTCTATTCTATTCTAAGTTCTGTTCTGTTCTATTCTATTTTCTCTTATCTTCTCTTCTCCTGCATTCCATTCCATTCTATATTCCATTCCATTCCATTCCTTTCTATAATCCATTCTATTCTATTCTATTCTCTTTTCTGTTCTATAATCCATTCTATTCTATTCTCTATTCTATTTTAATCTAAATTCTATTCCATTCCATTCTATTCTATTCTATTCTATTCTATTCTATCTTCCCTTGTCTTCTCCTGCATTCTATTCCATTCTATTCTATTCCATTCCTTTCTATAATCGATTCTATTCTATTCTCTATTCTATTCTATTCTAAATTCTATTCCATTCTATTCTATTCTATTCTATCTTCCCTTGTCTTCTCCTGCATTCTATTCCATTCTATTCCATTCTATTCCATTCTATTCCATTCTATTCTATTCTATTCTATTCTATTCCATTCCATTCCATTCCATTCCATTCCATTCTATAATCGATTCTATTCTATTCTCTATTCTATTCTAATCTAAATTCTATTCCATTCCATTCTATTCTATTCTATCTTCTCTTGTCTTCTCCTGCATTCTATTCCATTCCATTCTATTCCATTCCTTTCTATAATCCATTCTATTCTATTCTCTATTCTATTCTATTCTAATCTAAATTCTATTCCATTCCATTCCATTCCATTCTATTCTATTCTCTGTTCTACTCGAATAGGAGTGGGGAAGGAAGGGAACCCTTGTGTCCCACATAAATTAAGTCAGGGAGGTGAGAAATGGGCTCTTCTATCCTCCCCCTCCCTTAAGAAAAAGGCAAGGGGGAATCCCTAAAAGGGGATGGATGGAGGAATTGGTGCATTGTGGAGGGGCAGAGGAAAACTTAGTTTCTGCCCCTTTCTGGAAAGGACCCAGGGTAAGGAGTAAATCCTACCCTTTGCAGCTGTCTGAAATTAAAGGCAGGAAAGAGGGAGGGAGATTTTTTTCCCCCTTCACATACACAGCACAGCAATCCAGGGCTGGAAGGGACCGCGGAGGTCATCTAGCCCAACCCCCTGCTCCAGCAGGAGACCTTATCTCATCTTGGTTATTTTGGTGCTTCCAACACCGAGGAGAAATTCCCAGAAAAGGGAGGGAGCTTACTAGGCAAGGCTGCCATGCAGAGGAAGGCAGAGATGGTCCTCGACTTACGACAACAATTGAGCCCAACATTTTGGTTGCTAAGCAAGAGCGTTGTTAAAAGGGTGGGCATCTATTCCAGTGAAGAAGAAACAAGATCCCAGAGGGTCCCTTTTTGAGAGAGAGGGACAGTCCCTAAATAGGATTGAGAATCGACCTCTGGCGGTCAGTCGACCTTCCTTTAGTTTGGCGCGGGATGGGAGTTGTAGTCCGGCATTGACAGGGCACTAGGGTGCCAGGCACAATCTGCAAATCTGCAGGGTCTACTTCTCCCCAGGAAGAGGCGTGAGAGGTTTACCTTCCCTTGTCCCCAGCAGTGAACCATGGTTTCGTTTTTAAGCTGTTGTTGTTAGTTGCAAAGTCATGTCCGACCCATCGCGACCCCATGCACCACGTTCCTGCAGGCCTTCCTGTCCTCCACCATCCTCTGGAGTCCATTGAAGCTCACGCCGGCTGCTTCGGTGACTTCATCCAGCCCCCTCCTTCTCTGCCGTCCCCTTCTTCTTCTTCTTTTGCCCTCCATGGTTCCCAGCATGAGGCTCTTCTCCAGGGAGTCCTTCTTCCTTCTCATGAATTGGCCGAAGTCTTTGAGTTTCCTCTTCAGGATCTGGCCTTCTAAAGAGCAGCCAGGGTGGATCTCCTCTAGGACTGACCGCTTGGATGGCCTCGCAGTCCAAGGGACTTGCAGGATAGATAGATAGATAGATAGATAGATAGATAGATGATAGATAGATAGATAGATAGATAGATAGATAGATAGATAGATAGATAGATAGATAGATAGATGATAGATAGACCCATGGTGACCCCCATGGACCAGGTTCCTCCAGGCCTTCCTGTCCTCCACCATCCTCTGGAGTCCATTGAAGCTCACCCCGACTGCTTGGGTGACTCCATCCAGCCACCTCCTTCTCTGCCGTCCCCTTCTTCTTCTCTTGCCCTCCATCCTTCCCAGCATGAGGCTCTTCTCCAGGGAGTCCTTCTTCCTTCTCATCAGGTGGCCAAAGTCTTTGAGTTTCCTCTTCAGGATCTGGCCTTCTGAAGAGCAGCCAGGGTGGATCTCCTCTAGGACTGACCGGTTGGATGGCCTTGCAGTCCAAGGGACTCAAATGCAGGAGTCTTCTTCTCCAGCACCCGAGTTCAAAGGCCTCCATTCTTTGGCCCTCAGCCTTCCTTATGGTCCAACCTTCACAGCCATCCATTGCAGCTGGGAAAACCATCACCCTGATTAGATGTGCCCTTGTGTTGTCAGAGAGATGTCTCTGCTTTTTAGGATGCTGTCTAGATTTGCCATCGCTTTCCTCCCCAGGACCAAGCCTCTTTTGATTTCTTGGCTTACAGTCCCCATCTGCAGTGATCGTAAAGCCCAGGAAAATAAATTCTGTCCCTACCTCCATTCCTTCCCCATTTATTTGCCAGGAGTTGAGAGGGCCGGATGCCATGATCTTAGTTTTCCTAATGTTGAGTTTCAAGCCAACTTTTGCACTCTCCTCCTTTCCCCGCCTCCAGGGGATCTTTAGTTCCTCTTCGCTTTCAGCCATGAGAGTGGCACCATCTGCCTATCTGAGGTTGTTTGATATTTCTCCCTGCAATCTTAATTCCAATTTAGCTCCGCCTTTCTCATGATGTGCTCCGCCTATAAGTTAAATAGGCAGGGCGACAGTATCCTTTCCCGATTTTGAACCAATCCGTGGTAGTGTTGTTAAGCTGTGTGCAACCACACAACCACAATTGTATCAGGTGTGTAGCAGGACTAGCTGTGATTGATCCAGGAGCCTGGGTGATTTTCAATTGAAAGCTGATATATTTAAGAGACTGAATAAGTACCAGAAAAGTATTCTGCAAAAAACCTGTTTATCTACCCTTGAGTTTTTAAATATATATATATATTTGGTTCTCTGTCTAGATGGTCTCTGGTGATGAGCCGAAAGGCAGAGAAGGAAACAGTATGTCTCCTCCCTTAATGGGGCCCTAACAAGTTGTGAAAACAATTATCTATACGAAATCCTCCTGTCTCAGCTGATGCAATAAGGTAGAGCCTGTTAAGCTGAATTGCTAGGCTTCTGCCTGAGATGCATTACAGCCCCGGTTCAAATCCCAGTAAATGGTATGGCCAACTGATGAGAGCTAATAAGCTCGAAATAGATCTATCTTGGTCTCTCAAAATTTAAATTTATTGATCAGCTCATAAAAACTAACACACACACACATATATATATTGATCAGCTCATAAAACTAACACACACACACACACACCACACATATATATATATTTGTTTTCTGAGGTTTTCGCGGGTGTTTGTATGCAGGTCTTTGGTGGTTCGGGTTTTCTCCCGCGTAGAATTGGAAGTATCTTCACGACGTTTCGATGAAGTCTCATTCATCATCTTCAGGATGGTGCTTCCGGCTTGGTGCTTCCAGGAGCAATATATATATATATAATTGCCATAGCTGGCTTCGGGGATTTTCTCGTGTATATAGCATGGAGATGTTATTGCAACGTTTCGACAAGATCTCACTTGTCATCATCAGGCAGGCTTCTGTCTGTGACAGAAGCCTGCCTGATGATGACAAGTGAGATCTTGTCGAAACGTTGCAATAACATCTCCATGCTACATACACGGGAAAATCCCCGAAGCCAGCTATGCCAGCATACCTACACCCGTGAAAATCTACGAAAACATATATATAATTGTTTCCACAACACCCTGTTAGGCCCCAATTAAGGGAGGAAACATACTGTTTCCTTTTCTGCCTTTCGGCTCATCACCAGAGACCATCTAGGCAGAAAGCCGTGAATTCCATTGTGTAATATATATTTTTTATATGTGTGTTACGTTTTTGAGTTGATCAATAAATAAGTTTTCTGTCTAGATGGTCTCTGGTGATGAGCCAAAAGGCAGAAAAGGAAACAGTATGCTTCCTCCCTTAATTGGGGCCTAACAGGGTGTTGTGGAAACAATTATATATATAACTATCCTCCTGTCTCAGCTGACAAGAACAGAACCTAGCTGGCTTAATGGCAAGGCTCTCGCCTGGCATGTAATACAGCCCTGGTTCGAATCCCAGTAAGGGTATGGCTAGCTGATGAGAGGTAATAAGCTCGAAATAGATCTATCCTAGTCTCCCTGACTTATTTATTGATCAGCTGAAAAACGTAACACACACACACACACACACACATATAGGTAATTGTTTCACAACAACCTGTTATTAGGCCCCAATTAAGGGAGGAGACATACTGTTTCCTTTCCTGCCTTTCAGCTCATCACCAGAGACCATCTAGACCAGGGGTGGCGAACTGTGGCTCTTTTATGACACATGGACTTCACTACCCAGAATTCCTGAGCCAGCATGGCTTGCTCAGGAATTCTGGGTATTGCAGTCCATGAGTCATAAAAGAGCCACAGTTCGCCACCCCTGATCTAGACCATCGCCGCCCTGGGTCCTTTTGGAGAAGGGCGGGATATAAATCAAATAAATATATATATATAAATATAGACAGCAAGCCAAGAATTACGTTGTGTAATTTATTTATTTTTTTAGATATGTGTGTTAGTTTTATGAGCTGATCAATAAATTAAATTAGAGAGAGACCAGGATAGATCTATTTCGAGCTTATTAGCTCTCATCAGCTGGCCATACCCCTTACTGGGATTCGAACCAGGGCTGTGTTGCATGCTAGGCAAGGAGCCTAGCACTTTAGCCAAGCCGGTTCCCCTTATTGCATCAGCTGATATTAGTATAGGTAATTGTTTCACAACAACCTGTTATTAGGCCCCAATTAAGGGAGGAAGCATACTGTTTCCTTTCCTGCCTTTCGGCTCATCACCAGAGACCATCTAGACCAGGGGTCCCCAACCTTTTTTGCCCCAGGGACCGGTTTCATTTTTTTAAAAATTCTGCGGACCGGCTGGCCTAGAGGAGGAGGAGGGGAGGGGGAACAGGCGGCGCATGCGCATGCGGGGGGGGATCTTTAAATAGATCTTTAAATAGATCTTTAACCTGGTTAACCTAAAAGGTAGCTTGAGGTGGAAGGAAATAGGAAAATAGATTATTTCCTTTCCTTTCCTTTCCTTTCCTTCCTTCCTTCCTTCCATTGCCTCCCTCCCTCCCCCTTCCTCCCTTCCTTCCTTCCCTCCCTCCTACCCTCCATCCCTTTCCTTCCTTCCTTCCTTCCTTCCTTCCTTCCTTCCTTCCTTCCTTCCTTCCTTCCTTCTTTCTTCCTTCTTTCACCCCTCCCTTCTTCCTCCCTCCCCCTTCTTTCCTTCACTCCGTCCCTCCCACCGTTCATCTTTTTCTATTTTTCTTTCTTTCTGTTTCTCTGTTTCTCTGTTTCTCTCTCTCTCTCTCTCTCTCTCTCTCTCTCTCTATCTGTCGCTCTCCTCCCTCCACCCACCTCTGTCACTCTGTGTGTGTGTGTGTGATTACCTCTCTCCCTCTCTCTCTCTATTTCTGCCTCTCTAAGTCTGTCACTCTGTGTGTCTGTCATTCTCTCCCTCCCCCCCCCCCCCCCCAAGCAGCAGAGGGGAGGTTATCCCGCAACGGGCAAGCGAGCGGACGGAGGACCCGAGCTGCTGCTACCTTAAGTGTCGCCGAGGCCATCCGGGCACCACACGCGGCTGGAAGAGAGGTGGGCGTGCGCGCCCGGATTGTGCTTAAGGTAGCCGCAGCTCGGGTCCTCCGCCCGCCCGCCCGCCCGGGATGAGGCAGCCGTAACCTCCTCACTGACATGCTGGCCCCTCCGGGAAGCCCCGGAAAGTGCGCCGTCACCCCGTCGGAAGGAGCTGTTGAAGGCGCTCTCGGCCATCCTCTGCCCAGGGGGCTGCTCCCTCCTCCTCCTCTCCGGCCCTGCGGCCCGGTTCTTATGAAGCCGCGGACCGGCACTGGTCCGCGGACCAGGGGTTGGGGACCCCTGATCTAGACAGCAAGCCAAGAATTACGTTGTGTAATTTTTGAGATATGTGTGTTAGTTTTATTATATATATATATACTCCTTGGTTTTTTTTTTTCTTAATCTATTTCTTTAGACACGTCCATAAACATTTGTCTTTTTCTTACTCTTTCATCTTAATCTGAACTGATTTATATGGCTCAATATCTTCACATAATAGCCAAATGAAGCTCTAATTGGATGAATCATTTAGGTTGTGTCTCGGAGGAGTCTGGAAGGGTTTTTTTTTTTCTAAATATCTCTACATTTATGTAAAATTCAATAAAGTCTTTAAAAGTGTGTGTGTGGGGGGGGGGGGGAAGACAAGCAATTGTGGTTTCTGAGAAGATAATAGATGAGGGCAGCTGAGAAGTTCCGGCTCAATAGACTAGCTGAGAAGCAAAGAAAAAGGCAGACTTGTAATCATTGGGCCGTTTTTCTCTTATCACAACATGAAAAATGCTTGTGATAATAAAAAAATTGGGGAATTGAGGGCTACTTTTTTCTATGTGAATAGAATAGAATAGAATAGAATAGTATAACAGAGTTGGAAGGGACCTTGGAGGTCTTCTAGTCCAACCCCCTGCCTAGGCAAGGAATCCTCCACCACTTCAGTCAAAGGGTTATCCAACATCTTCTTAAACACTTCCAGTGTTGGAGCCTTCACAACTTCTGGAGCCAAGCTGTTCCAGAGGTTAATTGTTCTAACTGTCAGGAAATTTCTCCTTAGTTCTAAGTTGCTTCTCTCCTTGATTAGTTTCCACCCATTGCTTCTTGTCCTGCCCTCAGGTGCCTTGGAGAATAGCTTGACTCCCTCTTCTTTGGGGCAGCCCCTGAGATATCGGAAGACTGCTATCATGTCTCCCCTGGTCCTTCTTTTCATTCAGTTAGACATCCCCAGTTCCTGCAACCGTTCTTCGTATGTTTTAGCCTCCAGTCCCCTAATCCTCTTTGTTGCTCTTCTCTGCACTTTTTCTAGAGTCTCCACATCTTTTCTACATCATGGCGACCAAAACTGGATGCCGTATTCCAAGTGTGGCCTTCCCAAGGCCTTATAAAGTGGTATCAACACTTCACGTGATCTTGATTCAATCCCTCTGTTGATGCAGCCTAGAACTGGGTTGGCTTTTTTGGCAGCTGCTGCACATGGCTGGCTCCTATTGAAATGGTTGTCCACTAGGACTCCAAGATCCCTTTCACAGTTACTGCTGTTGAGCCAGGTACCACCTGTACTGTACCTGGGCCTTTGGTTTTTCTTGCCTAAATGTACAAAGATGTGCTCTTCAACTCTCTTAGCACAGGGCTGCACAATCGCTGTTATCCATGGGGACACACCAGACCAGGGGTCGGCAACCTTAAAACACTCAAAGAGCCACAAAGATCCTAACTGGAACAACCCCCCAACCATTCAATTCTGGAACCGACCAGAAGTCCGGTTCCCTTCCCCCATAGAGTCTCCTCCTAGTGCTGCGTCCTTTTTCCTCTGCTGACCGGAAGGCCGGTTCCCCCACCATAGAGTCTCCTCCTAGTGTGGCATCCTTTTTCCTCTGCTGACCGGAAGGCCAGTTCCCCCACCATAGAGTCTCCTCCTAGTGTGGCATCCTTTTTCCTCTGCTGACCGGAAGGCCGGTTTCCCCACCATAGAGTCTCCTCCTAGTGTGGCATCCTTTTTCCTCTACCTGTCCTAGCCGAAAGCCATTGTGGAGCCAAACGGCGACAGGGAGCCACAGCAGAGGGATGAAAGAGCCACATGCGGCTCGAGAGCCACACAGGTTGCCGACCCCTGCACCAGGCTGAGTGAGACATGTTGAGAGCCACTTTCTGAAATTCAATGGGGCAGCAACCTTATCAGAAGAGGCCCCAGAAAATTTAAAACGGGTTTCCCCCCCCCAAAAAAAGGCTCTTTAAGCACCTACAGGTCTAAAGCCACCAATTTTGCCCTGTTAAATCTCCCCAAATTATAAAAACACACCCAAAAATGGGTCACACCCATTTAGGGGCCACCAAGAATGTTAGTAAGGCACACTTTCCAAACCTGACTTTAGAAAAACCTGGAATATATTTCTGCCAAGAGTTTCTTTTAAGCACCACACTGCCCCCCCCCTCCTATTCTTTCGCCATTCTTTCTTAATTCACAAACTTCTTGAACGCCGCATGAAGGCAGATAACCTGTTTGAATATTAATCGGCAGACAGACCTTCAACGAAGTCTATTGCAATTGCCCTTTCATCTTTTCCCACCTGCAAACTCTGGAGGTCAAGCGTTACTACGCCTGTACAAATACTAACATATTAATTAGATTTGCCGTTGCATGCAGAGGCGCACGGGTGTTTGTTGGTCTATAAATTGCACTGTTGTTTTTATTTTTTTTTAAAAACATGAGTTCGGTTACTCATCTTCCCCCCGCCCCCCAACCCATCCTTCTTTCCAGAGTCAAAACATCTTATTTTTCTCTTTGACTTTTGACTTTGACTTTTATTAAATTTCTATACCGCTCCCTTTCCCAGAAGTGCACAGGAAAATTTAAAAATATATATAAACATAACAATACACAAAATTTAAAAACCAGATTAAATTAGTATCCCTGTGCTAAAAAAGTTAAATAAGTTAAAGCTGTGTCCCTAAAAACCAATTAAAACAATTTAACTGCAGACTATAGGCTAGGTCAGGGGTCTGCAAAGTTGGCTCTTTTAAAACTGGTGGACTTCAACTCCCAGAATTCCCCAGCCAGCATGGCCGGCTGGGGAATTCTGGGAGTTGAAATCCACCAGTCTTAAAAGAGCCAGCTTTGCAGACCCCTGGGCTAGGTGGTGTGAACTAGGTCAGGCCACCTTTCTTTTCCAGGTCCCAGTGAGCTTTTTTTGAGCCCGTTCCCTTAAAAAATAAATCAGGATTTCCTAATTCAGCCCTTTGGACAATATGTTCGAAGCCTTCCGTGTACATAGGCTGGGTCACAATCTGAGAGCTGCTGGACATTGGCCAGTTCCAAACAAAAAATAATCTTCCCACCCCAACCCCTAGTTGGCAAATTCTAGCCCTCTCGCTGTTCGTTCCGGACGTGGCCTGAACTGCAATCAGGGATCGATGAAATACGGCATTGCTTGAACTGAATGAAAAAAGGATGTTCCCCTCCAATTTTTCAACTTCAACTTTACTTTATTGCCATGGTACGTATAGGCACAGTATACGCATACGACGAAATTCACATAACAACCAGAGACCAGTTTACAATACAATACAATAGCAGAGTTGGAAGGGACCTTGGAGGTCATGTAGTCCAACCCCCTGCCTAGGCAGGAAGCCCTATACCATTTCAGACAAATGGCTCTCCAACATCTTCTTGAAGACTTGCAGTGTTGGGGCCTTCACAACTTCTGGAGGCAACTTCTGTTCCACTGGTTAATTGTTCTGACTGTCAGGAAATGTCTCCTTAGTTCTAAGTTGCTTCTCTCCTTGATTAGTTTCCACCCATTGCTTCTTGTTCTGCCCTCAGCAGCTTTGGAGAATAGCTTGACTCCCTCTTCTTTGGGGCAACCCCTGAGATATCGCAGGACTGCTATCATGTCTCCCTTAGTCCTTCTTTTCATTAAACTAGACAAACCCAGTTCCTGCAACTGTTCTTCATATGTTTTAGTCTCCAGTCCCCTGATCCTCTTTGTTGCTCTTCTCTGCACTCTTTCTAGAGTCTCCACATCTTTTTTTACATCATAGCAATCAAAACTGAATGCCGTATTCCAGGTGTGGCCTTACCAAGGCCTGATAAAGTGGTATCAACACTTCACGTGCTCTTGATTCTATCCCTCTGTTGATGCAGCCTAGAACTGGGTTGGCTTTTTGGGCAGCTGCTGCACACGGCTGGCTCCTATTTAAATGGTTGTCTACTAGGACTCCAAGATCCCTTTCACAGTTGCTACTATTGAGCAAGGTCCCACCTATACTGCACCTGTGCATTTCGTTTTTGTTGCCTAAATGTAGAACCTTACTCTTTTCGCCACTGAATTTCATTTTATTAGTTTAGTTTAGTTTAGTTTAGTTTAGTTTAGTTTAGTTTAGTTTAGTTTAGTTTAGTTTAGTTTAGTTTAGTTTAGTTTAGTTTAGTTTAGTTTAGTTTAATTAGTTTTTTATACCGCCCTACTCCCGAAGGACTCAGGGCGCTGTAAAGCCAAAGAAAAACAGATATATAAAAGTTAAAAACAGTTTAAAAAAACATATTAAATAATTTGGCCTCTCATAAGATTAAAAAAACCAACAAACCCCGATTAAAATTTAATAAAAATTCATATTTAAAAGTTCATATTTATGCCAGCCCGGCTTGTTGGAAAAGAAAGGTTTTGAGAGCACGGCGGAAGGTGTGTAGGTTAGGGATAGTTCTTAATTCCGGGGGCGATTCGTTCCAGAGGACAGGGGCTCCCACGGAGAAGGCTCTCCCCCTGGGTGTCGCCAGTCGACATTTGTTTAGCCGACGGCCCCATGAGGAGACCCTCTCTATGGGAGCGTACTGGCCGGTGGGAGGCTCTCGGTGGCAGAAGGCGATCTCGTAGGTAGCCAGGTCCTAAGCCATGGAGCACCAGGCCCAACACACATAACAATCCCCAAACACCCCACCCTCACCCCTCACAAAAATTCCCCACCCGTAAACCACACAAGCATCCACACAACAGACCAAGTAGTACTGACCAGCGGCTCCCTGATGGTGGACCTTCAGTTCATTGTTGAGTGCAGTTATAGGTCTGGAACGAAAGCTATTCGGAAGGCGTGCGGTCCGAGTTTTAATTGTTCTATATCTTCTGCCAACAGTCTCAACAGATTGTAAGCAGGATGGGGAGAGTCTCTTGAGAATGTTATGCAGCTTCCTGAAACAACGAGGTGTGAAGATGTCACCCAGGGCTGGCAGCTGGAGCCCGGTGACACTCTGGGCAGTTTTAATGATTCTCTGTAGAGCTTTTTTGCCCGCTGCAAAGTTCCTCCTCCCATACCATGCAAGAATGCCGTATGTCAGGACACTAATCATCATCATCATCATCATCATCATCCAATACAATACAATACAATACAATAGCAGAGTTGGAAGGGACCTTGTAGGTCTTCTAGTCCAACCCCCTACGTGGGCAGGAACCTTATACCATTTCAGACAAGTGGCTATCTAACATCTTCTTAAAGACTTCCAGGGTTGGGGCATTCGCAACTTCTGGAGGCAAGCTGTTCCAGAGGTTAATTGTTCTAACTGTCAGGAAATTTCTCCTTAGTTCTAAGTTGCTTCTCTCCTTGATTAGTTCCACCCATTGCTTCTTGTCCTGCCCCCAGGTGCCTTGGAGAATAGTTTGACTCCCTCTTCTTTGTGGCACCCTCTGAGATATCGGAACACTGCTATCATGTCTCTCCTGGTCCTTCTCTTCATCAAACTAGACATACCCAGTTCCTGCAAACGTTCTTCATATGTTTTAGTCTCTAGTTCCCTAATCATCTTGGTTGCTCTTCTCTGCACTCTTTCCAGAGTCTCCACGTCTTTTCTACATCGTGGCGACCAAAACTGTATGCAGTATTCCAAGTGTGGCCTTACCAAGGCACTATACAGTGGCATTAACCCTTCACGTGATCTAGATTCCATCCCTCTGTTTATGCAGCCTAGAACTGTGTTGGCTTTTTTGGCCTATCTCCATCGAAATGGACTCAGGGCGGTGTACAGATAAATCTACCATAATAAATAATAACATATACAATAAGGAATTAAAATTAATGAAATTAGCTTGTACTAAAATTCCCATTAACCTATTAACCATTTACTAGTTTGGTTGGAGTTTTGGCGTATATGAGGTCTAAAATGTCCAAGAATTTTACTAAATATCTCAGCAAATTGCAGCTTCCTGCAATAACACCAGCGGAACTGCAAAAAACGGCGCTACTTGGAACATCTTACATCCTAAGAAGATACTTGGTTGATACCTAGGATGCTGGCAGCAAACTGTATCAGCCATTGGCACCAGTCAGTAGTACAGTAATCCCTCGTTTTTCGCGGCTAATCGGGACCGGACCCTTCCGCGGAAACTGAAAAACCGCGAAGTAGGATTCTGTATATCTATACCGGAAACTTGAGTTGGTGGACATCGTTTAAAGCAAGCACTAGGGGGCGCTTGCCTCCTACCGATGCATTTTTTTGCTATTGAAAAACCCGCGAAGCACTGAAGCCACGGAAAATGAAGCCGCGGAAAACGAGGGATTACTGTATTTGTAATATGCATTTTTGAATGTTCAGCTGGCTGAGTTTCATGTTTTATGAATAAAGTAAATAATAATAATAATAATAATCTTTATTGTCATTGTACTAAAATTACAATGAAATTGGACACTCTCAATAGTGCAGCGATAGTAGGAAATAATATTATTAATAATAACAACAACAACAATAATAATAATAATTATTATTATTATTAATAATAATAATAATGATGATGATGATGATTAATAATAATAATAATAATAATAGCAACAATAATAATAACAACAACAACAACAACAACAATAATTTATAAACCGCTCTCTCTCCCCGAAGGGACTCGAGGCGGAAAGAAGTAGATGCTGTTCCCAAATCACGCAAGAATGGCAGAAGCAAAAGCCAGAACCTGGGTGTGTTAGTAGGGACCCCTCTAGCCAACTAGGCACAGGGGCTCAGACGCTGAGCTTGATGATCAGAAAGGTCAGCGGTTCGAATCCCCAGTGCTGCGTAAGCGGAGGGAGCCCCCGTGACTCGTCCCAGCTTCTGCCAACCTAGCCGTTCGAAACCACGTTAAAAAATGCGAGTAGAAAAATAGGGACCACCAATTTTGGTGGGAAGGGAAGAGCGTTCCGTGCGCCTTCGGGCGTTGAGTCACGCCGGCCACATGACCCCCGCAGACGTCTGCGTACAGCGCTGGCTCTTCGGCTTTGAAACGGAGACGAGCACCGCCCCCCTAGAGTCGGGAACGACTAGCAGATATGTGCGAGGGGAACCTTGACCTTGATAATATCCATCAGCTTGTAAAGATCTACAATCTTCTGCTTAATTTAATAAGGAAAAAAATACGGTGAATTGGATAGGGATTTTACTTCCTTCCACTCTTCTTCCTAAACCAGGGGTCTCCAACCTTTGCAACTCTAAAGCTGAAGGACTTCAGACTTAAAGTTGCAAACGTTGGAGACCCCTGGCCCAGGCCCTGACACTGACAGCTTTGCTGGCTGGAGAAGTCTGGGAGCTGAAGTCCTTCAGACTTAAAAGTTGCAAAGGTTGGAAACCCCTGGCCCAGGCCTTGACACTGACAGCTTTGCTGGCTGGAGAAGTCTGGGAGCTGAAGGACTTCAGACTTAAAGTTGCAAACGTTGGAGACCCCTGGCCCAGGCCCTGACACTGACAGCTTTGCTGGCTGGAGAAGTCTGGGAGCTGAAGTCCTTCAGACTTAAAGTTGCAAAGGTTGGAGACCCCTGTCCTAAACTGTGTCTTTTGACAATCATCAGAAGAGGAAAAAGAAATTCAGAGGTGCAACATAGAGCAGCCGGTCCCTCCTTAGTACATATATGTTCGTCCTGGGATCAGCTTCGCGAGCCCAGGAAAGGATGCACCGTATTTATGGAGTTGCCAATAAATGTGAAGCCAGCTAAGATTTTCCGATTTCCTGCTCTCTGGTCTTTTTTAAAATAGAGGTTGAACGTGTGACTCTCTCTGAGGAAGGGAAATGCTTTGCTCCTTCGAGTTATGCTTCCTTTCCACCTGCCCGTTTTCCTTCTTCCTCTTCCTCTTTGGGGAATTACGATTTTCTTTCCCTAAGCAGTTTTGGAGTTTTTCTTTACAACTCCAGAGTACTAATAAAGGAGACTATTTGTAGCTCGGGGTCGACATGAGGGGAGTCCTTGGTGCTTTTCTTGTAGACGTCTCATGACCCTAACAAGGTAACATCATCATCAGTGCTAGAAGGAAGGAAGGAAGGAAGGAAGGAAGGAAGGAAGGAAGGAAGGAAGGAAGGAAGGAAGGAAGGAAGGAAGGAAATATTTGTAGGTCGGGATTGGCATGAGGGGGGTCCTTGGTGCTCTCAGCCTGGTGCTTTTCTTGTAGACGTCTCATGACCCTAACAAGGTAACATCATCATCAGTGCTAGAAGGAAGGAAGGAAGGAAGGAAGGAAGGAAGGAAGGAAGGAAGGAAGGAAGGAAGGAAGGAAATATTTGTAGGTCGGGATTGGCATGAGGGGGGTCCTTGGTGCTCTCTGAGCTTGCTGGTTTTCTTGCAGACGTTTCATTACCCAACTAGGTAACAGCATCAGTGCAGTAAGGAAGGGAGGAAGGGCAGTCTGAGCTACACAACTGCATTAAACTAAGTTCATAGCCACCTAACACCCTCGAATGCAGGTGTAAAACCTACGAGTCCATGACCGAACTCTCTCCGTTGGTCCTAATTCAGCAATGAAGCAGGATTAGATCTGTAATGTCGTTCCTCTGCTTGAAATAAAGAGCCACTGCTTTAGACCAGCTCAGGCAGGTATCTTCTAGGGGTGCTAGTCCTCAGGGATTGCAGCCTTTCCATTACTGTACCCTTGCAGTTGGAACTTTTTCAAAATACTGTAATAGGTTTGCATTCTTGGCAGTTTATTGATGTGGCCCACCAACGGAGCTGTGGCAGATTCGGACAGTGAGGAGGGTTGGGGAGGAAGATGGGCCAGTCCTGGAGTCTGGGGAAGGCTCTGAGGAGGGCTCTGGGTCGGAGGGAGAGAGGGGGCCAGGGCCGTATGCCAGTTATCAGCTGCCTTCGGAGTCAGACATCAGTGAGGCAGAGGAACAGCGGGAGCCTGTTCCCAGGGTGCGCATGCGCAGAGCGGCCAGACGAAGGGAAGAGCTAAAGAACAGGGGTCGAATTGGGAATAAGGCCACAGGTGGACGATGAACGGCCCCTCCCCAGAAGAAATAAAAGAGGAGCGACAGGGGAGTGGAGTTTGCAGGAGACCATGAGTTCACTTCATTGGTTCGCGACTCTCCGAGACTCCTTGCTGAGTTTTGCAGATATCGGGCCTGGCAGCTCTCCAAGCCAGATAAGGTCTGTGACCGTAAATCCTCCCTCGAAAGACTTGGCTGGAGGTGAAGGAGCAGAATGCACAGCCAATGAATAAAAGGTTGCTTTTGTCGGGACAACCAGGAGTTTCGTTTCATGCTCTCGGGAAGAAGCTTCGCTCAGAACATTTCTAAGCCTTTCTCCCACCTCTGTGGTGTGAGAGTGCGTGCATAGAGATGGCCATAAGGTGGCAGTCTAACCTTGCGTTTTCTTCGCACAGATCAGCTCGTCCGGAGCGGAGAATGGAGCATCGCGCGAGGCCCTGGTGAGTAGCGCGTGCGGTATCAACCTTACCCAGACAAGTCCTTCGCTTTCCCCACCTTCCTTCCAGGGCAAAATTTTGATGGTCCACAGAAAAAAAAAATTGCATTTTTTAATATTGCGCTAAATCAGGGGGTCCTCAAACTACGCTCCCCCCTGGGATGGGTACGTGCAATGAACGCTTGTGTTGCTGCAGAGAGTCTCCCCCTTGGGGGTCTTTTTGTGGGGGTTGGAAGGAAGCAGAGATTCCAACTTGGGGTCTGCTTCGGCCTCCTGGTGGGGGGCTCTGGGCGAAGGCTGGAGGGAAGAGCCGCTGGTGGCGAAGAGCCGGAGGGCCTCGTTCCAGTGGCGCTGCAACCTGGCCTGGAACTGGCTGGCCATCTCAGCCCGCTGAGCCTCCAGGCGCCGGTAACCTGGCCTTGCCCTCCCGCAGGTCTTCCCTCTGCTTGGGAAGCCTATGCTCCTAGTCCTCAGTGAGGTGCTTCTGCTGAGCCTCCTTCTCGGTCAGATCCAATTTGAACGGAGCTGTTTGGCCCACTCTTTCTCCTGGGGGGCTGCTTAGCTCCAGCAACGGCTTCCTGATGGCGCCCTAAGGAGCCCGGGCGGGCAGGCGAGGATTGGGGAGGGGCGAATAGAGGCTGGTGAGGCGCCCCTCGACCTGAGTGACATCGAGTTGGCCACGCCCGTCCAGTCACATGACCACCTGGCCACGCCCACCCAGCCGGTCATTAGCCAGATCATATCAGTGGTCCCCCGGGATTTAAAATGATGAATTTAGTGGCCCCTGGTGGCCATGTAACGGGGTGGGTGTGGCTACTCAACGTCACTCATGTTGACGGGCGCCTCGTCAGCCTCTCCTCGCCCCTCCCCTCCCAGCCACTCCTCGCCTGCCCGCCCCGGGCTCCTTAGGGTCCCAAGAGGAAGCAGTGGCTGGAGCTAAGCGGCCCCCAGGAGAACGAGCTGGCCAAACAGCTCCGTTCAAATTGGATCTGTATGGTTTATGGTTTATGGTTTATGGTTTATTAAATTTATATACCGCACCCTTTCCCAAAAAGGGACTCGGGGCGGTGCACAGGCAGTTTAAAAACATATATAAACATAACAATATACAAAAAATAAAACCAAATTAAATTAATATCCCTGTGCTAAAAATTTAAATATATTAAAACAATATCCCTAAAAACCAATTAAAAACAATTTAACTGCAGACTGTGGGCTAGGTGATGTGAGTTAGGCCAGGCCGGCCTGTTGGAAAAAATAAGTTTTAAGGTTTGTAGTTTGAGGACCCCCTCAGTTAGTGCAATATTAAAAAAAAAATGCAACTTATTTTTTCTGAGGACCAGCAATTGGTGCCTGCTAAACTAGGAACATTTGCTGCCAATTCCATCAGATTTCCCATTGTACCTTCCACTCATATTTTATTTTATTTATTTTCATTGATTTACTTTATTTTATTTTATTTTTATTTTACATTCCTTGCATCTTCATCTCCCAGCAGTAATCACCTTTCTATTTTTTTCTTTTTTTTCTTTTTGGTCAATTTTATTACGATGATTATTTAAATAAATCTGCGGGATTGCATCCTGCCCCATACATCCCTGCGGCCGATTCGCTCCCATAAAGAGGGACTTCTCCGGGTGCCGTCCACTAGGCTGTGCCAGCGGGCGACGCCCAGGGGAAGGGCCTTCTCTGTGGCGGGCCCGACCCTCTGGAACGACCTTCCCCCCGAAATTAGAACAACTACGGACCTCCGCTCCTTCCGTCAAAAATTGAAAACACACTTTTTCTGCTTGGCCGGCCTGGGGTAATTTAACTGTTTTTAGGGTTTTTAGGGGTTTAGTTTTAGTTTTAATATGGGATTTTAGCACAGGGTTTTAGTTTAATTCATTTTAACGTTGTATTATGTTTGTGATTTTATATGTATTTTTAAATTCCCTGTGTCCCTCCTCGAGTCCCTTCGGGGAGAGAGAGCGGGTTATAAATTAAATGTATTATTATTATTATTATTAAATAAGACCCTCTTTTTCTTGCTGACACCAATACCTGTGCTTCGAACAGAGAGAAAAAATCTTCCAAAGGAGCCAAGGCCCAGCGTGCTCTTTCCCCCCCACCCCACCTCCACTTTCTCCCCCCCCCCTTCCTCCTCATCCCTTGGCCCCCCGCTCTGTGGGCTGACAGAAATTATCTTCTGTTTAATTAACATCATCTCCCCTGCTCTTTATATACTGCCGCGTAATTGCTCAGAGGAAAGAGAAACGCATAGCAGCTATATATCTATATATAGACATAGATATAAAATAAAAATAATTCGTTGGGAAAAGCGGGGAGGCGGTGGGGGGGTGGGAGGGTGGGAGAGGAGCCCGCCGCAATGCTAAATACGGTGCCCTGAAATAAAAAAAAAACCTGATTTCAGGGAGGCAAGACCCCGATGGGTAACGGGGCCCAGTTAGAGTCTTTTTTTGGGGTGTGTGTGTGTGTGTGTGTGTGTGGAAGCCATGCATCATTCTGCGGGAGTGAAGTCCCTTCCCTCGCTTCTCTTTTAATTAATCTTCTTTTTTCATTGCTATTGCTGTTTGCTCTCCCCATCCCTTCTTCCTATTTTTCTGCTTAGGTGTTAGCCTTCCTCCCAATCTTACCGGCGCTGGGCTCTGCGGAGACCTTGAAGTAATTGGATCGTTTGCTTTCCAGTTCGTAGCTTGGCTCCCTTGCCTGATGCCCGCGTTTACGGCTGCCCGCCGTGGTCCCTCTAAACCTCGGCGTTTAGCGCAGATTTCATGACTCTGCAGGCCCAGTTAGGGAGCTTATTTTTTGGGTGTGTGTGTGTGATCCCAGACTTCTGAATAAATCCCCCCAAGTGTCTCTGTTCTAATTTGCACAATCCACAGGTAGCCCTCGATTTATGACCAAAAATGGAGGCCAATGTTTTAATTGGGTTTTGAAGGGGTTTAGTTTTTAGGATTTTGGGTTTTTTTAGCGCAGGGATCAATTGTTTAATTTGATTTTATGTATTTATGATGTATCTGTGTTTGTACGTTTTTAATTCCCCTGTGCACCACCCCGAGTCCCTTCGGGGAGAGGGAGCGGTCTACAAATTAAATTTATTATTATTATTATGGCGCCGGGCGAAACACGTGTTAATAGCACTAGCATTTTGGTTTATATACCGCTTTACAGTGCTTTTACAGCGGTAAGGAGGAAGATGGGCCAGTCCTGGAGTCTGGGGAAGGCGCGGAGGAGGGCTCTGTGTCGGAGGCAGAGGGGGGGCCAGGGCCGTCTGACAGTGATCAGCTGCCTTCGGAGTCAGACATCAGTGGGGCAGACGAACAGCTGGAGCCTGTTCCCAGCGTGCGCATGCGCAGAGCTGCCAGACAAAGGGAACAGCTAAAGAACGGGTCGACTTGAGAGTGAGGCCACAGGTGGAGGATGAATGGCCCCTCCCAGAGGGAATAAAAGAGGAGTGACAGGGGAGAGGAGCTTGTAGGAGACCATGAGTTCGCTTCATTGCTTTGTGACTCTCCGAGACTCCTTGCCAGGTTCTGCAGATCTCGGCCTGGCAGCTCTCCAAGCCAGATAAGGTCTGTGACCGTAAATCCTCCCTGGAAAGACTTTGCTGGAGGTGAAGGAGCAGAATTACTACTAGCCTAGCCTCAAATCACACCCTTAGCCAAAGGGTGGGGCAGTTGCTTGTAGCTTCTGTCTCTTCCTTTTCCTCCTCCTCCTTTTTTTCACCTTTCTTTGAGGAACGGCGAGACCCTTAACAGGAACTATGCCTAAGAATTTTTTTTTTTTTAAAAAAGAGAGAATTTAAAGAAAAGAACAATTTCTCTCTCCGGTAGCATCCATTTTACACCCCCCCCCCCATTTCCCAATCCATTGCAATGATCGAGTTTGTGGCAGTGACCATGAGGACTAGAAACCCACCCGCAACCGTTTATTTAAAGCGCTCCATGGCTCGGGGCCTAGTTATATGCGAGACCGTCTCCTGCCCCATACATCCCTTCGGCCGATCCGCTCCCACAGAGAGGGCCTTCTCAGGGTGCCGTCGGCCGGGCAGTGCCGTCTGGCGACACCCAGGGGAAGGGCCTTCTCTGTGGCGGGCCCTGCCCTTTGGAACGACCTACCCCCTGAATTGCGTACCATCTCGGACCTCCGCCTCTTCCACCAGTGTCTAAAGACACATCTCTTTCAGCAAGCCGGCCTAGCCTAACCCTCCCCGTCGGGACTATTTAGATAGTTTTAAATTGGGGATTTTAATTTGATTTTAGCATAGGATTATAATTTAATATATTTTTAAATTCTGTATTTATTGTTTTGTATGTTTTTAAATTCCTGTGCGCCGCCCTGGGTCCTTTGTGGAGAAGGGCGGGATACAAATGTGATTGAAATTAAAAAAAAAAAAAATTTAAATTATTCCCCCCTCCTCCCAAAAAAAATAACCATCGCTCCAATTTATATTGCAAGCCACTGTCAATCCCCTTGAAATAACCTCCTTCAGCCTAAATAATCTGGGCTTAAAAAAAAGGAGGCAGCAGCAAATGGATCGAGGCCGGCAGGGAGCCGCAGTCTATATTCTTACTTCTATTATTATTATTTTTAATTTGGATCCTCTCATCTCCCCGCTGTCGGTTTTGGCCCATTAATGCCCGCCCTGTCACTGCGCAACGGGGAGGGTAACCTTGTCATTGTGGGGGTGTCAGCATCGCGCTCCTATGCTGTTTGCACTCGATGTTTGTCATTGTCGCTTCTCCTTGAGTCCAGATGCTTGGTGACACTCTCGCCCCCCTCTTCCCCCCCCTCCCTCGCCCCCATCCCCTTCGCGGCGGCTCTGCCGTCGGCCTGCCGTGGTGCTCGTACGAATGGGCACACGCTTCCTTTCTCTTGTTTTTCCATGGCCAGAGTTGGGACACACGTCCTTCTGGCTGTATAAAAGAAATCTGGGAAGAAATGGGGATTCCTCGGCCAGGGGTTGGTTGCGTTGAAAACGAAGCCCACCTAAATTCGGTCCATCCAACGGTGACATTTCAGCCCCCGGTTTAACCGTGCTAATTCTGCAATTCTGAAACGCACCTTATTCTGCTTTTGGAGAACCGAAGCACTGTAGGTAGAGCAGGGGTCTCCAACCTTTGCAACTTTAAGTCTGAAGGACTTCAGCTCCCAGAATTCTCCAGCCAGCAAAGGTTGGAGACCCCTGCTGTAGAGAGTAACTGTGCAGGGAAAATTGGTGGTGGAAAGGACTTTGACATCTCCTCTACCACAGATTTTCTACTTCAGCTGTATCGGCCACCCTGCCAGGTGTTTTGACCGAGGCTTCCCGAGAGCAGGAAGCCAACTCCTGATCCCGACAACCCTTTTATTAATTGGCTGTAAATTCTGCTCCTTGACATCCAGCAAAGTCTTTCAAGGGAGGATTTACGGTCACAGACCTTATCTGGCTTGGAGAGTTGCCAGGCTGAGATCTGCAAAACCTGGCCAGGAGTCTCGGAGAGTCACGAACCAATGAAGTGAACTCATGGTCTCCTGCAAACTCCACTCCCCTTCCGCTCCTCTTTTATTTCCTCCGGGAGGGGCCGTTCATCGTCCACCTGTGGCCTTCCTCCCAAATCGCCCCCTTTTCTTTAGCTGTTCCCTTCGTCTGGCCACTCTGTGCATATGCACACTGGGAACAGGCTCCAGCTGTTCTTCTGCCTCACTGATGTCTGACTCTGATAACTGGCATACGGTTCTGGCCCCCTCTCTGCCTCCGCCACAGTGCCCTCATCCGAGCCTTCCCCAGACTCGAGGACTGGCCCATCTTCCTCCCCAACCCTCCTCACTCTCCGAATTTTCTGCCAGCAGATCTGCTGCAAAACATCTCCGTGGTCATGTGCCTGGCATGATTAAACACCGAAGGCGCACGGAACGTTGTTCCCTTCCCACCAAAGGGGGTCCCTATTTTTCTACTTGCATTTTTACGAGCTTTCAATCTGCTAGGTTGGCAGAAGCTGGGACAAGTCACGGGAGCTCGGTCCGTTACGTGGCGCTAGGGATTCGAACCGCTAAACGGCCGACCTCCTGATCGGCAAGTTCATCTAGCCACTGATCCACTCTGTTATCCTGGGGCAAATCTTAAGAGAGAAAACAGCAGGCCAAATTCCACAATTGTCTTTTTTAGATCTTTCTAGAGTCTGACGAAATATAATTGCAGGCCAGAAACTTCCCGAGAGACTCGGATGCACGCATTAAAAAAAAGTTTGTCGACGGCCCCCCTCTACAAGTCACACAGACATGTCTCTGTATTTATTACCTTTCTAGCTGCTGGCAGGTTTTTTTTTCCATCTATTAAACTTTTATTGGAAGAATGCATTAATTTGTCAAAGCCTTTTCTGCTATGCTTGACCTCTTGGTGGGATTTTGGGTCGAATCGCTTTTTTCTCCCCCCTCCATCTCTTCTCGGTTTTGTCTCTTTCCTGCTGACTCTCTTTATTGAGTGGCTTTTTTCCCCTTTTTTCTTCTCTTTGAGGTTTGCGCAAAAGGCACTCTTTTAATCTATCGATTCGCCTTAATGTGTTGATCTGGACAAATGCTTGTCTGTCCGCAGATGCCGATCTTTTCGTGAAGAGGACATGTTTAAAGGGGAACTGTCATCTTCGCTTAAGTCGCCCGGCTTCAGATCGATGGGGACGGGTTTCCCTGAAACTCTTCCCGCCGATCTGAAGGAGACGCGTTTAATCGAGCGCCTGTGCTTCCCCGGCCTTCCAAGGTGGGGCTGGCACCTGAGGCAGTCAGCAGGTCTGCGCTGCGTTTGGTGTGTGTGTGTGGGGGGAAACAAAACATACCGAAGGACAAGAGTTGGAAAGGGACCTGGTAGGTCATCTAGTCCAACCCCCCCCCCGTCCCCCGCTCAAGGAGGTGACTCTATACCAGGGATGGCTAACCTTTTTTTTCCTCGGGTGCCCAAAGCATGCCCACACCCATAATGCAATAGGCACCCGCTGCCCCGACCCCCTGCACAGGTGCGTGTGACCTCCCTGCACCCTGTTTTGGGCCTAGTAGGCCTCCCTGAAGCCTCTGGTGGCCAGAAACAGCCTGTTTGCCCTCTCCAAGCTCCAGAGACTTACAATAATACAATAGCGGAGTTGGAAGGGACCTTGTAGGTCTTCTAGTCCAACCCCCTGCGTGGGCAGGAACGCTATACCATTTCAGACAAATGGCTATCCAACACCTTCTTAAAGACTTCCAGTGTTGGGGCATTCACAACTTCTGGAGGCAACTTCTGTTCCACTGATTAATTGCCCCAACTGTCAGGAAATTTCTCCTTAGTTCTAAGTTGCTTCTCTCCTTGATTAGTTTCCACCCATTGCTTCTTGTCCTGCCCCCAGGTGCCTTGGAGAAAAGTTTGACTCCCTCTTCTTTGTGGGAGACTTTCCTGGAGAAAGCCTCCCGGAGCCTTAAGAAGCCTCCGGGAGGCTTCGGAGGAAGCCTCCCAGAGCTTCCAGATGGGCAAAAATGGTTTCTCCTGGCCCTCCGGAGGCTGGAAACACCCTGTTTCCGGACTTCCGATAGGCCCGTTTTTTGTCCTCCCCAAACTCCAGAGACTTTTAGGGGACTGGAGGCTTAAACATATGAAGAACGGTTGCAGGAACTGGGGATGTCTAGTTTAATAAAAAGAAGGACTAGGGGAGACAGGATAGCAGTCTTCCAATATATCAGGGGTTGCCCCAAAGAAGAGGGAGTCAGACTATTCTCCAAAGCACCTGAGGGCAGAACAAGAAGCAATGGGTGGAAACTAATCAAGGAGAGAAGCAACTTAGAACTGAGGCTCTTCGGCTTTGAGACGGAGATGAGCACCGCCCCCTAGAGTCGGGAACGACGGGCACGTACGTGTGAGGGGAACCTTTACCATTTCATAGAAGGAAGGGACAAGTTTCTAGACAGAAGTACCGTCTTAACTCGTGACTCATCTTCGTTTTGCAACCTTTTCTGAGCCGGCTTCTCTCCCTTAGCGGAGATCCCTCGCTTGCGCGCACATATCCAAAAGAGGGCAGCAATTACCCACGCTTTAAACACAAGCCAGCCTTTGGAATTTTCTCCGTGTCTTTCCCAGAGGTAGCGTTTCCTGCACAGGCTGCTGATTTTTCGCTCCCTGCCGTTCCAACCCGTGCCTTCGATCTTCATCCTCGTGTGTTTTCCCCTTTTTTTCCTGTGGTTTTGCGCCAGCCGGATTTGGCATCCCTCGTTTTGAAACGATCGGTCGATCGAGAGCTCTACCCGTCCCGCGCATTTCTTTCCTTCTCTTTCTTTTTCTCTTGCGATTCAATCCCCCTGTCCTCTCCTTAACGCAGCTAGGCTTCGACTTTTAGACCACAGCCAGGCCCGACTTTCCGTCGCTCCGCATGAGACCCATTTCTACCTCGCCACCATGATTAACGGAATCGGGGCAGTTTGTTTTTAATCATGCATTTATTTAGTTCGTCAAACGCGTACGAGACGGCAGGTAGAAGTAGGAACAGAACACGAATGGAAGAAATGAGTAGAAATGAACGGGGATAGTAGGACAGGGAAGGTAGGCACGCTGGTGGGCTTATGCACACCCCCTTTACGGACCTCTTAGGAACGGGGTGAGCTCCACGGTAGACAGTTTGAGGTTGAAGCTGTTTGAGGGTTTGAGGATGTAACAACGGAGTCAGGTGGAGCATTCCAGGCGCTGACCCCTCTGTGGCTGGAAGTCATATTTTCTACAATCGAGTTTGGAGCTGTTTGTATCTATTCTTCGCCCGTGTGTTATTGAGGTTGAAGCTGAAGTTGTCGTTGACAGGGAGGACGTTGTAGTAGACAATTTTGTGTACTACAGCAGAGTTCCAGATTATACAAGCCTAAAATTTCAAGCCTGATGGCATAAGGCAGGGGTCCCCAACCTTTTTTGCACCAGGGACCGGTTTCATTTTAAAGAAAATTCTGCGGACCGGCTGGCGAAGAGGAGGAGCGGGGCGGGGGGTGGGGGGTGGGAAACAGGCGGCGCATGTGCACGCGGGGGGGAGTAGGCTCACTCAGCCCTCTAGGGCCTCCAACGGCACGAACGGCCGCGCCTGCGCTCTCCCGCATCCGGCGCATGCTCTGACCAGGGGGCTGCCCCCTCCTCCTCCTCTCCAGCCCTGCGGCCCGGTTCCTATCAAGCCACGGACCAGCACCGGGCCACGGACCGGGGGTTGGGGACCCTTGGCATAAGGGATTCTATTGTGAGCAGAGGAGTTGTTAACTTGTTGTTCAGTTGTTCAGTTAGTAACTTGGTTGTTAAGTGAATTTGGCTTCCCCCATTGATTTTGCTTGTCACAAAAGGGGATTTCGCGACCCCGGGATGTTACAACTGTCCTAAGTACATGCCAGGGGCCGAGCATCTAATGTTTCATTCTGTGACCATGCAATGCAGTGTGAAAAATGGTAATAAGTTGTTTTTCTCATTGGCGTCGTAACGTTGAACAGTCACTCAACGGACTGTTGTAAGTTGAGCGCAAGCTGTAAATGCGGCATTACGGTTTCCAGATGTCCGAGGGGCAGCGTTCATCATGGCTAGCCAGCAAATGCCAAGTTCAGAAGGGACGCGGGGGCTCAGCGGCTAAGACGCTGAGCTTGTCGATCAGAAAGGTCGGCATTTCGGCGGTTCGAACCCCTAGCGCCGCATAACGGAATGAGCTCCCGCGACTCGTCCCAGCTTCTGCCAACTTAGCAGTTTGAAAGCACGTTAAAAAGTGCAAGTAGAAAAATAGGAGCCACCTTTGGTGGGAAGGGAACAGCGTTCCGTGCGCCTTCGGGCGTTGAGTCATGCCGGCCACATGACCACGGAGACGTCTTCGGGGCAGTGCTGGCTCTTGGGCTTTGAAACGGAGATGAGCAGAGCCCCCTAGAGTTGGGAACGAGTAGCACAACATGTGCAAAGGGGGAACCTTTACCTTTAAGTTCCGATTAGTGAAATTAGTTAAACTTTAGTGGCAGTTAGACCTGGTGCCTATATAATGCCAGGCCCCAATAAAACCAAGGAGGTCATATTTGCAGGGAGAAAGGAAATGTGTAAAGCCAACGCTCGGCTTCGGATCCCTTAAACTAAAGATTTTAGAGATTGACAGCAATGTATTCAGCTTTAAACAACTCTGCCACCTTTTCAAGTGGCAAAAATGTGGATGTTGGCATTTTTCTTTTGACGGGAGCAGGGGGGGAGGACTGGCACGGAGTGAGTGGGGAAGGCAGGTCGAACCAGAAACGAACAGGAGCAAGCTGGCGCGGAAAGTACGCCATGCCCTTTGCTGTGGTTTGAACGGCACGCGATTGTCGACGTAACGGCAACCACGGCGTTGGAGACATGCCAAACTGTGTCCTAGAAAGGCTCGCGCCGCCGGCCGACCAACAGCAAGCAACTCTGGTCGAACTCGGCGTCGTTTGCAAAGTTGCGTCGCTTATTCGGGGGAGATTTGTAACAGGGCGCTCTTTCGTGTTACGCAAGGGACTCGCTTTGGCTTCTCACCAACGTTGGTTCCTTCGCCAAATTCAACAGGACTTTGGGGTACAATACAATGTGACGAAAAGAACTGTGGGAGAAGTAACGCTAAGAAGAACCTAAGGCATCCACTGGAGTTTCAGACACTACCTAGTTGTAATCCAGTTGGATAACTCCAGGGTAACTTGCTAGAGCCGTGATGGGAAAACCTATGGCACACGTGGCACGCCAGCGGTCGCCGCAGCCCAGCTCTGCCACGCATGCGCGTCCACTTCCCACCAGCCAGCTCGTTTTCGGGTCTCTGGGGCGCGTGTGTGGCAGGCGCATGCATTGCATTTGGGGGGTATGCGCACACACGCACGCCCCGCCCCGTTTTGGGCCTCCAAGGCCTCCCGCACCAACCTGGAAGCAAACAAATTGGGTGGGGGCGCATGCACCAGGATGCACGGGCAGGCGTGGGGATGTGCAGGGTGCTCGCGTTGCCTTTTGGGGGTTTGCGTGCGCATGCGCATTGACGCACATGAGCGCTTTGGCCACTTGGCACCGAAAAGGTTAGCCATCCCTGTGCTAGAGCATAGTTACTCCAGGTTTTGAGTCTTGTCGATCAGAAGGTCGGCAGTTCAGCGGTTTGAATCCCCAGCGCCGCGTAACAGAGGGAGCTCCTGTTCTTTGTCCCGGCTTCTGCCAACCTAGCGGTTCGAAAGCACGTTCAAAAATGCAAGTAGACAAACAGGAAACCACCATTGGTGGGAAGGGAACAGCCTTCCGTGCGCCTTCGGGTGTTGAGTCATGCCGGCCACATGACCCCGGAGACGTCTTCGGGAAGCGCTGGCTCTTCGGCTTTGAAACGGAGATGAGCAGCGCCCCCTTAGAGTCGGGAACGACCAGCACAGATGTGCGCGGGGAACCTTTACCTTAAGTCTGTGTGTCTGTCTGACTTTGTGCTGACTTGTGTATTGGGAAGGAAAAGCATCTTACAAGAGATGATTTGCTGGGGAAATCCACGAAGCGCACGGATTTGCCTAGCGTGGGAAGATGCGTTCGCTCTCTGCGAGATTTCCTCAGCGGAGACGGGCTTTCCAAAAATAATAACAACAATAATCGAATCCGTGCATTACTGCGAAATACAGAACATAAAGAGCACATTTTTACAAAAGAGGATAGCGGAAGAAATGTCAAGTTCAAGACCTTTGATAGCCCTGCCATTATTATAGTTTAAATCTTGACGCGGTCTTGATTTGCAGTGTCATTGGAGCTATCTTTTCTCTCTCTCTCTCTCTTTTCTTCTTCTTTTTTCTTTCTCCCGTTGAAACTGTCACTCCGGGACGTCAGTCCTGAGCGCCTGGGCACCTCTGGAAAAGCCGTTCCTGCTTTAAACCGAAACACTCTCTCTCTCTCTCGTGCACAAATTTGATTGTAAGCTGTGCCTTTTTTTGCGGTCGGTCGTGGGGTTTGTAAACCTTGCCAAAGTTGTTGAGACGCTTCCTAAATCACTCCAGGAGCCTTTGGAAACGAAAGCTGAATTTCTCCAAGCCTCCCTCCCCTCCTTCTCCACCGCTGAACGGAAGGAAGGAAGGTAGTTGGAAACTTTTAAAACGGAGTCTTTTTTAACACGCTTGTTTAATTGTGCAGGCAAGAACACACGCCTTAACCCTCTTGCCTTTTAGACTTTGCCGCTTAAGTATTTGCAATCCGGTGGTTAAAAAACAGACACTTTTTTTGGAAGTGTTTTGTATAACCGTCAACTAATCCAGGGGTCTCCAACCTTTGCAACTTTAAATCTGAAGGACTTCAGCTCCCAGAATTCTCCAGCCAGCTAAGCTGTCAGTGTCATTTATTTTTATTTATTTTATTAAATTTATATCCCGCCCTTCTCCTTGTTAGGACCCAGGGCGGCGCACAGGGATGTTAAAATACATACAAAATATAAAATATATGAAATTTAAAATACTTATTTTAATAAATAAACCCTGCGCTAAAACCAAATTAAAATCCCAGGTTTAAAAACTATCTAATGGTCAGTGTGGAGGTTACGCTAGGCCGGCTAGGTGAAATAGGTGTGTCTTCAGACACTTGCGGAAGAGGCGGAGGTCGGAGATGGTGCGGAGTTCAGGGGGTAAGTCGTTCCAGAGGACTGGGCCCGCCACAGAGAAGGCTCTCCCCCTGGGTGTCGCTAGTCGGCATTGTCCACCCGACGGCACCCTGAGGAGGCCCTCTCTGTGGGAGCGTATCGGTCTAAGAGATGTATGGGGCAGGAGGCGGTCTCGCATATAACTAGGCCCCGAGCCATGGAGCGCTTTAAAGATGGTCGTTAAAACCTTGAAGCGCACCCGAAAGACCACAGGAAGCCAGTGCAGCTCGCGCAGGATAGGTGTTATGTGGGAGTGTCTAGGCGCTCCCGTAATCACCCGCGCGGCTGCGTTCTGGACTAGCTGCAGCTTTCGGGTGCACCTCAAGGGAAGCCCCATGTAGAGAGCATTACAGTAGTCGAGTCGAGAGGTGACGAGTGCTTGAGTGACTGTGCGTAAGGCCCCCCGGTCCAGTAAGGGGCGCAATTGGCGCATCAGGCGAACCTGATGAAACGCCCCCCTGGCCACGGCTGCCACATGATCTTCCATAGACAGCCGGGAATCCAGGAGGACACCCAAATTGCGCGCCCTCTCCACGGGGGCCGGTGTTTCGCCCCCAATGGCCAGAGTTGGAATAATCTGGTTGAACCGAGGCGCCGGAAGCCACAGCCACTCAGTCTTGGACGGGTTGAGCCTGAGTTTGTTACCACCCATCCAGATCCGTACGGCTTCCAAGCACCGGGACATAACCTCGACGGCATCGTTGGGGTGGTCTGGGGTGGATAAGTACAACTGAGTATCATCAGCGTACAGATGATATCCCACCCCAAAACCACGGATGATCTCACCCAGCGGCTTCATATATGTGTTGAATAGGAGGGGCGAGAGGACCGACCCCTGAGGAACCCCACATATGAGGGGTCTCGAGGCCGACCTCTGCCCCCCTGTCAACACATATTGCGACCGACCAGAGAGGTAGGATGAGAACCACCGCAGAACGGTGCCTCCCAACCCCAACCCCCCCAGTCGGCGCAATAGGATACCATGGTCGATGGTATCAAAAGCCGCTGAGAGGTCTAATAGGACTAGGATAGAGGAATATCCTCTATCCCGCGCCCTCCAGAGATCATCAACCAACGCGACCAATGCCGTCTCGGTGCTGTGCCCGGGTCGGAAGCCGGACTGGCGCGGGTCTAGATAATCAACTTCCTCCAAGTGTCGCGGAAACTGTTGAGCCACCACACTCTCAACAACCTTCACTAAAAAGTGGAGGTTGGAGACGGGACGATAGTTCTCTAATAATGCTGGATCCAGGGACGGCTTCTTGAGGAGGGGCCTTACTACCGCCTCTTTCAAGACGGCAGGCAAGGACCCCTCACTCAAAGATGCGTTGACAATGCCCTGGAGCCAGCCTCGTGTCGTCTCCCAGGATGCCAGTACAAGCCAGGAGGGACACGGGTCCAATAAACATGTGGTAGCCCTAAGTCTCTTTGACAACTTGTCCATATCCTCGGTGGTAACAAAATCAAACTCCTCCCAAGATGGTGTCACAAGAACAGCCTCGGCCCGCTCGACTGGGCCACTGTCGATGGAGGGTAACTCGTTCCGAATCCGAGTGATTTTCTCCTGCAGATAAATCCCAAATTCCTCTGCTCGACCCTGTAAAGGGGCTTCCCGCGGCCTCTGTTGAAGGAGGGAGCGGGTCACCCCAAACAGGGCGGCAGGGCGGTTATCTGCGGATGCAATAAGAGTGGCACAATACTCACGTTTGGCCACTCTTATCGCCACTAAGTAAGTCCTAATATGGTCTCTCACTAGTGTTCGGTCGGCTTCGGAGCGAGAAGATCTCCATCTGCTCTCTAGGCGTCTCTTGTGGCGCTTCATCCCCCTAAGCCCCTCGGTAAACCAAGGAGCCCAGGTGGTTCGTCGCCGCAAGAGAGGCCGCAAGGGCGCGACTCGGTCCAAGGCCCCCATGGCCGCACTTAACCATGCGGCCACTAGGTCCTCAGTCGAGTCGCGGGGCAAGTCCACAGGAATTGGCCCAAGCTCCCTTTGGAACCTTATCGGGTCCATCAGGAGCCTGGGGCGGAACCATGTCAGGGCCTGGGCCAGGGGTCTCTCTTAGAGCAGGGGTCTCCAACCTTTGCAACTTTAAGTCTGAAGGACTTCAGCAAAGCTGGCTGGAGAAGTCTGGGAGCTGAAGTCCTTCAGACTTAAAGTTGCAAAGGTTGGAGGCCCCTGAACTAATCCATTTTTCTTTTTTTAAGTGTCAGGATAATTTTAGCACGTTCCTAGTTTATAGAAGGTTGGTGGCTTTTTCTTATGACTCAGAAAGAATCTTGTATCTGTATCCATTGTTCCTCTTTTTGGCTTTCTCTTTTCTCTCTCTTTTTCCTTCATTTAGCTTCTCTCCTTTTGTTAGCAGCATGGAGGCTGCTACTAACATTTCTGGGCAACTGAATCTATCGCCCGAATGGTAGATCCAGTTTGATTTCTCCGGATCCACTGTAGCCAAGACAAATGCTTGTCCTTCCGTTGTAGGGACAACCCTTAAAAGGGAAGGTTTTAATGTTGCTGGCTGCTCTACACTATTAAACGGAAAGAGAATTATTGTTATTTTAAGGTTTAATCTTCCATTCGATTCACAGTAAAAACCCAGCAGTCTTAACCAAGAATCTAAGAGCTATTAAGGTAATGTCTAAGTATAGAGGCTGTTTCAAGGTGGTTTTTTTTGCAAAATCAGAGTATTCAGGTCTAATAAGTTCATAATTTCCATGTATCTAGGCTTTGGGTAGGGGCCACGGTGGCTCAGTGGGTGAGACTCTGAGCTTGTCAATCAGAAAGGGAAAACCTTCCCTTTTCGAATCCGTGGCCCCGCGTAACGGAGTGAGCTCTCGTGACTGGTCCCAGCTTCTGCCAACCTAGCAGTTGGAAAGCATGTAAAAAAAAGAGAATCCGTTTGTGAGATTTTGCTGCAGCCCACCGATAAGGTGACCCACGGTTTCATTTATCGAAATGTTCATACCACTTTATCAGGCCTTGGGAAGGCCACACTTGGAATATTGCATCCAGTTTTGGTCACCACGATGTAAAAAAAGATGCGGAGACTCTGGAAAGAGTGCAGAGAAGAGCAACCAAGAGGATTAAGGGACTGGAGGCTAAAACATTTGAAGAACAGTTGCAAGAACTGGGTGTATCTAGTTGAATGAAAAGAAGGACTAGGGGAGACATGGTAGCAGTCTTCCAATATCTCAGGGGTTGCCCCAAAGAAGAGGGAGTCAAGCTATTCTCCAAAGCCCCTGAGGGCAGGACAAGAAGCAATGGGTGGAAACTAATCAAGGAGAGAAGCAACTTAGAACTAAGGAGGAATTTCCTGACAGTGAGAACAATTAGTCAGTGGAACAGAAGTTGCCTCCAGAAGTTGTGAATGCCCCAACACTGGACGTTTTTAAGAAGAGTTCAGACAACCATTTGTGGTGTAGGGTTTCCTGCCTGAGCAAGAGGGGGTTGGACTAGAAGACCTCCAAGGTCCCGTCCAACTCTGAGTCTATTCTTGTTACGATGGTAATAATAATAATAATAATAATCATCATCATCATCTTTATTGTCATTGTAAAAATTATTAGGGTTCTTCTGTTGTTGCCCCCACGAAACATAGCTTAGTCCCTTCTCCTTTGTGGGGCGATCTGTGAGAGCATAGACAGCTCTGGGAACGGCGTCGGGGGCCCCCCGGCACTTGTAAGCTGTCATCGCGACGGTTGCAGGAAAGGATCTGTATTTAAACAGCAGCCCAGCCCTGGGATCGCCGGAGAAAGATATTAATGCTAATTCATCTGCTTGCCCCCCGCCGAGTGCGTTATTTGTTTAAATCTGTAGAATCCCACGGCGCGTTTATATTCTCGCCAGAGTGAGCCTCTGCTCCCTGTAATTATTTAACATTATATGCTGATATAAATTGTAACAGTTAAAGAATGGTAATGAGAAAAGGGGGGGGGCGGGTGGTGCGGAGGGAGGGAGGAAGGGGGGGAGAAATAACACAAACTTAACCTTAGGAATGGCAGCGTCAGCGCTTAAAACAGAAGGGAGTAACTTTTTTCCCCGTTCCCGCTCAGCGTTCTCTCCCCCCCCCTCTCTTTCACCCCCCACCCGCTCTCTTAGCCACCCCGCGAAATATGCTTGTAACAGTTGTCTGTGTAGGACCGCGGAAAACCCGCACGGGCTGTATCCTACCCGCTGCCTGTTTGTGTAACGGGCACACACACACACATGCATTGCTCACACGCACCGATACCGCCTCGAAGGAACGGCTCCCTGGTTCGAGGCCGAGAACGAGGGCAGCGATGGCGAGAACCTTTTCGGCATCCGGTGGCCCAAACCGTCACGGACATGCACCGAAGCAACGAAAGCCAGCTGGCTGGCGTGCACATGCCTGCTTTTTATTTATTTATTTTATTTTTATTAGATTTCTAGACCGCCCCCCCCCCCTCTCCCCGAAGGGACTCGGGGCGGTGAGTTGTTTTGCGGGAGGAGGGGGGGGGGCTGTTTTCAGATCGATCTCCGGCTGTTTTGGGCCTGAGAAACAGCCTGGAAATGGCCTGCTTCTTGGCAATTTTGGGAGGGCTTTTTCAGGCTATTTTCTGGTGCTCCAGCACCCATGAAGAGCAGCTGGCCGGCAGGCATGCGCGCACCGGAACCAGAAGAGCAGCTGGCGACAGCGCGATGCCCATAGAGAGGGCTTTGCATGCCACCCTCTGGCACACCTGCCATAGGGTCACCCTCGTGGCACTAGGGAGGTGGAACCCGAGGTTAAGCCAACAAGCCGTTGGGTATTAGTACTGTACTAGCAAAGACCTCTTGGCCCTCTTCATTTCCATACCCCCCCCCCTAAAAGAGTTACCTCTGCATCTATATGTCGTCCCCCCCCGTCCCCCCCCCCCGTGGGGCATTCAATCTATATCTGCTTCCCCCTCCCCATTTTTGCAAGAGATTGAGATCTCAAACCATCCTCTGTTTCTTTCAAATCTTTGTCTCCCCATCAGATTGGCATGGATTTTAGTTACTGTAGAAAGAAAAAAAGAGAGGTTTCCTGATGGTTAGAACAATTAGCCAGTGGAACGACTGGCCCCCAGATGTTCTTGCGGCCGCTCCGACAGTGGTTTTTTTTTTTAAAGAAGAGGTTGGCGGACCATTTGTGGGAAATGGAATGGGGTTTCCTGCTAGAGCAGGGGGTTGGACTAGAAGTCTGTTGTTCTACTGTTGTCCCCTTTGCTCGGATGCCACCAAAGTTAGCATCGAGCTGGTGTGTGTGTGTGTGTGTGTGTGAGAGAGAGAGAGAGAGTGAAAGAGAAAGAGACAGAGAGAGAGAGAGAGTGGGACAGAGAGATAGAGACACAGACAGAGTCAGACAGAGACAGACAGAGAATAGTGGAATGGAATGGAATGGAATAGGTAGAGTAGAGTATAGAGAATAGAATAGAGTACCGAATAGAATGGAATGGAATGGAATGGAATAGAATAGAATACCGAATAGAATACCGAATAGAATAGAATAGAATAGGTAGAGTAGAGTAGAGTATAGAGAATAGAATAGAATAGGTAGAGTAGAGTAGAGTATAGAGAATAGAATACCGAATAGAATAGAATAGGTAGAGTAGAGTATAGAGAATAGAATAGAATAGAATAGGATAAATAGAGTAGAGTATAGAGAATATAATAATACTAAATAGAATAGAATAGGTAGAGTAGAGTAGAGTAGTAGAGTATAGAGAATAGAATAGAATGGAATGGAATGGAATAGAATAGGTAGAGTAGAGTAGAGAGAATAGAATAGTACCAAATAGAATAGAATAGGTAGAGTAGAGTAGAGTATAGAGAATAGAATGGAATGGAATAGAATAGAATAGATAGAGTAGAGTAGAGTATAGAGAATAGAATAGTACCAAATAGAATAGAATAGAATAGGTAGAGTAGAGTATAGAGAATACAATAGAATACCAAATAGAATAGAAATAGGAATAGGAAAAGAAAATAGAATAGAAAATAGAGCAATGAATTTAGAATAGAATAGAATAGAATAGAATTTTTTATTGGCCAAGTGTGATTGGACACACACGGAATTTGTCTTTGGTGCAGAGACTCTCAGTGTACATCAAAGAAAAAAAATAGAATACATTTATCAAGTGTCATAAGATACAACACTTAGTGATAGTCGTAGGTTACTAATAAGCCATCAAATCATACCAGGAAACAAATAAAACCATATCAATTGTAAAGATACAAGCAACATGGTTATAGCCATAAGTGGGAAGGGAGAGGTTCAAGGAAGGATGGGAAGAACAATAGTAATGCAGCCTTAGGGAATAGTTTGACAGTGGCGAGGGAATTATCTGTTTAGCAGAGTGATGGCATTCGGGGGAATAACTGGCCTTGTGCCTAGTTGTCTTGGTGTGCATTGCCCTATAGCATATATTTGAGGGTAAGTGTTGAAACAATTTATGTCCAGGATGCGAGGGGTCTGTAGATATTTTCCCAGCCCTCTTAAACTCTTGGGATTGCATTGAGAAGTCCTACTCTTCTTTCTCCTTTACCTGTAAGAAAATGGCTAAAAAAAAAATCAAAGGATGCTCTCTCGTCCATTACGAATTAATTAGTTCGAAGCTATACTTGGAATACTGCATACAGTTTTGGTCGCCACGATGTAGAAAAGACGTGGAGACTCTGGAAAGAGTGCAGAGAAGAGCAACCAAGATGATTAGGGGACTGGAGGCTAAAACATATGAAGAACGGTTGCAGGAACTGGGTAGGTCTAGTTTGATGAAGAGAAGGACCAGGGGAGACATGATAGCAGTGTTCCGATATCTCAGAGGATGCCACAAAGAAGAGGGAGTCAAACTATTCTCCAAGGCACCTGGGGGCAGGACAAGAAGCAATGGGTGGAAACTAATCAAGGAGAGAAGCAACTTAGAACTGAGGAGAAATTTCCTGACAGTTAGAACAATTAACCTCTGGAACAGCTTCCCTCCAGAAGTTGTGAATGCCCCAACCCTGGAAGTCTTTAAGAAGATGTTAGATAGCCATTTGTCTGAAATGGTATAAGGTTCCTGCCCACGCAGGGGGTTGGACTAGAAGACCTACAAGGTCCCTTCCAACTCTGCTATTGTATTATAGTTTGGTCCTGCCCCTTCACCAAAAAAACCCCCACCACCCTTCATCGTAAAGACTGGTAATGAACACTCTTGTGTTAAACAATAAATAAACAGATTGTTCGGGATTAACAATCTGAAAAATACACAAGGAGGAATTGAGAAGTGTGGAAAACACGCCTAAAGTTCTGAGCCAGGTCCGTAAAGTTACAGTGGGCTTCCTTTTAATGTGCCGTTTACCTAGCCAAGTGGAATCTTTGCCAGTGGCGGTAATTAAAGAAGGACCACAGATAATTTAATGTCTCACGCGGATGGGAGAAGACGCCCCCCCTCCCCTCCCCAACGCCCGCTTGTGGTTCTCACTTGGCAGGCTGCAGGAATGGCTGCCAAGACGGCTCGCGGGGGCGAGGGGGACGGGACGGGACGTACACGGTTATGTGGGCAATCCCCCAGTTCAAGAAATACGAGTTGATTAATCCTATTAGTTTACTAATTGATTAAATCTGCATGTGAATAAAACGGGGAATTTTTGCAGGGTGGGGAAGGAAACAAGTAACTGCCCTTCGCCTTCAGATGTTTTCTGCCTCTCCCATCCTCTTTCGGGGAGATTGTTTTGAACCAGCGCTGAAATTTGTATAAATAAAACGAATCTTTTAAATTGCTATTCCGGAAGTTTGTCTCGAGCTTTGTCCTCCGGACGTTTTGAACTAAATAATTACAGGAGCCAAGTTCTTTTGTACCGACCGTTCCCAAAGAGTGACCGGCCCTTCACATTTAGACAATCTGTTTTGGGTTGGTTTTCAGACGGCTTGTGGTAGATTCATTCAGGAGGGGAAGATGGTTTGCTTTTAAAAGGTTACATACAGACTTTCGTATCAAGCGCTCCGAACGTTTGAAATCGTTCGTGGATACCGTACGCTAAAATTCGGTCGACGGGCATAGTTTAGCTATTGAGGAATGCCAAAAATTGGCAATCCAACTGCCCGCTTTCTACTTTCGATTCACTTGCGTAGTAAGATAGCAACTTGAATTTCTCCAGATATTTGGAAGTGTTTTTCACCATGGTCCATGGAGTTTGCTGAAAATATCATTGAAAGAGAACAAACTGTATAGTTTTGGTGGATGCTGATTGCAACTTTATAGGGGTTCATTGACATGCTTTGGACAGAGCAGGGTCCTTCCTTCCTTCCTTCCTTCCTTCCTTCCTTCCTTCCTTCCTTCCTTCCTTCCTTCCTTCCTTCCTTCCTTCCTTCCTTCCTTCCTTCTTTCTTTCTTTCTTTCTTTCTTTCTTTCTTTCTTTCCAATACAATAGCAGAGTTGGTCATCTAGTCCAACTCCCTGCCTAGGCAGGAAGCCCTGTACCATTTCAGACAAATGGCTATCCAACATCTTCTTGAAGACCTGCAGTGTTGGGGCATTCACAACTTCTGGAGGCAACTTCTGTTCCACTGGTTAATTGTTCTAACTGTCAGGAAATTTCTCCCTAGTTCTAAGTTGCTTCTCTCCTTCATTAGTTTCCACCCATTGCTTCTTGTCCTGCCCTCAGGTGCCTTGGAGAACAGCTTGATTCCCTCTTCTTTGGGGCAGCCTCTGAGATATCGGAACACTGCTATCATGTCTCCCCTGGTCCTTCTTTTTATTAAACTAGACCTACCCAGTTCCTGCAACCGTTCTTCATATGTTTTAGTCTCCAGTCCCCTAATCCTCTTTGTTGCTCTTCTCTGCACTCTTTCTAGAGTCTCCACATCTTTTCTACATCGTGGTGACCAAAACTGAATCAAAACTGAACCAAAAACTCTCTATCTTTCTTTTTTTCTTTTTCTTTCTTTCTTTGTTTCCTTCCTTTTCTTTTTTTCTTTCTTTCCTTCCTACCTCCCTGCCCCAAAGAAGAGGGAATCAAGCTATTCTCCAAGGCATCTGAGGGCAGGACAAGAAGCAAAATGGATGGAAACTAATCAAGGAGAGAAGCAACTTAGAACTGAGGAGGAATTTCCTGACAGTGAGAACAATTAGTCGGTGGAACAGAAATTGCCTCCAGAAGTTGTTAATGCTCCAACACTGGAAGTCTTTAAAGAAGATGTTGGATAGCCATTTGTCTGAAGTTGTGGAGGGTTTCTTGCCTAGGCAAGGGGTTGGACTAGAAGACCTCCAAGGTCCCTTCCAACTCTGCTATTGTATTGTATTGTATTTTTCGGCGTATAAGATGCACTAAGATTTTAAGAGGCAATTAAAAAAAAAAAGCTTTTGCACTCTGCAGGCCTTCCCAAAAAAAGCTGTTTTTGTGTGAAAACGGGCCCATTTTTTGTTAAAAAAAAGGGCATGCATAGCCTTTAGGAGGCTTATAGAGTGCTCCTGGTGGCTGGGGGTGGGGGGGCAAAAATGAGCAAAACACGGCCCTTTTTCTGCTCATTTCTGCCCTCCCCAGCCCCCAGGAGCTCTCTGGAAGCCCCCTAAAGGCTTTTGTATGGCCAGTTTGGTGAAGGGAGCGGGTTTTCCGGAGGCCAAAAATGCTGTATTCAGTGTATAAGACGCACCCAGATTTTCAGCCTCTTTTTTGAGGGAAAAAGGTCTTATACTCTGAAAAATATGGTAGGTGGCTGTCAAAAGCTTAAAAAAAAAAAAAAGAATTCACTTCTTTTGGTTTCCCCGAGAAATTGTTGAGGTCTGGAGCTAAACTGCTACTTGATTTGCAAAGTAGTGAGATGGTCGGTCGAATTGCTCTGGCAGGCTGGACTGGAGCCAACCTTCACCACAATTCATACTGTGTCAGTTTAATAAATGCACTACTTAAATTATGAAATTACAAAAGAAAAAAGAGAATGCACTTATTCAGACTCTTAATACATTAAAAATAAGGCATTAAAACACTGACTTTTTCCCCCCTTTCCAGAATCAATAATGAACAGGAAGGCTTGTAGACATTAACAGTCATGGACATTCAAACTCTTATACATAAATTATCCGAGAAAAATGCACATAAGACTTGAATAATGTAAATACATTAATGCATTTAATAATTTAAACATTAAAGCGCAGGCAGGAATTCGCGGCAGAGGCTGTTCTGAGATAAGGAACGACCCTGGAAGTTGCACGACTCAAGATCGATGGCCGCTTTCCCCTTGAGAAAACGCGTGGGGAAGGAGGGGGGGGGGCGCGGAGGAAGCCGTGCGGCGAGAGTGACCGCTCGGCGAGAGGAATCCCAGAATGTCCCCCATTTCCACTGCCTTCCGTTTGTCTCTTTGTCCTGACTATTCTTGCCGTCCCAAGTTCTCGGAAAGTGAACGGTTTCCTTTTTCCAGAACCTGCCCAGAAATCTGGGTGAGACCTTTGCACTAACCAGTGCATGTTGTTGTGAAGTCCATCAGGAACCAATATTCCTCCAGGCCTTCCTGTCCTCTACCATCCTCTGGAGTCCATTGAATCTCACGCCGGCTGCTTCGGTGACTCCATCCAGCCACCTCTGCTGTCCCCTTCTTCTTCTTTTGCCCTCCATCTTTCCCAGCATTCGTCTCATCTCCAGGGAGTCCTTCTTCCTTCTCATGAGGGGGCCAAAGTCTTTTGAGTTTCCTCTTCAGGATCTGGCCTTCTAAAGAGCAGCCAGGGTGGATCTCCTCTAGGACTGACCGGTTGGATGGCCTTGCAGTCCAAGGGACTCAATGCAGGAGTCTTCTTCTCCAGCACCCGAGTTCAAAGGCCTCCATTCTTTACATTTTACATTATAATTCTTTCTCTTTCTTTCTTTGTACATAACGCCACTTAAAAGGAAGATCACTTCACCCTGTCTGGATCAATAAGTGGGGGTATCTCCAGGGGTGAAATCCAGCAGGTTCTGGAGAACCGGTAGCGGAAATTTTGAGTCGTTCAGAGAACAGGTAGCGGAAATTTTGAGTAGTTTGGAGAACCAGTAGTAGAAATTTTGAGTAGTTTGGAGAACTTGTAGTGGAAATTTTGACTAGTTCGGAGAACCGGTAGCGAAAATTCTGAGTAGTTTGAAGAACTGGTAGTGGAAATTTTGAGTAATTTGGAGAACCGGTAGTAGAAATTTTGAGTAGTTTGGAGAACCGGTAGTAGAAATTTTGAGTAGTTTGAAGAACTGGTAGTGGAAATTTTGAGTAGTTTGGAGAACCGGTAGTGGAAATTTTGAGTCGTTTGAAGAACCGGTAGTGGAAATTTTGAGTAGTTTGAAGAACTGGTAGTAGAAATTTTGAGTAGTTTGAAGAACCGGTAGTGGAAATTTCGAGTAGTTTGGAGAACCGGTAGTAGAAATTTTGAGTAGTTTGGAGAACCGGCAAATGCCACCTCTGGCTAGCCCCAGAGTGGGGTTGGAATGGAGATTTTGTAGTATCCTTCCCCTGGAATGGGGAGGGAATGGAGATTTTGCAGTATCCTTCCCCTGCCATGCCCACCAAGCCACACCCACCAAACCACACCACGCCCACCAAGCCACGCCCACAGAACCGATAGTAAAAAAAATTAAAATTGAATTTCACCACTGGGTATCTCCCACGTTTCTCAGATTCTCTCCATGCCCCTTCATGTACTTTTGGGCCCACCAGGAAAAGTATTTTTGGTACTTGACCCCCCGAACTTGACAAAAACCAGAGCGTGGCCTTAATCAGAGTTTTTGATCTCCTGTCTGAATTTGGGCCCCCTTTGGAGTCTCTGTCAGACAACAGAATTGATAGCCCTAATGACAAGCTGTAAGTAAGAGTTGATGGATCAATTTTGTATCCAGATTCTGTCACTTTTCCTCGTTGCTCAGTCTTTTATCTTTTGGCTGCCAAGATTAATTCGTGATTTGCACCTCCCAAGAAAAAACGAAGCATTGCATTTAAAAAGGCTCGTCCCTTACAAGGAACGTTTCCAATTTCCTTACATCGGAAGGATTTTCTTTTCCAAACAAATTTTTATTTTGTATATTCTTTATGCATACCGCCGCGTGAATGGTGTGGTATCTGGGTATCATACATTTCAGTACACATAAACATACCCCTTTTACTCCTAAATAATACATTTCATTTCCATTATTTCATATTATTTATACATGCCTTTTGTTATCACTCTTCATTTCTAAACCTCCTGCCCCTTTGTATATCTGAACATATTAATTATTATTAATATTATTCCCCTCTATTTTCTATCCCTATTTTAACTTCCCCCCCCCTTTCATATCACTATAATATTCAAAAATGTGTTTTCCACCTATTTTGTTATTCATATTTCCTTAATTAAATCAAAATTTCATCTTTCGTTCTTCCATTATTCAGTATCTCCCTATACAGTTTTAGTACCAATCACAATCATTTATACATTTTAAGTATTTCTGTTCATATTCTTTCTAATTCTTCAGTCCATATAATTCTACTATTAATACACATAGATAGATAGATAGATAGATAGATAGATAGATAGCCAACTTCTTAAGACGTATTTATTTCAACAAGCCGGCCTAGGATAGCCCCCTGTTCCTGACTTTTTAAAAAAATAAATAAATAAATTATAATTTGGGAAGGTTCTTAACATGGGTTTTAGCACGGGTTAATCTAATTTAATATATTTTAAATTGATATTTATTGTATTTTTGTGGTTTTAATAATGCCTGTGCGCCGCCCTGGGTCCTAACAAGGAGAAGGGCGGGGTATAAATTTAATTTAATAAAGAAGATAGATAGATAGATAGATAGATAGATAGATAGATAGATAGATAGATATGCTAAGTAGGTAGGTAGGGAGAGAGAGAGAGATGTAGGTAGAGATAGATAGATAGATAGATAGATAGATAGATAGATAGATAGATAGATAGATAGATAGATACATACATACATACATACATACATACATACATACATACATACACCTAATCACCCATTGCTTACATCTAATATGTCACTGCTATTCATATTTGTGTACATATTTAGAGAAGACACATTTTTAAATGCTTTCTAATAAAAGCATCCCAATGTTTGTAGAAATCTCTTCTCTTTTTTCTTGGAAAGATAAAAGATAGGAAAAAACAGGTGGAAGGATAAAAGATAGGAAAGATAAGTAGAAGGATAAAAGATAGGTGGAAGGATAAAAGATAAGAAAGATAGGTGGAAAGATAAAAGAGGAAAAATAGGTGGAAGGATAAAAGATAGGAAGGATAAAAGATAGGTGGAAGGATAAAAGATAGGTGGAAGGATAAAAGATAAGAAAGATAGGTGGAAGGATAAGAGATAGGAAAGATGGGTGGAAGGATTAAAGATAAGAAAGATAGGTGAAAGGATAAAAGATAAGAAAGATAGGTGAAAGAATAAGAGATAGGAAAGAGGTGGAAGGATAAAAGGTAGGTGGAAGGATAAAAGATAGGTGGAAGGATAAAAGATAAGAAAGATAGGTGGAAGGATAAAAGATAGGTGGAAGGATAAAAGATAAGAAAGATAGGTGAAAGAATAAGAGATAGGAAAGAGGTGGAAGGATAAAAGGTAGGTGGAAGGATAAAAGATAGGTGGAAGGATAAAAGATAAGAAAGATAGGTGGAAGGATAAAAGATAGGTGAAAGGATAAAAGATAAGAAAGATAGGTGAAAGAATAAGAGATAGGAAAGAGGTGGAAGGATAAAAGGTAGGTGGAAGGATAAAAGATAGGTGGAAGGATAAAAGATAAGAAAGATAGGTGGAAGGATAAAAGATAGGTGGAAGGATAAAAGGTAGGTGGAAGGATAAAAGGTAGGTGGAAGGATAAAAGATAGGTGGAAGGATAAAAGATAAGAAAGATAGGTGGAAGGATAAAAGGTAGGTGGAAGGATAAAAGTTGGTGGAAGGATAAAAGATAAGAAAGATAGGTGGAAGGATAAAAGGTAGGTGGAAGGATAAAAGGTAGGTGGAAGGATAAAAGATAAGAAAGATAGGTGGAAGGATAAAAGGTAGGTGGAAGGATAAAAGGTAGGTGGAAGGATAAAAGATAGGTGGAAGGATAAAAGATAGGTGGAAGGATAAAAGATAAGAAAGAGGTGGAAGGATAAAAGGTAGGTGGAAGGATAAAAGGTAGGTGGAAGGATAAAAGGTAGATGGAAGGATAAAAGATAGGTGGAAGGATAAAAGATAAGAAAGATAGGTGGAAGGTTAAAAGGCAGGAAAGAGAGGTGGGGAGGCAGGGTAGAAAAACAGATATGGAAATATTCTGGGGAAAGACAATTAAGACAGAGAAAAAAAAATCCCTCTATGTAACAGAATAAGATTTCCAGAAATGTTGAAAGTAAAAAGGGGGAGAAAAATCTGCCCTCCTCCTTTTTCCAGAGAAAGATCTCTCCCACCCACCCCTATTCCCATCATCCCTCCGCAGCTTTCTGTGTAATAAAAAGAGAGGCTGAATATGCACCTTTCTCTATGCAGAGCACATGCCTGATTGCTGAATTATGGATTGTTAGTTTCTCTTTGCTGGCAAAATATTTAGCGGGTGAGTTTTGGCATGCATAAACCGGCTACGAACGATTGGCAGGGTTTCGCATTTTTCTCCAACGTTTGGGACCGACCCAGAAGGCCGATGATCTTAAGCGAGATCCCTGGGACTTGATCAAGCAAAAATCCTGAGTAAAGTTCCGTGTGTGTGTGTGTGTGTGTGTGTGTGTGTGTGTGTGTGTCCACCGCGCCCTCCGAGAGACAAAGTAGAAACCGCCACAGGTGGACGGTGAATGGCCCCTCCCATGGGAAATAAAAGAGGAGTGGGCTTTTGCAGGAAATCGTTCGTTCGTTCGTTTCAGGAGTGTGAAGATCTGTCCGTGAATCTCAGAGACTCTGTGCCCAGTCTCTCCTTGCGTAGCACTGCGTTTCAGAAACATTTACATGGCAGCTTTCCAAGAGAGATAAGGTTTGTGGTCATAAATACTCCTTTGAAAGGAATTCACATTCGTTTAATAAAAGGGGTTTTGCCGGGACCAGGAATCTGCCTTGTATTTTTTTGGGGAAGCCTTGGTCAGAACACATCTCATGCGTCTTCACATTTCTGAAAATACTTTGGTGGAATCTGAGAAGGAGCTGCTAAGATAGTAGATTCGTGGCTTCTGGCAGCCTTAAGTAAATCAAGGTCTCCAACTCCACCTGCAGAGGTGAAGATCTATGAGCAAAGTCAATCACCCAAGATCTACTGGGTGCAATTAGATCTCCAGTTGCTCGTAGATCTTGGCCCGTGGCTTTACTCACAGATCTCAACTTCTGCAGATGGAAATGGAGACCACTATTCACTAAGGTTGCCAGAAGCCAAGGAATCTACCGTATTTTCCAGTGTATAAGACGACTTTTTAATCCCCCCAAAAATATTTTAAAAATCGGCGGTCGTCTTATATGCCGGGCATAAGAAAGGCCATACCAAAAAACCAAAACAAAAGAAAAAAGCCACGCCACCACCTGCGCAGACGCCGGTCTTTCCATTGATAACCTCGGCGCTCCTCGCCTGGGCAGGTGGATGGACGAGCGCTAGGATGGCTTAGTAAGGCCTGGCTGGCGGTCTGGAGGAGGAAGGCGCTGAGCTCAAAGTACGAAAATCCGGCAGCGCGGAGGCCTTCAGCCGGCTCGCGGGCGCCTGAAAGTAAGGAGGACGTCTTATACGCCCAGTCGCCTTATACGGGGGAATATACGGTACTCTCTCAGATGGAAGACAACCCTAAAATGATTAAACTACATGCCATATTAGCCAACTGGATTATTTTAATACATTAAAATATATATATTCTGGGCGAGAGCGAAGAAGGAATGCGCAATATATGGGAAAAATACAGTGCCTCTCATTGGCATGCAAGTTTATGTAAATTTCAAGGGCTCCGCAGATTTATTGGATTAGCATATTTGTACCCCACCTTTTAGCTAAAACTCCTCCAACGATTAATTCACGATGATTTCATTAATTAGGTGACAGCTCTTCTTCTCCATCGTTATTAATATCGGCCTTATTAGCCAGAAATGATTTACTCATTCCCTAGTACTTCGGATTATTCGCCCTCGTTTATTTATCATTATTATTATTATCTTCATCATCATCTTGGTAGAGAGAGAGAGAGAAGTGTGATGGTTCTCTTCTTTTTTTCCCCCTTCTTCTTTTAAGGAACACGATAACAAAAATTGCATTTTCTCTTTACTTTTAAGCTATCGCAGAGAGAGAGAGAGAGAGAGAGAGAGAGAGAGAGAGAGAGAGAGAGAGAGAGAGAGAAAAGAGTGGACTATTAGATTTAGAAGACCAAAGTATATAAAAAAATATATATAAATGGAGGGAGAAATAAACCACAGAAAAACAAACCCAGCCCTTAGAAAAGTGCATTTGGTCAATTGCAGCCCTAATGAAATATAGAAAAGACTCAATAAAAGGGCCTTTATTACTTTAAATGTTTTAAATGTGGATTTTTAGCCATCAGGTTAATGTTTTTAGTATCATTTTTTTGATTCGATTGGGAGTTCTTTCCTAGGTATCTTTGCTACTTGAGTGCTAATTGGATTTCCGCGGATAAATGGTGCGAGCCAAGCAGCCCGCCTTCCTTACCTCACTGCATTTCTTACTTCAGCATTTATATTATTTGTTTTTACTGTAAATGTTAATAAATCTTCGCATTGGTTTAAAAAGAGTGGGGCAGACGAGGGGGGGGGGGCGAGGTTTATCCCTCAGAAAAAAGAAAGCAAGGAGAAGACGCCGGTCTTGGAAAAGCAAAGAGTAGGATCTTTGGTGTGGATAGTTTTATTTTATTTATTTGTTTTGTTTTGGGTACTTATTATTTTACTAGTGGGTTGTATACCCGTGCTTCGCTATGGAACTATGTGATCGGGCTTGATAAATTGACAGTTAAAGCTTGAACATTAACGAGTAGTTGCCATCGGCCTCT
>CM077655.1:7382925-7405425 GCA_039707465.1 Rhabdophis nuchalis
GAGGGAGGGAGAGAGAGGGAGAGAAAGACAGAGAGAGAGGGACGGAGAGAGAGGGAGAGAAAGAGAGATGGAGGGAGGGAGAGATAGGGAGAGAGAGAGAGGGAGGGGGAGAGAGAGGGAGAGAAAGAGATGGAGGGAGGGAGAGATAGGGAGAGAGGGGGGGGAGAGAGAGAGGGAGAGAAAGAGAGATGGAGGGAGGGAGAGATAGGGAGAGAGAGAGAGGGAGGGGGAGAGAGAGGGAGAGAAAGACAGAGAGAGAGGGAGAGAGAGAGGGAGAGAAAGACAGAGAGGGAGGGAGAGAGAGGGAGGGAGAAAAAGACAGAAAGAGAGGGACGGAGAGAGAGAGGGAGAGAAAGAGAGAGGGAGGGAGAGAGAGGGAGAGAAGGAAGAAAGTTAACAAAAAGCTCAATTGGTACGTTTACTTAGTGTTAAGAGTTCCTGGGTGTCTTTTTAGTGGAAATGTGACAATCCTTGTTTTTCGCCACATTTCTGATGGAAAGCGGGGTGGCAAAACAATTAAGGTGATGGACTAACATCCAGGAATCCTGTTCTGACCGAGGCGTCCCAAGGGCATGCAGCAAACTCCTTGTCCCGACAAAAAACCTCTTTTATGAATTTATTCTGCTCATTCACCTCCAGCAAAGTCTTTCAAGGGAGGATTTACGGTCACAGACCTCATCTGGCTTGGAGAGCTGCCAGGCCGATCTCTGCAGAACTTGGCCAGGAGACTCGGAAAGTCACGAACCAATGAAATGAACTGATTGTTTCCTGCAAACTCCACTCCCCTTCCGCTCCTCTTTTGTTCCCTCTGGGAGAGGCCGTTCATCGTCCACCTGTGGCCTTCCTCCCAAGTCGACCCCTGTTCTTTAGCTCTTCCCTTCGTCTGGCCACTCTGCGCATGCGCACACTGGGAACAGACTCCACATGTTCTTCTGCCTCACTGATGTCTGACTCCGAGGGCAGCTGATAACTGTCAGACGGCCCTGGCCCCCTCTCTGCCTCCGACACAGAGCCCTCGGAGCCTTCCCCAGACTCCAGGAATGGCCCTTCTTCCTCCCCAACCCTCCTCACTGTCTGAATCCAGCTCGAAAGCACGTTAAAAATGCAAGTAGAAAAACAGGAACCACCTTTGGTGGGAAGGTAACACGTTCCGTGCGCCTTCGGCATTGAGTCACACCAGCCCCATGACCACGGAGACGTCTTCGGACAGCGCTGGCTCTTGGGCTTTCAAACAGAGATGACCCACCGCCCCCTAGAGTCGGGAACGACTAGCACAGATGTGCGAGGGGAACCTTTACCTTCAGTTAAAGGCAGAAGGATACAATAGAGAAACCCTCTTCTCCCTAGAGAATCTCTGGTTTTGTTTCATTTTGATAGAACTCCTCTCTCTCTCTCTCTCTCTCTTCCTCTCCACCCTCCTCCCCTCCGTCCCCTGGTAAGGTTATCATGACAGGTCTTTGGGCTTTTTATAAAAAAAAAAAAAAATAGTTGAGCATAATGGCCATAAAAGATGCTGGATGGCCCCCATGGGAAACTGAAGGAGTCCATTCATTCATGGAATATTTACGGTGCGGCTGACAGGCCTACAAGCCCATATTTCATTGTCCCTTGCCTTGTTTTGGGAGTTACTTTGATGTTGCATTTGCGCAGGCCGGAGATTGCCTAGAGACCGAACCCGTCCACCGGTGGCTAAGGGCATGGAGGCCGGCGGCTTAGTGCCCAAATCGTGGGTGGTTGTGGTTAGTTTAGGCCAGGGCTGGGCCCCAACTAGATCTAGATTTCCACAAAGTGAGCCAATTCCTCGCTCAGTTCCAGGTCATATGTAAATGGGATATAAATGTCATTTAGATCCTAATGGCCAGTGTCGAAAGAGTAAATCAGTGGTAGTCAACCTGGTCCCTACCGCCTACTAGTGGGCGTCCCAGCTTTCATGGTGGGCGGTAGGGGTTTTGTCCGATACTGAAGCACTTTCCTTTTTTTAAAATTTAATTGACTTCCCTACTTTATAAATCACCATTCCTGTGAAACCGGTGGGCGGTTAGAACATTTTACTACTAACAGAGATACAAAAGTGGGCGGTAGGTATAAAAAGGTGGACTACCCCTGGAGTAATGGGTGCTCACATTTTCACTGGATCTCTCAGTTGGATCTTTTCCCCTAAGCTTGATTTAGGGGAATCGCGTTCCATTTCCATTTACGGAATGATTTTTTAAAAAAAAATCCAAGTCTATGCATAGATTTGGAGGCCCGTTTCCCTATAATTCTGATATTTTATGAACTTTCCCCTAACTTTGGTCCTCTGTTGCATCTCCATTCATTTCTCTGGCTGAGGAATACTCTTCTAAGTCTTGTTTCTTCTTGGAAAAGAATTCGGCAAGCGTCCGCTAAATTGCAAATCCAGGCCTATCGAAACTCATGTCTCCCATATATCAAAGTGTTTTAAAGAGAAACTTAAGTCAATAATGCCCTGCTTTAGAATTCCCTCAATACAGATTTGCACAATAGGCCTTAAAATATATGACTTCATCATGTCATCCCCTGTACATTTTTATCAAGGATGTTTTATGCGGCGGATTTAAAAAATAAAAAAAAAGCAAAAAGCAACCTGTCTTATTTTTGTATAAAACTGACAAATTGCATCTTGGAATATCTCCCGGTTGTTTTCAATGAAAAGCAGAGAGGGCATCGCAACGGAAAAAATCTTGAGAGAAGAAAACGCTACGCCAGTCCACTCAGAATAAAACTAGAATTATAATCTGAAACGTAATATAGCCTTTCCGGATTCTTGGGGACTACGGCTCCCAAAATTCCTGGCACGGAGGCTGAGTATTTGAGAATACAATTTTTCAGATACAGTGGAGTCTTCCTCTAGGTATGTAGGATGTAAATTTAGCATATTTAGGATTTTAATCTGAGGAATAGAAAGTCTTGTCTGTCCTTGTTGCTCCTTAACCTGAGTACACAATTGTTCTGACCCAGGCTTCCTTAACAAGCAGGAAGCAGAATATGGGTCCCGGCAAAACCCTTTTTATTTACACAACTGTTTTTTTTATTTATTGTATTTCTATAATTCTACAATTCCTTTCATTCACAGCCCGCGAGTCTTAGCAAACAGTCTTTCAGAGGAATGTTAATCCACACGAACCTTATCTCGCTTGGCGAGCTGCCAGATAGCCTGTTTCCAAATGCAGGGCATTTGTGTCTCTTATACTGTTGATTACCATCTTTAAAGCGTTCCATGGCACGGGACCTAGCTACCTGCGAGACCGCATCCTACCCCATATATCCCTTCGGCCGATCCGCTCCCACAGAGAGGGACTTCTCCGGGTGCCTGCCAGCGGGCGACGCCCAGGGGAAGGGCCTTCTCTGTGGTGGGCCCAACCCTCTGGAACAACCTACCCCCCGACCTTAGAACAACCATGGACCTCTGCACCTTCCGCCAGAAATTAAAGACACTCTTGTTCCATCAGGCCAGCTTGGCCTAAGCTATTTACCTAGCCTAGTCTGTACCATAAATTGTTTTAATTGGGTTTTAGATGGGGTCATGTTTTAACATTTTTAAATTTTAGCACAGGGATAATTTATTTAATTTGGTATTAATTATTTATATTTGTGATATTGTGTGTTTTAATTTCCTGTGCACCGTCCCGGGTCCCTTTGGGGAGAGGGTGCGGTTATATAAATCCAACAAATAAATAAATAAATAAATAAGTCACAAACACAAATTTCCACTCTTGAAGCGACCGAAGGAACCAATTGTTTCCTGCAAAATCCCCTTCCCCATTCGCTCCTCTTTTCTTTTGTATGGGAGGGGCCAATCAGCTCCAATTAATTAATCAGTAGAACAACTTGCCTCCAGAAGTTATGGATGCTCCAACACTGGAAGTCTTTAAGAAGATGTTGGAAAACCCTTTGTCTGAAGTGGTGTAGGGTTTCCTGCCTAAGCACGGGGTTGGGCTAGAAGACCTCCAAGGTCCCTTCCAACTCTGCTATTCTATTCTATTCATCATCCCTAATTCTCAGGCCCAAGGAAAGCTGTGGGGGTGGGGAAACCACAACTTCGCTCTTTACAAAGTGGAACCTTGCAGAGCCCCTGAAAAAGAAGAGAACCAGCTTTGCCTCTTCTCTGCCGACTTGATTGATTGATCGGATCGATTGATTTGCAGGGTGGAGACAGAAAAACCAGCCCTTTCATCTTGACCCCCGTGGGCGGTGCGGGCTCATAATGATACATTGGTTAGGTGTGCGTGATGCAACGGGGTGTTTTGAACCCGCTGTTGTGCAAGCCGGCAAAATTGAGCCTGTGGGAATTGCTGCCAGAAGCCAAAATAAATAAATAAACCCAAGCGATAAAACTTATCGGCATGGCATCACCAATAGTCTGGCTACGGGCTAATATCACTGAATAGTAGGGCAGGTGGGTGGAGTTGCCTCTAAATAACTGCTCCCCCCCGGCCCCCCGATTTAGGGAAGGGGAGAAAAAATATCAAGTCATTCTTTTTCATTTTATTTTTTAAGTCCTCTTTTTTTTTTTTTCAAATAGCCTACTACTAGTTTGAAGGCAGGAGGAAAAAGTTAGATGAACTAAGACAGCTATTAAAGAGGAACTGTTAAAAGTTGGGTCGCGGTGGCTCAGTGGCTAAGACGCTGAGCTTGTCGATCAGACGTTCGGCGGTTCGAATCCCCAGCGCCGCGTAACGGAGGGAGCTCCCGTGACTTGCCTCAGCTTCGGCCAACCTAGCCGTTCGAAAGCACGTTAAAAAAATGCAAGTAGAAAAATAGGAGCCGCCTTTGGTGGGAAGGGAACAGTGTTCCGTGCGCCTTCGGGCGTTGAGTCACGCCGGCCACACGGCCACGGAGACATCTTCGGGCAGCGCTGGCTCTTGGGCTTTGAAACGGGGATGAGCACCGCCCCCTAGAGTCGGGAACAACTAGCATATATGTGTGAGGGTAGCCTTTACTTTTATTAAAAGTGAAAATGGTTGGGGATGAGACGTCATTATGTTAAGGTCACACCCTCTTGGGCAAGAAAAAGAAAATACCCTTTTTAAAAAATAAAAATAAGTAGACCAGCTACTCTTAAGAAAGAAAAGGTTGGGACCTTACTTTCCAAATTAAATTGTCCATTCTTCTCTCTCTTCGCTTTTGAGAAAGGGAAGCTATCAACGTTTTTTCCAGACAAAGTTCCCAGGAAGATTTAGTGGTATGTGATGCGTGCGGATAGCTAAATTTAAGCGTCTCCCTCTCTCCTCCTCTCTCCCTCTCTGTCTCCCTCTCTGTCTCTCTCTCTTTCTCTTTCTCTCTGACTCTCTCTCTCTGTCTCTTTCTCTCTCTCTTTCTCTCTCTCTCTGTCTCTCTTTCTCTCTCTCTGACTCTCTCTGTCTCTTTCTCTCTCTTTCTCTCTGTCTCTCTCTCTCTGTCTCTCTGACTCTGTCTCTTTCTCTCTTTCTCTCTCTCTCTGTGTCGCTCTTTTTCTCTATCTCTCTGACTCTATCTCTCTCTGTCTCTCTCTGTCTCTCTTTCTCTTTCTCTCTCTGTCTCTCTCTCTTTCTCTCTCTCTCTCTGACTCTCTGTCTCTGTGTCTCTTTTTCTCTCTCTCTGACTCTCTGTCTCTCTCTCTCTCTCTCTCTCTCTGTCTGTCTCTCTTTCTCTCTCTCTCTCTCTCTCTTTCTCTATCTCGCTGACTCTCTCTCTGACTCTCTCTGTCTCTCTCTGTCTCTGTCTCTCTGACTCTCTCTGTCTGTCTCTCTCTCTCTCTCTCTCTGACTTTCTCTTTCTCTCTCTCTGTCTCTCTCTCTGTCTCTCTCTTTCTCTATCTCTCTGACTCTCTTTCTCTCTCTTTCTCTTTCTCTCTTTTTCTCTGTCTCTCTCTCTCTCTCTCTCTCTCTCTCTCTCTCACACACACACACACACACACACACACACACACACACACACACGAATAATCCCCCCTTCCCCTCCCCTCTCGTCCTTGTCATACGCTGGGTTTTAATGAGTAATTTTAAAAAATTGAAAATAAAAGGGGAAAATGAATAGGTGTTGAACTAGGCTGTGATATGTAAATGCCAACCAGTAATTACCTAAAACCACACACATATATATATTTTTAAAAAAAATCGGCTTCATCTTGCAAAACATTTCATTTTCGCTGAGTGAAAACACTTAATTTGGGCTGCGTTTTTTCTCGCACGGAGGCTGGGTGGCAGAGGCTGTGGCGCTTCTCCCTGGCACCAGCTAGAGGGCACACTAGCTCTTTCTATGGGCTCCAGCGTTTCCTTGGCTGAGCCGTCCCCAAGGTTATCCGCTCCTTAGGCTGGAATTATTAACAAGGAAATTCACCTACCTGGCCTTGCGTTGCAAAGCATCGTTTTCCTCGTTTTAACCTTTCCTTCCTTCCTTCCTTCCTTCCTTCCTTCCTTCCTTCCTTCCTTCCTTCCTTCCTTCCTTCCTTCCTTCCTTCCTTCCTTCCTTCGCCTTCCTCGTTCTTGCACAAGGTATCAAACTTGGTCTGTTTCAGAGCTATCTCGTTTATTCCAACAAAGGGCCCAGTCCAGGGATCGGCAACCTTAATACACTCAAAACAGCCATTTGGATCTGTTTTCCCACAGAAAAGAAAACACCAGGAGCCACAAAACTCTTTCCATGCCTGACTTATTTCCTGAGCGCCCACAAAACTAGCGTATGTAGTTGAATTAAAGGTTCTGAAACTTTTCTTGGATTTATCCATGGGTGGACTACCGGGGGGGGGGGTCGAAAAGCTCAATAAATTGCACGTCAGTGGGTGTCGTGATGCATATTTTGAGCGACAGCGAGCCTCAGAGGAGGGATGAAACAGCCACATGCAGCTCCAGATGCAGCTCCAGGGTTGCTGATCTCTGGCCTAGTCCCGAAAACTCGAGCCGAAGTGTTTCCTGGCTGTCAAAACAAAATGAAGCTGTTACTTGGGGATTAAGTTGTGCGGGATTAATGAGTGCGCCCTTGTTCAGGCGCACTATTACCTTATAATAACATTTATTAGTTTGGAAAAAAGGACCCTGGGAAAGCAACACCCACCTCATAACACACACACACACACACTGTCGTTTCACTCCCTCCACACATACCTCCCCCCCCCACACACAATTTCTCTAAGCATTGTTTGATAGATATATCACTTGCCTTTCACAAAGCGGATTTTATGGCACTTTGAAGATGACATATCGAAGTCAATCTTTGCTGTGGATTTAAACTACATGATCCATAAAAAGTGTAGTTCTATTCCCACTTAGCAGAGAATAAATCTCCCTCCAATGAATGTCACCGGGGAAGGGACGCAGGCTAAAACGCTGAGCTTGTCGGATCGGAGAGCTCGGCCGTTCGGCGGTTCGAATCCCGAACGCCACATAACGGAGTGAGCGCCCATTAATTTGTCCCAGCTTCTGCCAACCTAGCAGCTTGTTTAAAAATGCAAGGGCCACCTTTGGTGGGAAGGGAACAGCGTTGCGTGCACCTTTTGGCGTTGAATCATGCCGGCCACATGACCACGGAGACAACTTTGGACACCGCTGGAGGGGGGGGGGAGGCAAGGATTCACCCAGGATACACAGACAAACAAGGCAGCGTGAGAATGTAATCGCCCCCAACATGTTCTATGGCTATCTCTTTAACTAATGTTGTTTAGCCTGTTTCTTTTCTTGTAATCATTGTCGAATACTAATTCGGCAGTTACTAATGAACCTCTCTCCTTCAGAGCTATTTATAGGTAAACGCGTATTCCCCCTTTTCGCTCTGATACCACGGCGTCTTTTACATCCCGCTCTTTCCCTCCTCCCCCCACCCCTCACCTCATCCCAAATAATTTCAGTCCCTGCATTCATTCGCTCGGCTCGAAATTGTTTGGATCAGCCTCTTCGTTTACTCCTGCCGGCACGCTAACGGGCTTGGCGGTGGAGAGGGTAGGTATTCTGCGTCTCCCGATCTGGCTTATAGTATCCTGACCCTGACCCGGGTTTCCTTTGAAAAGCAAGAAGCACAAGTCTCGATCCCAACAAAACCCCTTTTATTTCACACGGCTTTCATTCACAGTCAGCAAGGCTTAGCAAACAGTCTTTCAAAGGAATGTTTCTCCACACGCACCTTATCTCGGAACAGAACTTTCTGGCACGAATGGTTTCCTGCAAAAGCCCCCTCCCCCTTCGCTCCTCTTTTGTTTCCTATGGGAGGGGCCAATCGACCTCCAAGGTGTAGCTTTACTCCCAAGTCAAAACTGCTTTCGTAGTTGTTCTTGTCTTCTGGCAGCTCTGCGCAGGTGCACACTGGGAACAGGCTCCAGCTGTTCCTCTGCCTCGCTGCTGTCTAGCTGCCTCTCTGCCTCCGACACAAGAGAACAGGCTCCAGCTGTTCTTCTGCTTCACTGCTGTTTAGCTCCCTCTCTGCTTCCGACGCAGAGCCCTTGTCTGAGCTATCTATTTCGAGCTTATCTTGGTCTCTCAAATTTATATTTATTGATCAGCAAATAAAAACTAACACATATCTAAAAAATATTACACAACGTAACTAAAAAATGGTTCTCTGTCTAGATGGTCTCTGGTGATGAGCCGACAGGCAGAGAGGGAAACAGCATGTCTCCTCCCTTAAATGGGGCCCTTACAGGAAGTTGTGGAAACAATTATCTATCTATCTATCTATCTATCTATCTATCTATCTATCTATCTATCTATCTATCTATCTATCTATCTATCATCTATCTATCTATCTATCTATCTATCTATCTATCTATCTATCTATCTATCTATCTATCTATCTATCTATCTATGAGAGAATATTTTTACAGCTTCTGTTTTTAGGTCGGTTTAAGGGAGGAGACAAACTGTCATCCTTCTCTGCCCTTCGACTCAACCTAGAGATCATCCAGACAGAGACCCATTAAGATTGCTGCTGTTTTTTAGGTATGTGTTAGATTTTTAAGGGCTGATTTAATAATTAAGAGACCAGGATAGATCTATTTCAGGCTTTTTAGCCTTCTTCAGCTGGCCATACTTCTTCTACTGGGATTTGAATGAAATATATGGTAAAATCAGGTCCAGTCATATCATGCTTTGCCTTGTGGACAGAATCCCAGTCTCCATTGTGGTCAGGATTAACAGCTGAACAGAGTTGGAAGAAGGGACCTTGGAGGTCATCTAGTCCAACCCCCCACCCACCCAAGCAGGAGCCCCTACACCGTTTCTGACAAATGGCGATCCAGTCTCTTCTTGAAAGCTTCCAGGGATGAAGCTCCCACAACTCCCGAAGGCAACTTCTGTTCCGTGGGTTGATTGTTCCCACTGTCAGGAAATTCCTCCTTATTTCCAGGTTGAATCTCCCCTTGGTCAGTTTCCATCCATTCTTCCTTGTCTGGCCTTCGGGTGCTTTGGAAAATAGCTTGACCCCCTCGTCCTCTCTGGGGCAGCCCCTCAAATATTGGAAGATGCTCTCCTGTCTCCCCTGGTCCTTCTCTTCCCTAGACTAGCCAGGCCCAGTTCCTGCAACCGTCCATCGTTATGTTTTAGCCTCCAGTCCCCTCCTCATCCTGGTTGCTCTTCTCTGCCCTCTTTCTAGAGTCTCCACATCTTTATAGTGTGGTGACCAAAACTGGATGCGGTACTCTAGGTGTGACCTTACTAAGGCTTTATAGAGTGGTATTAGTACTTCCCTTGGTCAGCTAGATTGTCAAGCTGAAAAATATAATTTTGGATGCTTTAATACTCTTGAATCCTTTCCTCTTTGTTGCATAAAAAGAAGTGCCCGAACCAGTAGAGCGACTTCTGTATTGCAAAAGCGTGAACACCTGGATGGTTTGTGGCATAGAAACCAGTAGACTTTATATCTCAGGCAGCGTCTTTAATCACATCTGCACTGCTTTAAAAAAATTTTTTTTATAGTGGCTTCCTAACCCAGTGATTTTTTAGATTTGGAGCTGGTGGGGTTTAGGATGAAATAGTTCTCATTTTCCTGGTCCCATCTTTTTATTATTAGTTTCCAAACGCAGGGCAAGGCAACACTTGGCACGACTGTGAATTCCTTTCATTCACAGTCAGCAAAGCTTAACAAACAGTCTTTCCGAGGAATATTTATCCACACGAACCTTATCTCGCTTGGCGAGCTGCCAGATAACTAGTTTCCAAACGCAGGGCAAGGCAACATTTGTCACAGAGTCCCTTATAGTCACAAACAGAACTTTCCACTCTTGAAATGACCGAAGGAAGGAATTGTTTCCTGCAAAAGCCCCCTACCCATTCACTCCTCTTTTGTTTCCTATAGGAGGGGCCAAACCACCTCCAAGGTGTGGCTTTACTCCCGTCAACACTGCTTTCTTAGTTGTTCTTGTTTTCCGGCAGCTCACCCTGGGAACAGGCTCCCGCTGTTCCTCTGCCTCGCTGCTGTCTAGTTCCCTCTCTGCCTCCCACACAGAGCCCTCGCCCGAGCTTTCCTCAGCCCCCAGGACTGGCTCATGTTCCTCCCCAACCCTCCTCACTGTCTGACTCTTCCGCCAGCTGCCGGCAGGCCATAACGTGTCCATAGATGGGTGCCGATCCAGCTAACCCAGGATTTTTATTCGGAGAAAAGCTGTATCTGGAATCTAGACGCAGGACGTCTCTTTAGCAAGATATATTGTTTCATAATTAGCCTCTTGCATTTTTCCACGACTGCTAGCATCAGCGTTCCTCAACGTGTTACCCTGATTAACAGCTGCTTTGCAACTATTTCCTTGTGCCACTGATGGCCATATTTGTCAAGCCGGTCTTGACAAGAGTGGGGATTTCCCCCCTCCCCGTCCCCCCCTTTTGCCTGGCTTAAAACACTGCATTTCCTCACCTTCCCTCCCCAAAAGGAACAGGTGGGGGTTCCTCTCCCTTCGCCATGAGGTCACGGCCACGTTACGAACTGGGTTTTTGCTTCTTCTGAGCTAAATCCCAGCAGATCGGTCACTTAAACTAACCAGTCCGTGTCAATCAAACCATTCAAAACCCCAAAAAGGGGATTGGTATTTTAGAGCTGTCCCAAAGGCATTAGGTGGGACGCGGTGGCTCAGTGGCTAAGAGGCTGAGCTTGTCGGTCAGAGAGGTCGGCCGTTCGGCGGTTCGAATCCCGAGCGCCGCGTAACGGAGGGAGCTCCCGTGACTTGCCCCAGCTCCTGCCAACCTAGCCGTTCGAAAGCACGTTAAAAAATGCAAGTAGAAAAATAGGAACCACCTTTTGGTGGGAAGGTCACAGCGTTCCATGCGCCTTCAGCATTGAATTAGGCCGGCCACATGACCACGGAGATGTCTTCGGACAGCGCTGGCTCTTCGGCTTTGAAATGGAGATGAGCAGAGCCGGGAACGAGTAGCACATATGTGCAAGGGGAACCTTTACCCATAGATCTCACAACTGACACATGAGAACGACAAAGTTGGTGACTGCGGTTTAATTCACGCGAAGCCTTAGCAGCTCTCAAATCTACAAGCTCCTGTCCCACCGCAGGCCAAGACTGATTTACTTATAATCTTTTATTTCTGTGTTGGGGAAAGTTGAAGAAACTTGACCTATTCAGCCTGGGTGGCTGTTTTATATTTCAGTCCCCCTGTTTCTATCTATCTATCTATCTATCTATCTATCTATCTATCTATCTATCTATCTATCTATCTATCTATCTATCTATCTATCTATCTATCATCTATCATTTATCATCTATCTACTATCATCTATCTACTATCATATCTCTCTCTCTCTCTCTCTCTCTCTCTCTCTCTCTCTCTCTCTCTCTCTCTCTCTCTCTCTCTATCTATCTATCTATCTATCTATCTATCTGTTTCCCTGAAAATAAGACCTCCCCGGATAATAAGCCCAATCGGGCTTTTGAGCGCATGCGCTAAAATAAGCCCTCCCCTGAAAATAAGCCCTCCCCCAAAATATTGCAACACAGCAACAGCCATGAGATGACCCCGCTCGCCACCTCCTGCCCCTCAAAAATAATAAGACCTCCCCAAAAATAAAGCCAAGCTTATTGCAGGAGTCAAAAGAAAAGAAGACCATGTCTTATTTTGGGGGGAACGTGGTATCTACGGGATCGCATCCTGCCCCATACATCCCTTCGGCCGATTCGCTCCCACAGAGAGGGACGTCTCCGGGTGCCGTCCACCAGGCAATGCCAGCGGGTGACGCCCAGGGGAAGGGCCTTCTCTGTGGCGGGCCCAACCCTCTGGAACAACCTACCCCCCGAACTCAGAACGACCACGGACCTCCGCTCCTTCCGCCAGAAATTAAAGACTTACTTTTTCCAACAGGCCGGCCTGGGCTAATTTACCCCACCTAGCCTATAGTCTGAAGCTAAATTGTTTTAATTGGTTTTAAGGGGAAATTTTAGCACAGGGATAATAATTTAATCTGGTTTCAAATTTTATAAATTGTTTCGTTTATATGTTTTTAATTTCCTGTGCACCGCCCGGAGTCCCTTCTATAAATCTAATAAAGTAAGTAAGTAAGTATTATTGCGCGAACTAAGAAAAAGGGTTAATTCTTGGGTTGAAAGCAATGTCGGCTGTATTAGTTTGATCTCGGAAGCAAGAGTCCGATAATGTTTTGAGTACTGATTTTTCCAGAGATCGCAGAGCCGGTAACGATTTTAAGATAACCGCGGCAAAACCCCTCATACCCACTGTATTTTCATGGTCCCTAGGAACTTGAGGATGTAGATAATGGGTGTGTGTTGCAGACATAGCAGCCAAGGATACCTCTACAGAAGCTGTGTCTGATAGCCGGAGCAAGGGAATGCCTCTCCTTTCTTAGCTATAATTTTGTAATGTCATTTTCAATCAATAGGCCTTTAGCAAAAAGATGATGGAGGAGGCCTTTTAAATAATTTAGCTCTTGTTAATGGAGCGATTTCATTTTTTTGATAGAACGGCTTTATTGGGAAGTAGATCTGTTGCACTGGGCTTCTTCCCGTCGGGGTAACCTCTCTGCCGTTTTTTTTTTTTTTTTCTTCTTCTTCTTCTTCTTCTTCTTCTTCTTCTTCTTCTTCTTCTTCTTCTTCTTCTTCTTCTTCTTCTTCTTCTTCTTCTTCTTCTTCTTCTTCTTCTTCTTCTTCTTCTTTCTTCCTTCTTCTTCCTTCTCCTCCTCCATTATTATTAAGTTTCTTCTTCTTCTTCTTCTTCCTCCTCTTCCTCTTCTTCCTCCTCCTCCTTTCTTCCTTCTTCTCCTCCTCCTCCATTATTATTAAGTTTCTTCTTCTTCTTCTTCTTCTTCTTCTTCCTCCTCCTCCTCCTCCTCCTCCTCCTCCTCCTCCTTCTTCTTCTTCTTCTTCTTCTTCTTCTTCTTCTTCCATCCTGTGTGTGGAATCAAAACTCTCGTCCTGCTTATCGGAAATAACATTGTGAATTTGGGGTAGAAAAATTCTGTCGGAAGATATGTGTCCATCTGGGTTCAGTTCCAAGCGGGGAGAAAGACACTGGAAACATGGAGGGTGATGGGAAAGATGGTTTATTGATGGACAGGACCATTGATGGGTTTGAGGTCCTGGTGCAGCTGACCACATGGAGTGGAGAGAGAGGGTTATTTATACCCTCTCTTGGGCCTTGCCCTTGAGCCTCCTGTTCCTGTGGCAAGGGCATGTATTCTGTTTGTTGCTGTTAGACATTCATGGGGCTATGCCATTTCCCCCCCCCCATTCCGTCCTGTGCGTGGAATCAAAGCTGAGCTCTCGTCCTGCTTATCGGAAATAACATTGTGAATTTAGGATAGAAAAACTATGTTAGAAGGCATCTCCACCTGGGTTGAGTAAGGGGGGAAAGACACTGGAAACATGGAGGCTGATGGGAAAGATGGTTTATTGATGGGCAGGACTGTGTGGGTTTGAGACCCTGGTGCAGCTGACCCCATGGAGTGGAGAGAGAGGGTTATTTATACCCTCTCTCGGGTCTTGCCCTTGAGCTTCCTGTTTCTGTGGCAAGGGCATGTATTCCATTTGTTGCTGTCATACTCCCATGCAGGGGTCATGGCTAACTGAGCTGCCAGGTTTGATTGAAACTTGGAGGGTGATGATGCAATGCCCCGCAGGTGATTTTGCAGGGCAGGGGCCCCTACTGTTAGAGAACCCTATTATGTCCTGGAAGGTCACGTCTTCATCCCATCACGCTGGAGCTGAAGGTCTAATTCTCTTGTAGATAGGCTGGCCCAGCCCTTCTCAGTTATAATCTGTGCATGAGTTAGGTGGCGGTGAGCTTTTCTCCCCCGATAAAACCTTTTTTGAGACTTTAAGGCGTTTAAAGAGGGACCAGAAAGATATTTTGTACCCACGTTCCTCAAGCTGTGCCAATAAAAGAATATCAAGTTATAATATTCTGAAATTTCCTGACAGTTAGAAGAAATTTCCTGACAGTGAGAACAATTAATCAGGGGAACAACCTGCCTCCAGAAGTTGTGAATGCTCCAACACTGGAAGTTTCGAAGAAGATGTTGGATAGCCCTTTGTCTGAAGTGGTGTAGGATTTCCTGCCTAGAAGACCTCCAAGGTCCCTTCCAACTATTCTATTTCTATTTCTATTCCATTCCATTCCATTCTACTCTACTCTATTCTATTCTACTCCTATTCATATTCTCTATTCTATTCCATTCCTATTCCTATCCTATTCATATTCTTTATTCTCTATTCTACTCTATTCCTATTATTCTATTCTATTCCACTCCACTCCACTCCCTATCCCTATCCCTATCCCTATCCCTATCCTATTTCTATTCTTTATTCTCTATTCTACTCTATTTCTACTCTACTCTACTCTATTCTATTCTATTCCACTCCACTCCACTCCCTATCCCTATCCCTATCCTATTTCTTGTCTTTATTCTCTATTCTACTCTATTCTACTCTATTCTACTCTATTCCTATTCTATTCTATTCCACTCCACTCCACTCCACTCCCTATCCCTATCCCTATCCTATTTCTATTCTTTATTCTCTATTCTACTCTATTTCTACTCTACTCTACTCTACTCTATTCTATTCTATTCCACTCCCTATCCCTATCCCTATCCCTATCCTATTTCTATTCTTTATTCTCTATTCTACTCTATTCTACTCTATTCCTATTCTATTCTATTCTATTCCACTCCACTCCCTATCCCTATCCCTATCCCTATCCTATTTCTATTCTTTATTCTCTATTCTACTCTATTCCTATTCTATTCTATTCTATTCTATTCTATTCTATTCTATTCTATTCCATTCCACTCCACTCCACTCCACTCCACTCCACTCCACTCCACTCCACTCCCTATCCCTATCACTATCCCTATCCCTATCCCTATCCCTATCCCTATCCTATTTCTATTCTTTATTCTGTATTCTACTCTATTCTACTCTACTCCTATTCATATTCTCCTATTCTATTCTCTATTCTATTCTATTCTCTATACCTTACTCTTCCTAGTCTAGTCTAGTCTATTCCGATTCTCATTCCTATTCCTATCCTATTCCTATTCTTTATTCTCTATTCTACTCTACTGCTGCTCCTACTCCTAGTCATACTCTCCTATCCTATCCTACCCTACCCTACCCTACCCTACCCTACCCTACCCTACCCTATCCTATTCCATCTTGTTTGTAAAGTTTGCCTCTGTTTTCACTACTCCCCAGGACCACGTTCTCCGAGAACGAGGCAGGGAAATTAACACTCACAGACTAGGACTTGTGGTTCATTGATTCTCACTCTTACAATACAGGAAGGAGCGTTTGATTCAGGAGGGTTAGGACCGCGTCCAACCGGACAACGGTTTTCTCATCCCCTTCCCTTCTCCCCCCCCCCTCCCCCCCACATACACACACTCCCCCAGTGGCCCATAAAAGTTTGGAATCTCTGCTCGGCTTTCTTCGGGCGATCCCTTAACGGTTGACAATCCATAAACACCGTTGCTCTGGAGCCAAAGAGAGTGTGAAACTTAAGTTAATGAAGCCGTACAAACGAGTGAGTTTTTAAGTTCGCCTCCTCCTCCTCCTCCTGAGTAAGCATTTTGATCTCGGCCTTACTCCCCCCCCCCCCTTCAGCGGCACAAGAACGAGGCCCGTCGAAAAGTTCCAGGAGAAGCCGATGATTAATACCGGAGCCAAGTCGCTTTTGATAACGCTGGCACAACTCCGCAATCTGCTTATTCGGACATCTCTCTTGCTTCAGCACTTTTTCCCTCTCTCTCTCTCTCTCTCTCTCTCTCTCCCTCTTTCCGCCCCGCAGGTTATTAATTTGTACTGTTTATCCCTTCTGCCTCTTTTTTGCGCGGCGGTACCTGTGCCGCGTTAAATGTGCAATTTCCCCATCGCCGGCATTTCCAGCGAGGCAGATCAACGAGGGGGCATAAACAAGATCAAAAGAAGCGCTTTTAACGCGGCGGGCTGGGTAGGGCGCATATTATTTTATGATTGGAAATGATGGAAGGCTAAACTTTCAAAGAGACGGCTTTTGTCTCGTACCACCTCTCTTTCCCCCCCCCTCTCTCTCCCTCCCCTCCCAACCCTTTCCCGCATCGTCTGTTTTTTCTGTTCGATCCCAAGGATGCTGGGACTTGGGTTAAATTTCCCGTTAAAATTTCTTCAAAAGGGGTGGGTGGGAAAGAAAGATATGAATTTCAGCTCCTCTCTCAAATTAATTTATCGTGCTTTTCAAAAAGGTGTTTTCCCCTGCTTTACCTGATGTCTAAATTAGATTGGCTCTTAGAATGCCGTTCCTAGCTATATTCCTCCCCCATCCTTTTTTTTTTTTTTTTTTTTTGCTTAAATGAATTAGTAATGACAGCGTACTCCATCATACCCTCTCTGCAGCCACTTTAAGGGAGAAGGCTGGTGATCTAAACCTTTTAACCTATTAAAGATGATTTCCCCCAATTGAATCAGACGCACCGCAGGTGTAATAGCTAATCATTTAAACTACACCTGCTATTATGTGTTTTTGTGTGTGTGTGTGTTTTTTTTGCAGCCCATTATGCATGTTGGATAGATGATAATTCATGTTTATTGCATTGTCCAATGGATCAGTTTTGCCTACACAGGACTGATTAATGTATTTAAAGAAATAAGAGATGCCATTTAAGGTGGGGAGATGGGGGGGGGGTGAGGTGGAGGCGATGTTTGTACATGCATACATTGATGGAATGCGCAAAGGAGTGCATCAAAAGACCCATTAGAAGCTATCAAAACTTTCACGCTTTGACCTAAGATGCATCTCTGGAAAACCAGGTGAAGGCCAACTTCAAGGTGTTGACGACCATCTTCAAATCGCTCCATGGCTCGGGGCCTAGCTATATACGAGACCGCCTCCTGCCCCATACATCCCTTCGTCCGATCCGCTCCCACAGAGAGGGTCTTCTCCGGGTACCGTCGGCCGGGCAATGGCGGTTGGCGACGCCCAGGGGAAGGGCCTTCTCTGTGGCGGGTCCGGCCCTCTGGAACGACCTACCCCCTGACCTACGCACCACCTCGGACCTCCGCCTCTTCCGCCAACGTCTTAAGACGTATCTATTCCAACAAGCCGGCCTAGCATAGCCCCCCGTTTCTGACTTTTATATGTAAATTTTAATTTTCAGGGTTTTAAATGGGATTTTTTTAGCACGGGATTTAATTTAATTTGTTTTTAAATAATGTATATTGTCTTTTGTTATGGTTTTTAATAATGCCTGTGCGCCGCCCTGGGTCCTAACAAGGAGAAGGGCGGGGTATAAATTCGAAAATAAAAAAATAAAAACTTTCCCTGACGTTACGGCGATACACCTGGGGTTGAGTTTTCTCCCCCCACCTCGAAGTCTTCCAAATCCATCTTCCGTAAAAGGGTTATATAGGACAGGGCCCAGAATTGGAAGGCAAAGGCCCAATCTGCAGTCATGGGGATGATCATCCTGTGATTGGTCTCATTCGAGACAAGGATGAATCCGCTACAGACGGGAGGCTAAACAGCCAACCAGAACAGTCTCGAACGAAATACACTCAAAACTGTAGAAATGGGGGTGGATTTTAGGAGGAACCTTCCCGTGCTACCTCCTCTTACAATACTAGACAACACAATACCAGCAGTAGAGGCCTTCAGGTTTCTAGGTTCTATCATATCTCCAGACTTAAAATGGACCCCTAACATCAAAAACGTCAATTAAAAAAGCACCACAAAGAATGTTCTTTCTGCGGCCAACTCAGGGATCTCCAGCTGCCCAAACTGTTCTGTTCCACAGAGGAATGATGGAGTTTGTCATCTGCACCTCCATCACTGTCTGGTTTGGCTCTGCAACCCAACAAGACAGACACGGACTTCAGAGGATAATATTAACTGCAGAAAAACCAATGGCTGCCAACCTGCCTTCCATGGAGGACCTGCACCCTGCAGGAGTCAAAAAGAGGCCTGTGGAAATATCTACAGACCCTTCGCACTGTGGACATAAATTGTTTCAACTCCTACCTTCAAAACGACACTATAGGGCACTGCACACCTTAACAACTAGACACAAGGACAGTTTCCCCCCGAATGCCATCACTCTGCTAAACAACTCATTTCCACAACACTGTCATATTTTTTTTATTTTTTTTAAATTAAATTTATACCCCGCCCTTCTCCAAACGGACCCAGGGCGGCGCACAGGGATGTTAAAACACATATAAAACATATAAAATTTTAAAAAACTTATTCTAATAGACCCTGCGCTAAAAACCGAATTTAAAAAATCCAAATTTAAAACTAAGAGTCAGTAATGGGGGTTACGCTAGGCCGGCTAGATGGAATAGGTGTGTCTTCAGACACTTGCGGAAGAGGCGGAGGTCGGAGATGGTGCGGAGTTCAGGGGGTAGGTCCTTTCAAAGGGCAGGGCCCGCCACAGAGAAGGCCCTTCCCCTGGGTGTCGCCAGTTGGCATTGTCCAGCCGACGGCACCCTGAGGAGGCCCTCTCTGTGGGAGCGTATCGGTCTGAGGGATGTATGGGGCAGGAGGCGGTCTCACATATAACTAGGCCCCGAGCCATGGAGCGCTTTAAAGATGGTCGTTAAAACCTTGAAGCGCACCCGAAAGACCACGGAGCCAGTGCAGCTCGCGCAGGATAGGTGTTATGTGGGAGTGTCTAGGCACTCCCGTAATCACCCGCGCGGCTGCGTTCTGGACTAGCTGCAGCTTTCGGGTGCACCTCAAGGGGAGCCCCATGATGAGAGCATTATAGTAGTCGAGTCGAGAGGTGACGAGTGCTTGAGTGACTGTGCGTAAGGCACCCCGGTCCAGTAAGGGGCGCAATTGGCGCATCAGGCGTACCTGATGGAACGCCCCCCTGGCCACGGCTGCCACATGATCTTCCATAGACAGCCTACTAAGATTGCATTACTCTTATTCTTATCTTCCTTCCTAGTACCTCTCTCTTCTCACTTATGGCTATAACGATGTTGCTTGCATCTTTACCATTTATATTGTTTTATTTGTTTCTTAGTACGTTTTGATTGCTTATTAGTAACCTATGATTATCACTGTGTTGTATCTTATGATTCTTGATGAATGTATTCTATTTTATTTTTCTTTATGTATAGTGAGAGCATCTGCACCAAAGACAAATTCCTTGTGTGTCCAATCACACTTGGCCAATAAAGAATTCTATTCTTTTCTATTCTGTTCCGTTCCATTCCTTTCCATTCTATTCTATTCTATTCTATTCTATTCCATTCCATTCCTTTCTATTTCTATTTTATTTTGATTTCTATTCTATTTCTGTTCTATTCTATTCTATTCCTAATCTATTCCATTCCACCCCATCCTATTCCTATTTCATTCCTATTCCTGTTTGTATTCTATTCTATTTCTATTTCCAATTCTATTCTATTCCTAATCCTATTCCATTCCATTCCACCCTATTCCTATTCTATTGCTATTGCTATTGCTATTCTATTCTATTCTATTCTATTCCTAATCCTATTCTATTCTAGTCTAGTCTAGTCTATTTCATTTCTATTCTCTTTCTATTCTCTTTTGATTTCTGTTCTGTTCTGTTCCTAATCCTATTCCATCCCATCCCATCCTATTCCTATTCCATTGCTATTCCAATTCTTATTCCAATTCCAATTCCTTTTCCTATTCTATTCTATTTCTATTCTCTTTCTATTCTCTTTTGATTTCTGTTCTGTTCTGTTCCTAATCCTATTCCATCCCATCTCATCCTATTCCTATTACATTGCTATTCCAATTCCTATTCCTATTCCAATTTCTATTCTGTTCTGTTCTGTTCTATTCGAAGCCACTGCAGTCTTGATAATCCCCGATTGGCTTCTGGAAAGAGAAAATGCCACCCCCACACCAACCTAAGGGCTTGAAAGCTGCCATTTGCTAAAACATACTTTCCATGCTGCTTTTGGGCTTAAAAAAAAAAAAAAGGCAAACACGTACCAATTAACAAAGCGACTTTAGGCCATTTTTATCCCGAGTGATTTGGGATAATAGGTGTTTAATTCAGCGTGCCGGAAGGGAGCCAGATTGAGGAAAGCGGCTACCGAGTGATCAAAACAGGCGTTTGGGCCAGCTCCGCTCTTCAAAGCAAGCGCCGTTCTCTGGGCTGCCGAAATTCCCCGGGTTTATATATTTTGCAGAAGGGCGGGGAAAAAACAGATCATCAACTGAACGATAGGAATCTGAGAAGCTGAAACAAGGATCAAATGCGGCCTTCCTTTTTTTTTTTTTGCTCCTGCCGTTCGCTGCCTTGGCGGCTCAGGGGCTCAGACGCTGAGCTGGTCGATCAGAAAGGTTGGCCGTTCGGCGGTTCGAATCCCTAGCGCCGCGTAACGGAGGGAGCTCCCGTGACTCGTCCTAGCTTCCGCCAACCTAGCAGTTCAAAAGCATGTAAAAAAGATGCAACTCTCTCTTTTGCTACTCTCTGATAATAGATCGGCCTGGGGAAGCTAAATGACCGATGTACTTAAGGTCAACTGGTAGCCCGATGTTTGTAGTAGAACAGTTGATAAGAAGGGTTGGAATCTGAAAAATTCTGGGCGAATCCTATTGTAAAAATTTCCCCCCCACCCTTTTCTCTGCCTTTTTGCCTGCTCTGCAGATGGCCACAGCAGTGAAGTTCTTACAGAACCCACGAGTTCGCCAGAGCCCACTTGCAAATAGGAGAACATTTCTGAAGAAAAAAGGTATTGCAATTTACAATGTGAAAAGTTAATTCTCCACCTCTCTCCCTCCCTCCCTCCCTTCTGTCATGGCTGCATCTCTCCTATTCAAGTATCATGAGCTGACATGGGATGGTTGACTCCCTTCCTTCCTTCCTTCCTTCCTTCCTTCCTTCCTTCCTTCCTTCCTTCCTTCCCTCCCTCCCTCCCTCCCTCCCTCCCTCCTTCCTTCCCACCCCCTCACACTTCCCTTCCTTTCCTCCCTCCCTCCCCTTCCTTCGCTTCCTCCCTCTCTCCTTCCTTTGTTTCCTCCTTCTTCCCTCTCTCCCACCTCCCTTCCTTCCTTCCCTCTCTCCCCCTTCCTTCACTTCCTCCATCTCTCCTTTCTTCCTTCATTTCCTCCTTCCTCCCTTCCTCCCTCCCTCCTTCCTTTTCTTCCTCTCTCCCCCTTCCTTCACTTCCTCCCTCTTTCCTTTCTTCCTTCGTTCCCTCCTTCCTTCCTTTCCTCCTTCCTTCCTTCCTTCCTTCCCCACCCCCTCCCACTTCCCTTCCTTCCTTTCCTCCCTCCCTCCCCTTCCTTCGCTTCCTCCCTCTCTCCTTTCTTCCTTCGTTCCCTCCCTCCTTCCTTTCCTCCCTCCCTCCCACCTTACTTCGCTTCCTCCCTTTCTCCTTTCTTCCTTCGTTCCCTCCTTCCTTCCCTCCCTCCTTCCTTCCTTTTCTTCCTCCGTCCCCCTTCCTTCACTTCCTCCGTCTCTCCTTCCTTCATTCCCTCCCTCCCTCCTTCCTCCCTCCCTCCCCACCTCCCTTTTCTTCCTCCCTCCCCCTTCCTTCACTTCCCCCCTCTCTCCTTTCTTCCTTTGTTTCCTCCCTTCCTCCCTCCCTCCCTCCTTTCTTCCTTTGTTCCCTCCCTCCTTCCTTCCTTTCCTCCCTCCCACCTTCCTTCGCTTCCTCCCTCTCTCCTTTCTTCCTTCGTTCCCTCCCTCCTTCCTTCCTTCCTTCCTCCCTCCCTCCCCCCTTCCTTCACTTCCCCCCTCTCTCCTTTCTTCTTTCATTCCCTCCCTCCCTCCCTCACTCCTTCCTTCCTTCCTTCCTTCCCTCCCTCTATCCCTTCTGTCATAGCTGCATCTTTCCTATCCAAGCATCATGAGCTGACAGTGAGACGGTTGACTTCTTCTTTCCTCCCTTCCTTTCCTCTCTCTTTCCCTCCTTCCCTCCTTCCCTCCCTCCCCCTTTTCTTCCTTCCTTCCTCCCTCTTCAGCTTTTTTTCTTGTGAATTTGTCAAACTGGCTCCCCCCCACCCCCCCACCCCAATTCCCTTCTGCTGTCCTCTTGAACTCTGAAAGATTTTTAAAAGCACGGGAAACATTTACCGATCCTAGGCGAGCGGGCGA
>CM077655.1:7410425-7427925 GCA_039707465.1 Rhabdophis nuchalis
CGTCAGCTTGCCCCTCCCACCTCCCCAGACAACCCCCCCCCCCACCTCCCCACAGGGCCTCTCCTCCAGCTAGAATTTAAAGCCCAAATGGAAAGGCGATGTGGATGTGGATCCTCAGGAGGGCCCAGAGGACCTAAGAGTCAGGGCGGGTAATAGCCGGAGCAAACGGCTCCCGGCGGATCAGACGGCTCTTATTGGGGAAAGATGTGTAGGAGGCCACGGGAAATTGTGCCCTTCTGCCTGCCGGCTTCATTAATCTGCTTCATTACCTCATCCGCGGGAAGAGACAGAGGAGGCGGGCGGAAGCTGTCCCCATGGTTCAGTTGCCCCCTGGGCCTTGGGGACTTTTGTCCGGCCGTTAAGTCACTGAGAAGGCGATGACGGCCCCAGCCCCAGCTTCCCGGTAGGAGCCAAAAGAGAGCGGGCCCTCGGCGTAGCTCGGCTGCAGGTTCAGGGACGGATTCTCGTTGTGGAATCTAATATATTTCACCTCCCTTTCAATTATTTGGAGCAGTTCATGTATGGAGGTTAAAGGTTTCACCGCCCCCTCTTATGCGCTAGTCTTCTTGCAACCCCTGCAGCCCCAAAGAACAGAGGACTGGAGCAGTGGAGGGAGGGGGGAAGAAGTGTGCCAACGAAAACCGGTGATGCCCACACACTAATCCTTTCTGTATTGCTAAGTGGGCAAAATTATAAGGCCCAGAAACTCTTACCCATTGGTGTGATTCTAGGCAAATCCTAAGGGACGCGGTGGCTCAGGGGCTAAGACGGCGAGCTTGTCGATCAGAAAGGCCGGCAGTTCGGCGGTTCGAATCCTTAAGCACCGCGTAACGGAGGCGAGCTTCCAGGACTTGCCCCGGCTTCTGCCAGCCGAGCCGTTCGAAAGCGCGTTAAAAAAATGCAAGTAGAAAAATAGGAGCCCCCTTTGGTGGGAAGGGAACAGCGTTCCGTGCGCCTTCGGGCGTTTAATTCCGTAAGACATAAAACAGGAGCGAACGGGATTGGTGCGCTTTTGAAGGAAGCAATTAGTTCATCTGGGTCGGTTCAAGCTTGGAAAAGTTCTGTTTGACTCCGTGCTAAGGTTGGCCTTGCTCCACATTTGGCAATTAGGTCCCTGGCAGCATTTCCCAGGGAGATAAGGTGGGTGTTTAACAACATTCCCCTGAAAGACTGTGGCAACTCTAGCAGACGTCTGTCGGAATCTTCACAGGCTGTTTGCGAAGCCATGCGGCCTGTGAACGACCCTAATTCACAGCCGTATAAATAAAATAAGGTTTTGGGGGACGAATATTGTGATTTAGGCCCGTCGTCCTCCTCCTCCTCCTCCTCCTCTTCCGCGGAAACGGAAGAAGCCTAGGTCTGAACACCCCGATAATATTCTATTTCCAAAGGGGGAAGTAGGAGGATGGCCAGGTCCAGAAGCTCCTGCCCGGAACGCGGATTCCGATCTCGCACCCACCCCTCATTACTTCCCCCCCCCCTCCTCCCCCTCCTTTTTTTTCTTTCTCATAACTTAACTCCCATTTCACCCGGTAGTTGAGATGTCCTTGACTGGGAAGCTTGTTACTGTGAAAGCTTTTTTAGCATTGATTTCATAACCGCCTTAATTTAATAGCTCCATCATCCGCGCGAGAAACCCCGGCAAGCCGTGGTCTCCCGCTTTCCAGGCCAGTGACCTTTTAATTATAGAGCTTGTTCCGATGGCCAGGTTATCGACTGGACGGGGCGTCAGGATTGCACCCCTCCGCGTGGAAATGAAAACGAGGGCTCCCGCCCGGCGTCCTGCCGCTGTTGAGGGTGAAGGACAAGTAGAGAGGAGGAGGAGGAGGAGGAGGAGGAAGAAGACATGGCAGCCGTGCGGTGGGAGAGTTGGTGCCTTGCATTTTCTAAAATTAATTTTCCACCTTCGGCTTGGCAAATTAATTTTGCTGGGAGCCTCACAGGGAGAGGCTCCTGCCTTCCTCCTTTCTTTCTTTCTTTCTTTCTTTCTTTCTTTCTTTCTTTCTTTCTTTCTTTCTTTCTTTCTTTCTTTCTTTCTTTCTTTCTTTCTTTCTTTCTTTCTTTCTTTCTTTCTTTCTTTCTTTCTTTCTTTCTTTCTTTTTTCTTTCTTTTTCTTTCTTTCTTTCTTTCTTTTTTCTTCCTTCCTTCCTTCCTTCCTTCCTTCCCCCCCGCATGCAAAACAGAAGGCCAGGGTGTCCGCATTCTCCGCAGGGAAGGCCCCGCCAAAATGAGGCCGATCGCCCCCATGGTTCTCGGGGGCTTGTTAAATCTCTTTCTTCGGCCCGTCGTCCTTCTCCTCCTCCTCCTCCTCCTCCTCCTCCTCCTCCGCGGGAACGGAGGCTGAGCGCTGGTGGAAGGGATCAAAGCCTCTTCTGCACCAGCCCAGGGCCCAGGAAGACCCTCCTCCCAAGCTGCCTTGCATCTCAGATTGACAGAGTTGGAAGGGGCCTTGGAGGTCATCTAGCCTGTAACCGAGAATGAAAAACCTAAAAGGCCTTGAATGAATCCGGCTTGCATGGAGATTCCTTCCTTCCTTTCCTTTCCTTTCCTTTTCCTTCCTTCCTTTTTTCTTCCTGCCTTCCTTCCCTTTTACTCCCGCCTTCCCCTCCTTTCTTCCTTTTCCTTTTCCTTCCTTCCTTTTTCCTTCCTTCCCTTTTTCTTCCTTCCCTTTCTTTTTCCTTCCTTCTCTTTTTCTTCCTGCCTTCCTTCCCTTCCTTTCCTTTCTCCCTCCCTCTCCTTCGTTTTCCTTTTTCTTCATTCCTTTTTCCTTCCTTCTCTTTTCCTTCCTTCCTTTCCTTTTCCTCCCTACCCCTCCTTCCTCCTTCCTTTCCTTCCTTCCTTTCCTTTTCCTTCCTTCCTTTTCCTTCCTTCCTTTTCCTTCCTTCCTTCCTTCCTTCCTTCCTTCCTTCCTTCCTTCCTTCCTTCCTTCCCTTTTCTTTTTCTTTCCTTCCTTCCCTTTTCCTTCCTTCCTTCCTTCCTTCCTTCCTTTCCTTTTCCTCCCTCCCCCTTCCCCTTTCCTTTTCTTTCCTTCCTTTTCCTTCCTTCCTTTTCCTTCCTTCCTTCCTTCCTTCCTTCCTTCCTTCCTTCCTTCCTTTTCTTTTTCTTTCCTTCCTTCCCTTTTCCTTCCTTTCTTCCTTCCTTCCTTCCTTCCTTCCCTTTTCTTTTCCTTCCTTGCCTTTTCCTTCCTTCCGCCCTTCCTTCCTTTTCCTCCCTCCCCTCTCCTTCCATCGTTTTCCTTTTTCTTCATTCCTTTTTCCTTCCTTCTCTTTTCCTTCCTTCCTTTCCTTTTCCTCCCTACCCCTCCTTCCCTCCAGTCCTTTCCTTCCTTCCTTTCCTTTCCTTCCTCCCTCCCTCCCTCCCTCCCTCCCTTCTTCATGACCCCTAATAATCTTTGGTTAGAAAGGGGTAAAACAGAACCAAAAAAACTCCCCACTCTTCCAATGCTAAAAGGGGTTTTGCAAAGTCCCTATGACACAGCAAGCACCTTCATAGCCACTAACCAGCACTCCCTTACGAACGCCCGTGGCTGCAGTGCTGGAATGGAGACGCTTGTCTTCCAAAGACAGAGTCAAAGGGTGTGTGTGTGTGTGTGTGTGTGTGTGTGTGTGTGAATCACAGCCAGGTCTGGCACAAAGCAAGCGGCAAGGGGGGACGGGAATGAAAAGGGGCAGCATGTAAGGCCAGCCGGCCAGCCAGCCAGCCAGCCGGCAGACATTCTCTTCCCCCTCTGGGGAAGCCAGCAAAGTCCTCTTCAACTTTCGACATGCCTTGGAGAGGATTCCGGTAGCTGAGCCCGCCAAGAGGGGAACGAGACGCGCGTCTCCCATTAAGGAAGGATTCGATTAACCATGGTATGTTGGCGAAGCCGCACGCTTGGCTTGGGCCTCGCGCAAGCCATCCAGCGTGGTTTGCAGGCGTTTGGGGGCCGCCAGGGGCTGAGCCAGCCAAACCGCAACGCCATCATCGTCATCGTGGGCGTCCCGTTCAAAGATGTGTGTGGCCGCGAGAACCAGGGAGGAATTAAGGCGGCCTCGGTGAGCGCTGCCTTTGCTCGTTGTTGTTTTTTTTAAAAAAAAAAACTCTGGCAGAAGTCTTCGTTTCTCAAACCAGCAGGCCTTTTGTTACAATACAATACAATAGCAGAGTTGGAAGGGACCTTGGAGGTCTTCTAGTCCAACCCCCTGCGTGGGCAGGAACCTTATACCATTTCAGACAAATGGCTATCTAACATCTTTTTAAAGACTTCCAGGGTTGGGGCATTCGCAACTTCTGGAGGCAAGCTGTTCCAGAGGTTAATTGTTCTTACTGTCAGGAAATTTCTCCTTAGTTCTAAGTTGCTTCTCTCCTTGATTAGTTTCCACCCGTTGCTCCTTGTCCTGCCCCCAGGTGCCTTGGAGAATAGTTTGACTCCCTCTTCTTTGTGGCACCCTCTGAGATATCGGAACGCTGCTATCATGTCTCCCCTGGTCCTTCTCTTCATCAAACTAGACATCCCCAGTTCCTGCAACCGTTCTTCATATGTTTTAGCCTCCAGTCCCCTAATCATCTTGGTTGCTCTTCTCTGCACTCTTTCCAGATTAGATTAATAATAAATAATAATAATAATAATTTTATTTTTAAACCGCACCCTCTCCCCACAGGGACCCGGGGCGGTGCACAGGCAGAATAAAAACAGTCAATAAATACATACATTTCTAAAAAACAATTAAACCAACCCTGTGCTAAAAATTCACTAAAAATATGCTACCCCATTAAAAAACCCAAAGACAGAGAGACTATCCTAGGCCGGCCAGACAGAAGAAGTGTGTTTTTAGCTTGAGACGGAAGGAGCGGAGGTCAGTAGTCATCCTGATATCGGGGGGAAGGTCGTTCCAGAGGCCGGGCCCGCCACAGAGAGAGCCCTTCCCCTGGGAGTCGCCCGCTGACAGAGTCTAGTGGACGGCACCCGGAGAAGTCCCTCTCTGTGGGAGCGGATCGGCCGTGAGGATGTATGGGGCAGGATCCGATCCTGCAGATAGCTAGGTCCGAGCCATGGAGATTAGATTAGATTAGATTTCGATTTATTTAACTTATATAACTTATTAAAGGGACTCAGGGCGGTGCACAGGAAATTAAAAAAAGCATATAAAAACACGAGAATATACAAAATTTAAAATCAAATTAAATATTAACCTGTGCTAAAATTTACAGTAAATTAAAACTATTACCCTTAAAAAACCAATTAAAACAATTTGATGTCAGGCTAAAGGCTAGGTAAGGTTAGGCCAGGCCGGCCTGTTGGAAAAAGCACGTCTTGAGTTTCTGACGGAAAGAACGGAGGTCCGTGGTCATTCTGAGTTCGGGGGGTAGGTCGTTCCAGAGGGTCGGGCCCGCCACAGAGAAGGCCCTTCCCCTGGGCGTCGCCCGCTGGCATTGCCTAATGGACGGCACCCGGAGAAGTCCCTCTCTGTGGGAGAGAATCGGCCGCAGGGATGTATGGGGTAGGATGCGATCCCGTAGATAACTTTTAAATATCCATGGGGGAAAACACTGAACATCTTCTTTTTAAGCTGTCATTTCTGGGTGGGGGCTTGGGTAAGGGCGCTCTGCTAACTTCCAACCCTGTGGAGAGTCAAAGCCAGCATTCATTTCTCTCTTGAGTGGGTGGTCCGTAGGGAAAGGGCGTTCTAAAGAAGCCCCCCCCTACTCTCTAACTCATGAAGACCCTTTGAGGTGGGTTCGTCGCATCCTCATCATCCTATTCAGCGCAAAAGACCCTTCCCCTGTTTTCCCGGCTTTTATCTTTTGCGAGGTTCGGGTTGCCGTTGACTTCGGAGGTTCGGTGTGGCCGCAGGAATCCGCTCTCCGCCTGCATTCTTAACGCCCCCTCCTTGGCAGTCAAGCCGAGCGTGATTTAAACACTTTTGGCGTCCTTCCACAGTGCCTTCCCCCCTCCCCAGGGACAGGATCTTCCCCCCCGCCACCCCCAGATTTCTTTCTCCCACCCGCAGCGCCTTCCCTCCGAGGCCGACCCGTCCCTCGCAACGAGGCCCCGGTGGCCTCCCATTGCTTCGCAGCGCGCCATCCTGATGGGAAGGATCAAGTTAACCTCTCGCCTCGCTATTACGCAGGTTCTGCCCAAGGATTTTCTCCGCTGCGGTGTTGGGAACACCAAGGGTTGGCTTGGCGTCATTAACCACCCTCGCCATGGCCGCTCTTCTCGTTGTTTTGTGGTTTCCGTGGCTGCCTGTCAAGAGGCAAAATCGTAGTGTCATTGACAGGAGAGAGAGAGAGAGAGAGAGAGAGAGAGAGAGAGTGGCAGGCAGGCAGACCGTGAGAAAGAGAGAGAGAAAGGTAGGCAGAGAGAGACAGAGAGAGAGAGACAGAGAGAGAGAGACAGAGAGAGGGAGAGAGAGGCAGACAGACAGAAAGAGAGACAGAGAGGCAGGCAGCGAGAGACAGAGAAAGAGACATACAGAGAGACAGACAGACAGCGAGAGACAGAGAGATGGACAGACAGACCGAGAGACAGACAGACAAACAGAGAGAGAGAGAGAGAGAGAGAGAGGCAGGCAGGCAGATAGACAGTGAGAAAGAGAGAGAGGCAGGCAGAGAGAGACAGAGAAAGAGACACAGAGAGAGAGACAGACAGAGAGAGAGACAGAGAGAGACGGACAGACAGACAGAGAGACACAGAGACAGACAAACAGAGAAAGAGAGAAAGAGAGAGAGAGAGAGACAGAGAGAAAGGAGGTACCGTATGTCTCCAAAGTTTTGATTGCTGAACCAGTCATGTTTATGTCAAGCACTATCTTATTTGAGTGAAAAAGGCAGGGGTCTTCGTAGAAGGAACCCCTCCTCCGTTGTTCTATCAATCAATCTATCTTTAATGATGGATCAGCCCTTGGGCCGTTTCAAAGTGCAGAGTTACAGAAACAAATTATTACTGGAATAATAATTTGTAAAGAGTTTTCCTGCTCTGTACACCTTATGAATAGAGTAGAATAGAATAGAATAGAATAGAATAGAATAGAATAACAGAATTGGAAGGGACCTTGGAGATCTTCTAGTCCAACCCTCTTATTTGTTGAAGGTCCAGCTTCCAAAAGTTTCATGGAGGGCCCCCTCGTTCTAGTGTCGCGCGATAGGGAAAAACCGTTTTTCCTTTTCTACTGTGTCCACCCCGTGCATGATTTGATAGACTTCAATCAGGTCGCCTCTCAGGCGCCGTCGTTCTAGAGAGAAGAGGCCCAGCCGTTGCCGCCTCCACATCTCCTTTTATATCGTGGCGACCAAAACTGGATGCCGTATTCCAAGGGTGGCCTTACCCAAAGGCTTGCAAGTTTTGCACTCTGCAAAATACACCTTTGTGCAAGTCATCCGAAAATAAATAAATAAATAAGGCAAGGGGGCATGCTCCCCGCTCACCCCTGCCTGGCACGCCGGGGCGATTGCATTACAATTTTCTAGAACTTTCCCCCCCCACCCACCCTTTTGGGCTGCAAATACATGGGTTATATTTAAAAAAATTGCCCTCCCATCAGATTCTCTCCCTCCCCCCGATATGCGCTGGCTGACCTTACGCATTAGCGTTGCCTGATTGAATTTCTTTTAAGTACGTGCGGGCGACTCTGTCTCTCTCGCGCGCGCTCCCCCCCGGCCCGGGCTCGGCTGCGTTCCCACCTGAGCGGCAATATTCATGACACCCACCCACCCCCGTCGGTGGTGTCGGTGTGTGTGGAAAGGCTCTCCTTTTTATGGTGATCCACCAAATTAAATTTGTCGCCTGCCGACGGATGACCTCCTTGACCTCAAAGGTCGCGTCAGTGGCAAGGGGAAGACGAGAGGCGCCAGTTGGGGATAGTTGTTGGTGGTTTTTTTTTTACTACCAGGGGACTTCATTGCGCGAGGACCGCTGAGCAAATAAAATTAAAAAATCTCTTCCCGCTGCCGCCGCCCGCTCCCCGTTAGCAACGAGAAGCCATCAAGACGTTTTAGCAACACTGCTTAAATTCCAAAGGAGACTTTACTTTCTCTCTGGCATCCTTCTCTCATCTGGGTACCATTCCCCAAATGTTGAGATTGATAATGCAATAATACAATAGCAGAGTTGGAAGGGACCTTGGAGGTCTTCTAGTCCAACCCCCTGCCTAGGCAGGAAAGCCTATACCGGTTCAGACAAACGGCTATCCGACATCTTAAGTTCTCTCTCGCATATTTCTCTCATCCAGGTACCATTCCCCAAATGTTGAGATTGATAATGCAATAGCGGAGATGGAAGGGACCTTGGAGGTCTTCTAGTCCAACCCGCTGCCTAGGCAGGAAAGCCTATACCGGTTCAGACAAACGGCTATCCGACATCTTAAGTTCTCTCTCGCATATTTCTCTCATCCGGGTACCATTCCCCAAATGTTGAGATTTATAATGCAATAGCGGAGATGGAAGGGACCTTGGAGGTCTTCTAGTCCAACCCGCTGCCTAGGCAGGAAAGCCTATACCGGTTCAGACAAACGGCTATCCAACATCTTAAGTTCTCTCTCTCATATTTCTCTCATTCGGGTACCATTCCCCAAATGTTGAGATTTATAATGCAATAGCGGAGATGGAAGGGACCTTAGAGGTCTTCTAGTCCAACCTGCTGCCTAGGCAGGAAAGCCTATACCGGTTCAGACAAACGGCTATCCAACATCTTAAGTTCTCTCTCGCATATTTCTCTCATCCAGGTACTATTCCCCAAATGTTGAGATTTATAATGCAATAGCGGAGATGGAAGGGACCTTGGAGGTCTTCTAGTCCAACCCCCTGCCTAGGCAGGGAACCCTATACCTGTTCAGACAAATGACTATCCAACATCTTCTTAGAGACTTCCAGTGTTGGAGCACTCACAACTTCTGGAGGGAAGCTGTTCCACTGGTTAATTGTTCTCACCGTCAGGAAATTCCTCCTTAGTTCTAAGTTGCTTCTCTCCTTGATTAGTTTCCACCCATTGCTTCTTGTTCTGCCCTCGGTTGCTTTGGAGAATAGTTTGACTCCCTCTTCTTTGTGGCAACCCCTGAGATATCGGAAGACGGCTATCATGTCTCCCCTGGTCCTTCTTTTTATTAAACTAGACCTACCCAGTTCCTGCAACCGTTCTTCCTATGTTTTAGCCTCCTGTCCCCTCATCCTCTTTGTGGCTCTTCTCTGCGCTTTTTCTAGAGTCTCCACATCCTTTTTTTACATCATGGCGACCAAAACTGGATGCCGGATTCCAAGTGTGGCCTTACCAAGGCCTTATAAAGTGGCATTAACACTTCACGTGATCTTGATTCTATCCCATTTGCCATCAAGACCTTAGCAACGCTGCTTTAATTCCAAAGGACACTTAACGTTCTCTCGCGCATCCTTCTCCCATCCAGGTGCCATTCCTCAAATGTTGAGATTTTGACTCCCAGAATTCTTGGTCAGCAGAAACTTGGGAATTCTGCAGCCGGAGGTCGGGAAAGAAGAAGGGATGGATATTCTTGAAACGATGGGCGCTCAGTGCTCTTCCTGGGAGGTCTTATTTTCAGGAATACAGATAGATAGATAGATAGATAGATAGATAGATAGATAGATAGATAGATAGATAGATAGATAGATAGATAGATAGATAGATAGATAGATAGATAGATAGATAAGATAGAAATTGATATTTATTGTATTTTGTTGTTTTAATAATGCCTGTGCGCCGCCCTGGGTCCTAACAAGGAGAAGGGCGGGGTATAAATTTAATAAAATAAATAAATAAATAAATAGATAGATAGATGATAGTAGATAGTAGATAGATGACAGATGACAAATAGTAGGTAGATAGATATAGAAGAGATAGATAGATAGATAGATAGATAGATAGATAGATAGATAGATAGATAGATAGATAGATGAGAGAGAGAGAGATGATAGTAGATAGATAGATAGTAGATAGATGATAGATAATAAATAGTAGAGATATAGAAGAGATAGAGAGATAGATAGATTATAGATAGATGATAGATGATAGATAGATAGATAGATAGATAGATAGATAGATAGATAGATAGATAGATAGATAGATAGATAGATATAGATAGAAGATAGATAGATAGATAGATAGATAGATAGATAGATAGATAGATAGATAGATAGATAGATAGATAGATAGATAGATAGATAGAAGATAGAAGACAGACAGACAGACAGACAGACAGAAACAGGCTAAATCTGACTTTGTGGTTTTGACTTTAAAAAAAAGAAGAAGAAAGAAAAGGGAAGCTATCTTTATAAGAACCAAAAAATAGCAGCTTCCATTACTGTAATTAAACGGCGGCATTTAACCTATCAAGGCGGTTGCATCGAGGCGAGAGATGAGCCGCGTCTTCAGATGATCGCTGCAATCCTCCAGGGGAATAAGAGCAGTTAAATAATTTGTTTGCGAGGTGCGAATTCTGTGTCGGCTAAAAAACGGGCTTGGCAGTGGGAGGAAGGGGGGGGGTGCGTTGAGAAGGTGTTTATTTAGAATACCCTGGAGTTTAGCCTTTTATTTTTATTTTTTTAAAACCAGCCACTGTACTCTACTGTCAATTCAATCCATGCTGTCCATGGGCTCCTGTTGTCTGCTGGGAGCTCAGCTGGGCTTCTTGCATCATAAAAAAAGCAAGAAATTTCTAGGGACCTCAAGGAAACGAATGAAATAAAACCATTGGAAAGGAGAGAGAAGGGAGGAGAGTGGAGAGAAGGAAGAAAGAGAAAAAGAGAGGAAGGAAGGGATAGAAAGAGAAGGAGAGTGGGCAGGAGGAGGAAGAGGGAGTAGGGGAGAGGTAAGGGAAGAAGGAGAGGAGGAGAGGAAAGAGGAGAGAAGGAAGAAAGAGAAAAAGAGAGGAAGGAAGGAAGGGATAGACAGAGAAGGAGAGAGGGCAGGAAGAGGAAGAGGGAGTAGGGGAGAGGTAAGGGAAGAAGGAGAGGAGGAGAGGAAAGAGGAGAGAAGGAAGAAAGAGAAAAAGAGAGGAAGGAGGGAAGGGAAAGAAAGAGAAGGAGAGAGGGCAGGAGGAGGAAGAGGGAGTAGGGGAGAGGTAAGGGAAAGAAGGAGAGAGAGAAGGAAGAAAGAGGAGAGGAAGGAGGGAAGGGATGGAAAGAAAAGGAGAGAGGATAGGGGGAAGAGGAAGACAGGAGTAGGGGAGAGGTAAGGGAAGAAGGAGAGGAGGAGAGAGGAAAGGGAGAGAAGGAAGAAAGAGGAAAGGAGAGGAAGGAGGGAAGGGGAAGGGATGGAAAGAAAAGGAGAGAGGGCAGGAGGGATAAGAGGAAGAGAGGAGTAGGGTTAGTAGCTTCCGACAACCTAGCAGTTCGAAAGCACGTTAAAAATGCAAGTAGAAAAATAGGAGCCACCTTTGGTGGGAAGGGAACAGCGTTCCGTGCGCCTTCGGGCCTTGAGTCATGCCGGCCACAGTACCACGGAGACGTCTCTGGACAGCGCTGGCTCTTCGGCTTTGAAACGGAGATGAGCAGCGCCCCCCTAGAGTCGGGAACGACTCGTACATGTGCAAGGGGAACCTTGACCTATAAGTGGGCACAGCATCCCTAATACCATAAGAACATAAGAATAGCCTTGTTGGAAGAGGCCACAGCCCATCCAGTCCAGCCTTCTGTCTCCCACAGTGGCTCCCCTTTTGCTTCAGGGTCTTCCCAAGCAGACGTCTTCATCTGCTTATGATTCCCTGCAAATGGCATTGAGAGATATCCTGCCTATCTCTCCCAGAGGGTGTCCTTAGGCATCCATAATGATAGCCATGGATACCCTTGTTCTCCATGAACTCCTCTCATCCTTCCTTAAAGGTGTCGAGGCTGACAGCTGTCACCCCTTCTTCTGGCAGGGAGTTCCATAGACCAGTGATCCTCTGGGTGAAAAAGTCCTTCCTCTTATTTGTTGGAGGTCTAGCTATCAAAAGTTTCATGGAGGGCCCCCTCGTTCTAGTGTTGTGCGATAGAGAAAACAGTTTTTCCTTTTCTACTTTGTCCACACCGTGCATGATTTGATAGACTTCAATCAGGTCGCCTCTCAGGCGCCGTCGTTCTAGAGTGAAGAGGCCCAGCCGTTGCAGCCTCAGATGGGAAGGAAGGTGTTCCAGCCCCCTAATCCTTCTGGTTGCCCTCCTCTGCCCCTTTTCCATTTCCATAATCTCCTTCTGAAGGTATGGGGACCAGAACTGTACACAATACTCCAGATGGGGCCTCCCCATAGATTTATAAAGAGGCAAAATGACACTGGCTGACTTATTTTCTATACCCTTCCTAAGGATCCCTAGCAACGAGTTTGCTTTTTTCACTGCTGCGGCACACTGGGTTGACACCTTCATTGAGCTGTCCACCAGGACACCTGGTGTCATAACCCTTGACATCTTTGTTTCTGGGCTTCTGGAAGAATCATCGGTCCCCTTTTTTTAATAAAAAAAAAGCCCTTCCCCAAAATGTGGCTTTTTAACTCCCTTTTTTCCCTTTGGGATGGGGATGGAGAGAATAATACCATTAACAACCCCCCAAAGACCTGTGGCTGTTTGTTGTGCCAGTCTCAGCCCTGGAGAATTGGACTGGCAGGGCCCGCCTTCAGCGCGAATCCTGCGAGGCCCATGATGAAACTTTTGCTCAGAGTTTACTTACTCGGAGCACGGCGTGTTTGCTTCTCTTTTTAGCTTCCCACTCCTCTTGTGGGCTCCGGAGGAAGGACGGAAGGGCTTGGGGAGTCGAGCTCAGATTCTGCTCTGTGCAGCTACTGTATATACCCGATGAGATCCTCACTTAGTTTAAACAGCCTTTCCTTCAAAAGAAAGCTTGGCGCGTCAGCCTTTCTCACTTTTGATCCCAACTGTTGCCTTCCTCACTCCCACAAAACGCAGGAGAGGGAAGAAGGAGGAGGAGGAGGAGGAGGAGGAGGAGGAGGAGGAGAGGAAGGAGAAGAAGAAGGAGAAGAAGAAGAAGAAGAAGAAGAAGAAGAAGAAGAAGAAGAAGAAGAAGAAGAAGAAACTTAATAATAATGGAGGAGGAGAAGAAGGAAGAAGAAGAAGGAAGAAAGGAGGAGGAAGAAGAAGAAGAAGAAGAAGAAGAAGAAGAAGAAGAAGAAGAAGAAGAAGAAGAAGAAGAAGAAGAAGAAGAAGAAGAAGAAGAAGAAGAAGAAGAAGAAGAAGAAGAAGAAGAAGAAACTTGGTTAATACCTAGGATTCTGGCAGCAACCCCTATCAACCATTCGCACCAGTCAATGGTATTTGTGACACATCTTTAAATGTTCAGTTGGCTGAGTTTCATGTTCAATGAATAAAAAGAGATAATAATGGAGGAGGAGGAGGAGGAGGAAGAAGAAGGAAGAAAGAAGGAGGAGGAGGAGGAAGAGGAAGAAGAAGAAGAGGAAGAAGAAGAAGAAGAAGAAGAAGAAGAAGAAAGAGAAGAAGAAGAAGAAGAAAACTTAATAATAATGGAGGAGGAGAAGAAGGAAGAAGAAGGAAGAAAGGAGGAGGAAGAAGAAGAAGAAGAAGAAGAAGAAGAAGAAGAAACTTAATAATAATGGAGGAGGAGAAGAAGGAAGAAGAAGGAAGAAAGGAGGAGGAGGAAGAGGAAGAAGAAGAAGAAACTTAATAATAATGGAGGAGGAGGAGAAGAAGGAAGAAGAAGGAAGAAAGGAGGAGGAGGAAGAAGAGGAAGAAGAAGAAGAAACTTAATAATAATGGAGGAGGAGGAGAAGAAGGAAGAAGAAGGAAGAAAGGAGGAGGAGGAGGAGGAAGAAGAAGAAGAAGAAGAAGAAAGAAGAAGAAGAAGAAGAAGAAGAAGAAGAAGAAGAAGAAGAAGAAGAAGAAGAAGAAGAAGAAGAAGAAGAAGCTAGGCTAATACCTAGGACTCTGGCAGCAACCCCTATCAACCATTAGGGCCAGTCAATGGTATTTGTGACACATCTTTCAATGTTTAGTTGGAACAATATTCCATTCCACCCTTTTCCTGGGTTAAAAGAAGAATCCAGTTAAAGACGACGGGGCTAATGCAGCCAAGAAAGGAGGTGGGATGGGGGGGCTAAAATATTTTTGCCTGCTTTGCCATCAAACAGCCTGGCAAGAATTCTCTCTCTTTACGCTGGCCGAGTTTGCAAAGCCTACGCTCCACGGAAGCCGAGCACAAGCCAATGCCAAGGGGCAAAGAGTTTGCCAAATATCTCCTCTAGCCGTACTTCCTGCTTAAAGACACACACACAACACACACACACACACACACACACAGAGCCTGGACTGATGGATACCTGGAGAAAAACAAGGACCCCTGACTTTCAAAGATGCAGCCCCTCCCCTTGTCCTAGAACAGGGGTCCCCAACCTTTTTGGCACCAGGGCCCGGTTTCATGTTAAAAAAATTCCGCGGACCGGTGGCCAAGGCTCAGCTGGCGGAGAGGGGGAGCAGGGGAGGGGGAGTCAGCTCACTCGCCCCTCTCGGGCCCCCAACGGCACAAGCGGCCGCACCTGTGCTCTCCCGCCCCCCGGTGCGCGCTCTGCCCAGGGGGCTGCTCCCTCCTCCTCCTCTCCGCCCTTTCTAAGAGTTGCGCTGCTCACTGCGGCCCGGTTCCTATCAAACCACGCACCGGCACAGGTCCACGGACCGGGGGTTGGGGACCCCTGTCCTAGAAGACAGGAACGCAGGCTTTCAGAAAAAGGTCAACCAATGAATAAAACCAGCGAAGCCCCCCCCCCCCCAAAAAGAACCCAGGCGAGAGCGCTAGAACAGAGGTCTCATTCTCGCGGCCCGCGGGCCAAATGCGGCCCGCAGGAGGGTATCTTGTCCCCCCCCCCGTGATATGAAAGTATAATATTATTATACGTCTTATAATAGAATCTTATAATCTAAGAATATATAATATTCCAGCTACCTACGAGACCGCCTACTGCCCCATACGTCCCTACGACCGATACGCTTTCACAGAGAGGGTCTACTCCGGGTGCCGTCAACCAGGCAATGCCGGTTGGCAACGCCCAGGGGTGGAGCCTTCTCTGTGATGGGCCCAACCCTCTGGAACGCTCTCCCCCCTGAACTCCGTGTCATCTCGGACCTCCGCCTGTTCCGCCAGCGGTTAAAAACGCACTTCTTCCAACAAGCCGGCCTGGCATGATTTTACCCGACATTGCACTGCCTCTAGTTACCAAAGTTTTAATTCAGGGGTTTTAATATGGGTTTTTAGCGCAGGGTGGGTTAATTTAATTGAGTTTTAATGAACGTTGTAGTTTTGTATATCTGTGTATTTATATTTTATATTCTCTGTGCGCTGCCCCAAGTCCCTATGTGGTGAATAATAATAATAATAATAATAATAATAATAATAATAATAATAATAATAATAATAATAATAATAATAATAATAATAATAATAATAATAATAATAATAATAATAATAATATTCTATGAAACGAAGTGCAGCCCAGCCTCACCCAGCCTCTGCCTCCAGCGGCCCCCAGGTAAATTGAGTTTGAGACCCCTGCGCTAGAAGGAAAACGAAAGAAGCTGAAATTTGGGGAGTGGGGAAGGGCGGGGGGACTAAAGGAAGGACCTTGGCTTGGGGGGTGGGGGGGTCGCTGTTGTTATTGTTATGAAACAGGGTCAATCCATAAATTAGCATTTCCAGCCCGGGAGCTGGAAGGGTGGGGAAGGTGGGCATGGGAGCATCGCGCTCTGTTTCTCTCGCGCTCTCTCTCTCTCCGCCTCCACCCGGGCGGGCGCGTGTGCCACCTTCTCCCGCAAAAAAAAAAAAAAAAAAAAAAAAAAAAAAAAAAAACCCCAAGCCCCAACCTCGCCACTATTAAAAGTCGCCGGGTGACCCGGAGACCCCTATTTCCCAGAGCCTTGTATAAAATTGAATTTTTTAAACATAAATTACGCGTAATGACGCCACTGTAAAAACTAACAGTAATGGAAAGCTGGGCTGTATTTCATTAGCCTGTATTATTCCGTGCCACCTGATCCGAGCGGATCTTGTTTATGAGTTAGTGTGTTAGCAGGATGCCGATGGAAGCATTTACTCCGACCTTGCGCTTCTCATTGGGGCATGAAATTACGACGCCAGCACCTTGATATTACGGCCATAAATACAGTAAACTGCAAATTTAAGCCAACGGGCTCCTATTGTCTCCCGAACATAAAGCTGATCGGTATTTATTTAAAAGGAGAACCGGGGGGGAAAAATATTATATATCACCTTGTTTATGGGTTGGGTGACCCCATCTTCCCCCACCCCCCCCCTTCTCTCCTTTTTGCTTTGCCTACCTACCCAACCAACCCCCCCCCCCCCCCTTTCTCCAATCAACCTTACTTTGCTCTCCAGGAATAGTAATTGTTCGATGGCGATTGTTTAATTAAAAGCTAAAAATATCGTGTTTTTTTTTAATTTTTAAAAATACATTTTATTTACAAACATATAAAATAAAACTTAGACATACACTACATTTAATATCATTTTTTTTTAAATTTTCCACGTTTGATCCCACGAAAGGAAGCCAAACGTTTAGGGAAACGCATCCTTTCGGCCGTCGCGACCCGTTTCGGAGACGTTTGCCCGGTTAATCTTGGAACGCCGAGATTTTATCCCCCCCAAAATACAGAGCCCTCCCTCACTTTTTCCCAGGCGCGTGTGTCGTCCCCCCCACCCGCCCCCCCCCAGGCAACGCTGGGAAACAAAGTCTTAATTAAGAGTTCTCCAACAATCAGCATTTAAAATTTAGCCACTGGAGGAGTGGGAGCAAGGTGGTGGCGGCGGGCTGGCAGCTCCACTCTGGGACTCCCTTTGTTTGATTTATAGCTGGAAGGAAGCAGAAGAGGGAAAACGGGGAAGAAGTTTCTGAATTATCCCTAGGACGAAGGCCCCACCGAAAGAGGTGGGAACAGCAAGGTTCTTCAGAATCGTTCCAAAGAGAAAGAGGGCCTTTATGCCACGTTTTGATGCCTTCTTGCAAAAAATGGGCTAAATCGGTAGAATAGAATAAGAATAAGAATAAGAATAGAATAGAATGTAGGGTAGACAGAATGGAATGGAATAGAATAGAATAGAATAGAATAGAATAGAATAGAATGTAGACAGAATAGAATATAGGATAGGATAGGATATAGGATAGACGGAATAGAATAGATATAGAATAGAATAGGATATAGGATAGACAGAATGGAATATAGGATAGAATAGGATATAGGATAGACAGAATAAAATAGAATAGAATAGAATGTAGACAGAATAGAATATAGGATAGGATAGGAGATAGGATAGACGGAATAGAATAGAATATAGAATAGAATAGGATAGGATAGGATAGGATAGGGATATAGGATAGACAGAATAAAATAGAATAGAATGTAGGATAGACAGAATAGAATATAGGATAGGATAGGATATAGGATAGACAGAATAGAATAGAATATAGAATAGAATAGAATAGAATAGAATATAGACAGAATAGATAGAATAGAATAGAATGTAGGGTAGGCAGAATAGAATATAGGATAGGATAGGATAG
>CM077655.1:7432925-7442925 GCA_039707465.1 Rhabdophis nuchalis
CTCCTCGATTAGTTTCCACCCATTGATTCTTGTTCTACCCTCAGGTGCTTTGGAGAATAGCTTGACTCCCTCTTCTTTGGGGCAGCCCCTGAGATATTGGAAGACTGCTATCAGGCCACCCCTGGTCCTTCTTTAATACATTAAAGTATTAGAATATAGAATAACAGAGTCAGAAGGGGCCTTGGAGGTCTTCTAGTTCAACCCCCTTGCTCGAGCAGGAGACCCTATCCCATTGCAAACCAGTGGCTGTCCTGTCTCTTGCCAGTTGTCAAGCATCCGGATTTTGATCACACGACCACAGGGATATTACAACGTCGTAACTGTGGAAAATTATCCTAAGTCACTTTTGGGGGGTGTAACTTCAAATGGTTGCTGAACAAATAGTGGTAAGCTGAGGACCACCTATAAAGAAAAGAAAAAAAGGAAGATTCAGCCGGGAACACAAACCAGTATTTGCAGAGTTAAAAGAAGCAGACAGCTGCTCTTGTCTAGCCTTTGATTGCCCTGAATGGTGATCCAGATGTTTGGGGGGGGACACATCTGCGAGTGGTTTCCTTGCTGAACACGATGGCTATACTCAGCTGCAAATAGGAATATCTGCCACTTGCCTCAAGGAAGTTTGATTGGTTAGAAACCTTACTTTTCTAGTAATCTGGTGTCCAGAGTTGTACTGCTCATAATACCTTTCTTAGATAGATAGATAGATAGATAGATGGATGGATGGATGGATGGATGGATGGATGGATGGATGGATGGATGGATGGATGGATGGATGGATGGATGGATAGATAGATAGATAAGAAATTAGATAGATAGATAGATAGATAGATAGATAGATAGATAGATAGATAGATAGATAGATAGATAGATAGATAGATAAGAAATTAGATAGATAGATAGATAGATAGATAGATAGATAGATAGATAGATAGATAGATAGATAGAAAATTAGATAGATAGATAGATAGATAGATAGATAAGAAATTAGATAGATAGATAGATAGATAGATAGATAGATAGATAAGAAATTAGATAGATAGATAGATAGATAGATAGATAGATAGATAGATAGATAGATAGATAGATAGATAGATAGATAGAAAATTAGATAGATAGATAGATAGATAGATAGATAGATAGATAGATAGATAGATAGATAGATAGATAGATGGATAGATAAGAAATTAGATAGATAGATAGATAGATAGATAGAGATAGATAGATAGATAGATAGATAGATAGATAGATAGATAGATAGATAGATAGATAGATAGATAGATAGATAGATAGGAAATTAGATGGATGGATGGATGGATAGATAGATAAGAAATTAGATAGATAGATAGATGATAGATAGATAGATAGATAGATAGATAGATAGATAGATAGATAAGAAATTAGATAGATAGATAGATAGATAGATAAGAAATTAGATAGATAGATAGATAGACAGACGATAGATGGATAGATAAGAAATTAGATAGATAGATAGATAGATAGATAGATAGATAGATAGATAGATAGATAGATAGATAGATAGGAAATTAGATAGATAGATAGATAGATAGATAGATAGATAGATAGATAGATAGATAGATAGATAGATAAGAAATTAGATAGACAGATAGATAGATAGATAGACAGACGATAGATGGATAGATAAGAAGTTAGATAGATAGATAGATAGATAGATAGATAGATAGATAGATAGATAGATAGATAGATAGATAGATAGATAGGAAATTAGATAGATAGATAAGAAATTAGATAGATAGATAGATAGATAGATAGATAGATAGATAGATAGATAGATAGATAGATAGATAGATAGATGGATAGATAAGAAATTAGATAGATAAATAGATAGATAGATAGATAGATAGATAGATAGATAGATAGATAGATAGATAGGAAATTAGATAGATAGATAGATAGATAGATAGATAGATAGATAGATAGATAGATAGATAGACAGACGATAGATGGATAGATAAGAAATTAGATAGATAGATAGATAGATAGATAGATAGATAGATAGATAGATAGATAGATAGATAGATTGATAGGAAATTAGATAGATAGATAGATAGATAGATAGATAGATAGATAGATAGATAGATAGATAGATAGATAGATAGATGTATGTTGGAGAAAAATGATGGATGGATGGATGGATGGAAATGAATAGATAGATTATAGTTATAATGGTTATATATATAACCTATATGGTTATAGATTATAACCAATTTCATTGTAATTTTAGCACAATGACAATAAAGATTATTATTAGTAGTAGTATTATATATAGATGAATAGATATGGTACATGATAGATGAATAGAAATGGATAGACAAACAGATAGGGATGGATGGATATGGATAGGTAAATGGATAGATATGGATAGATGGATAGACAGAGAGGGATGGACGGATGGATAGACAGACAGATATGGATGGATGGATGGACGGATGGGATGGATAGATATGAATAAATAGACAGAGAGAGGGATGGATGGATAGATATGGATAGATTGATAGAAAGACAGATAGATAGATATGAATGGATAGATAGATGGATGGATAGATATGAATAGATGATAGATGGATAGATATGGGTAGATGATAGATAATGGATTGCTATGGACAGACAGACAGATAGACAGATCCCCTCTATTTTACAAGAATCCCCAATAAAAGCCGCAGTGCTTTGGCTAATCCCATTGCTGCCAGTTAATATGACCAGATTAATGCACAGAAATAAAAATTTATCTCTTGATCCCTTCTGAACAGGATGTGAATTGAGCTAGGATGGCTAGCCATGGATATTTCTTTCCTGAGCTTTCCAGTTTCCGGGAGGCCTCGGGAACGAAGGATCTCTCTGTGGTTTGTCGAGCCATCTTTAATGATAATATTTATCGCAAATCCTTTTTCCGAATGGGAAGTGGGCATTCGGTTGGGAACGTTTTAATTATTCCATCCTTACAATGGGCTTTGTAATGATTTGCAAATAAATAAAACCGAAATGGCTCCTTAAATAACAATGGGCGTTTTAATGACAGGTGGAAAACCTCGGCCCAATAAACAGCATCTATCCCTATCTCAGCATCTCCTCACCAGATAGGTTGGGACTACAAATACCATCGTGTCTGGCCAGCCAGCAATCAAAAACAGTTACATTTAACTGTTTAGCCCTTATCTCCAGTTGCTTTAAGGAAAATGATGGCCAGGGGGAGAGCCTTCTCTGTGGCAGCTCCTGCCCTCTGGAACGACCTACCCTCCAACCTTCGTACGATCACTGACCTACGCCTCTTCCGTCGGGCCTTGAAAACGCACTTATTCCATGCGGCTGGCCTGGTGTAGTTTTTAATCGATTTTAATCGATTTTATCAGAAAATTTTACCTGGTTTTAGAACAGGCCCTAAATTTAATTGATTTTTAAAGTATTTTGTATATTGTATATTGATGTTTTGTGGTTTTATTATGCCTGTTCACCGCCCTGAGTCCCGCAAGGGAGAAGGGCGGTATACAAATTTAATAAATAGTAATAGTAGTAATAGCAGTTTGAAACTGTGCAAAGTCTAACTCGTTGAGTCAATTTAGTTTCCCCTGCAACATCTCATTAAAGCATCTGTATCTGGACCACCTCATTAAAGCATCTGTATCTGGACCACCTCATTAAAAGCATCTGTATCTGGACCACCTCATTAAAGCAGCTGTATCTAGACCACCTCATTAAAGCAGCTGTATCTGGACCACCTCATTAAAGCAGCTGTATCTGGATCACCTCATTAAAGCAGCTGTATCTGGACCACTTCATTAAAGCAGCTGTAACTGGACCACCTCATTAAAGCAGCTGTATCTGGATCACCTCATTAAAGCAGCTGTATCTGGACCACCTCATTAAAGCAGCTGTATCTGGATCACCTCATTAAAGCAGCTGTATCTGGACCACCTCATTAAAGCAGCTGTATCTGGACCACCTCATTAAAGCAGCTGTATCCGGACCACCTCATTAAAGCAGCTGTATCTGGACCACCTCATTAAAGCAGCTGTATCCGGACCACCTCATTAAAGCAGCTGTATCTGGACCACCTCATTAAAGCAGCTGTATCTGGACCACCTCATTAAACCGTAGTTTGCTCATCTTGACTAACTTGGTTAAGTTGCTCTTGTGGCCAGCCCTCTTAATTTTCATTGCTGAGTCTCGAACCTAATCTGGGATCCAGTTTTCGTTCCCACAACTCTCCTTGTATTTGATTTCCACAGTTTTTTCTTTCCTTGCAAGATTTCCCTGTAACCGATGGTGAGGGACCTTGGTGCGCGAGGCGGATAAACCACATTTATCTTTTCATTTGTAATGTGTGTCTTCTCCTTTAAAACAAAAACAAAAAACCACCAGCCCAGCTGCAGGACTTCCTTTACATGTGCTGGTCAGCAGCTGGTTTCCTTACTTTCTCTTCCCCCTTCTTTCTTTCTTTCTTTCTTGTTGGCCAAGTTTTTCCCAGATGTTCTGACTGTAGCAGAAGCGGAGGTGTTCCCGCCATTTCCCCCAATCCGTCTTGTCAAAGTGACTTCCCCAAGCGCCAGGGTGGATCTGATTTAAATCAAGTCCATTTAAATCACCGTTTAAATCATGATTTAACTCACTACTGTGTTCCCCTCAAAATAAGACAGGTCTTATTTTCTTTTGAAACCCCCTCCACCCCCGAAATAAGCACTTGGCCTTATTTTCGGGGAGGTCTTATCATTTTTGAGGTGCAGGAGAGGAGGCGGCAGTGTGGTTACCTCACGGCTGCTGCTGCGTTGCAATATTTTCAGGGAGGGCTTATTTTCAGGGGAGGGCTTATTTTAGCGCATGCGCTCAAAAGCCCAATTGGGCTTATTATCCGGGGAGGTCTTATTTTCAGGGAGGTATTATTTTTGAGGCGCAGGAGGTGGCGAGCGGGGTCACCTCACAGCTGCGTTGCAATATTTTCAGGGAGGACTTATTTTCAGGGGAGGGCTTATTTTAGCGCATGCGCTCAAAAGCCCAGTTGGGCTTATTATCCGGGGAGGTCTTATTTTCAGGGAGGTCTTATTATTTTTGAGGCGCAGGAGATGGCGAGCGGGGTCACCTCACAGCTGTGTTGCAATATTTTCAGGGAGGGCTTATTTTCAGGGGAGGGCTTATTTTAGCGCATGTGCTCAAAAGCCCAATTGGGCTTATTATCCGGGGAGGTCTTATTTTCAGGGAGGTCTTATTATTTTTGAGGCGCAGGAGGTGGCGAGCGGGGTCACCTCACGGCTGCTGCTGCGTTGCAATATTTCCAGGGAGGGCTTGGAGAATTCTGGGAGCTGAAGTCCTTCAGACTTAAAGTTGCAAAGGTTGGAGACCCCTGATCTAAGCAATTAATTAATTGTTAACCATCTAAATATAACACTTCCCATTATCAACCAGCATTAACTATCATTTTTTCCATTGCTCTTAATGCGACTCCTCATTCTGTTCTTATAATTCAGCCTTCCCAACGCTGGCACGCCAGTCTTGACTTCTCAACTTTTCGGCCCGTCTCCCTCCGATCCGCTTCCGTTTTATATTCTTCAGTGTTGTGTGCCCCAGTCGCTTCGAAGCATAGCCGGGCCTGTTTTCCCATTTGCCATTTTATTTCAGCATTCGTCATAAAATAAAGCAAATTATTCCCATCTCCAGAAACAATCTGGACTAATTAGTCGTCTAACCCAATAATTAGCTTTTGGTTTCCCTGTCTCTTTTCCTACATTATTGTTAGTTTTCTCCCCACTCTCGTGTTGTTGTTGTTGGGGGGGGGGGGTTTCCACACCATTACAGATTAAAATGAGACACATTTGCAGTTGATGGTGCATATTTCCCCCCCATTCGTTTATCTATCTATCTATCTATATATATATATATTTCCAAGAGGAAGAATGGAGGGGAAACGCAATAGAAAAACTACTTCAAAAGCAGCCATAAACGCAAAGATAAATTAAGGAAATTGAATGAGCCACATTTGGAAAGTGGCAGTGAAGACTTAATACGCCATCGCTTAAGGTTAAATTGCAGCAGTGTGAAAGATGATGTGTCTGCCAAACCCCTGTCCCTGGGAATCCAAAATTCAGGGGTAGCGCTTGTTTTGCTGAAATAGTTTGCTAAGGTTTCCAGGAAAACGTTCTAGGGATTTTCATAGTGAAGGTGACTCAAACGGTGAAGCAATCAGAACTGAACTCGTGATAAGGGATGTTTAGCTTCGAGGAGAGAAAAGAGAGGGGACAGGCTAGACCAGGCAACCTGTGTGGCTCTGGAGCCGCATGTGGCTCTTTCATCCCTGGGCTGTGGCTCCCTGACGCCGGTCGGCTCCACAATGGATAGGGCTTTCAGTTAGGAGAGGTAGAGGGAAAAGGACGCCGTGCTAGGAGGAGACTCTATGGTGGGGGAACTGGACTTCCGGTCGGTTCCAGAATTGAACGGGGGGGGGGGGGGGGGTGTTTCCGGTTACGACTTTTGCAGTGATAGGGAGGTAGGTAGATGTATGTATGTATGGATTAGATAGAGAAAATAGATAGATAGATAGATAGATAGATGGATGGATAGATAGATAGATAGATAGATAGATAGATAGATAGATAGATAGATAGATAGATAGATAGATAGATAGATAGATAGATAGATAGAGATAGATAATAGATGGAGATAGATAGATAGATAGATAGATAGATTGTAGATTGCATAGATACAGAGAATAAATTAGAGATGGATGGATGGATGGATGGATGGATGGATAGATAGATAGATAGATAGATAGATAGATAGATAGGGATAGATAGATAATAGATGGAGATAGATAGATAGATAGATAGATAGATAGATAGATAGATAGATAGATAGATAGATAGATAGATAGATAGATAATGGATGGATATAGATAGATATTGTAGATTGCATAGATACAGAGAATAAATTAGATGGATGGATAGAGATAGATAGATAGATAGATAGATAGATAGATAGATAGATAGATAGATAGATAGATAGATAGATAGATAGATGATGGATGGATATAGATTGATAGATCGTAGATTGCATAGATACAGAGAATAAATTAGAGATGGATGGATGGATGGATGGATAGATAGATAGGTAGATAGGTAGATAGATAGATGATGGATGGATATATAGATCGATCGTAGATTGCATAGATACAGAGAATAAATTAGAGATGTACGTATGTATGTATGTATGTATGTATGTATGGATGGATGGATGGATGGATGGATGGATGGATAGATAGATACGTAGATACGTAGATAGGTGGATGATGGATGGATATAGATAGATAGATCGTAGATTGCATAGATACAGAGAATAAATTAGAGATGGATGGATGGATGGATAGGTAGGTAGGTAGGTAGATAGAATGTAGATTACATAGATAGAATAAATTATGGATGAATGGATGGATCAATGGAGAGAGGGATTTAGGAATGGATGGTATATATTTGTGTGTGTGTGTTATGTATCTGTTTGGGTAAATACACACTTTCTTTTGAGAGCAAGCAACAGAATCTCATTTTTAATGCACTGGGACAGTATGCTCACAATAAAAACAACAACAACCGAACAATAAAGTTATCTTATCTTACCTCGTCTACATGAGTAAAAGAACGGCCAGGAATCAGCTGAGGCTTTCTACAGACCTTTTCCTTTCCTTCCACCCTCAGGTCTCACCGAGGAAGAAATCGACCTGGCCTTCCAGCAGTCGGGCACCCCGAAAGAGGAGACGCAGCCCCACAATCTGCCCCCACCGTTGGTGCCCATTCAGTCCACACAGCTTTCCTCCTACAGTAAGTAGCCTGCCGGGAGCCTTCAAGCTGCCTTTTTACCCCCTGAATGTTGACTTCTCTAAAGCACGGTTTCTTAACGTGACAGTTTTCACACACTGCCTCGCGTAAAGTTGCTCATAAGCCAACATCTTTCCAAGGCACAACATTGGGGATTGGATGGGGGGGGGGGGGGGGGGAGACAGTTCAAATCTATTCACTTTTGAGAAAAAGATGTGCCATCTTATTTATTTTATTTATTATTTATTTTATTAGATTTCTAGACCGCCCCCTCTCCCCGAAGGGACTCGGGGCGGTGTACAGGTAAAAAATTAAAATGTGACATCAACATTACATATAAACTAAAATCGAATGAAATCATCCCCTGTACAAATTTATAAAAATTAAAAACTTAACCTTAAAACCTAATCACATAATTTAAAATTACAAACTGAGGCGGGAAGCATGGAATTAGCCCAGGCCGGCTAGTTGGAACAGGTGGGTTTTGAGTTTCTGGCGGAAGGAGCGGAGGTCGGTAGTTGTTCTAATTTCGGGGGGAAGGTCGTTCCAGAGGGTTGGGCCCATCACAGAGAAGGCCCTTCCCCTGGGCGTCGCCCGCTGGCATTGCCTAGTGGACGGCACCCGGAGAAGTCCCTCTCTGTGAGAGCGAATCGGCCAAAGGGATGTATGGGGCAGGATGCGATCCCGCAAATAGCTAGGTCCTGTGCCATGGAGCGCTTTGAAGATAATAACCAACACCTTGAAACGCGCCTGAAAGGCCACAGGCAGCCAGTGTAGCCCGCGCAGGAGCGGTGTTACGTGGGAGTATCTAGTGACTCCCAGAACTGCCCGCGCGGCCGCATTCTGGACCAGCTGCAGCCTTCGGGTGCACCTCAAGGGGAGCCCCATGTAGAGAGCATTACAATAGTCTAGACGGGACGTAACAAGCGCATGAGTGACTGTGCGAAGGGCGTCCCGGTCCAATAGGGGACGCAACTGGCGCACCAGGCGAACCTGGTGAAACGCCCCCCTTGCCACGGCTGTCACATGGTCATCCATTGACAGCCGGGCGTCTAGGAGGACGCCCAAGTTGCGTGCCCGATCCACGGGGGCCAGATGTTCGCCCCCGATGGCCAGTGATGGAATCAGCTGGTTGAACCGGGGCGCCGGTAGCCACAGCCACTCAGTCTTGGACGGATTGAGCTTGAGTCTGTTACTCCACTTCAACCACCAGTAAGGATGTCTAAAGGTAAAGGTTCCCCTCGCACATATGTGCTAGTCCCGTGGTGGCGAACCTATGGCAGGCGTGCCAGATGTGGCGCGCACAGCCCTCTCTGCTGTAGCCCCAGGTCAGACCTCCGTGGCGTTATTTTCGCGAGCCTCTCGCTTCCCCTGCAGACGCCGAAACAGCAAAACGGTCTTACCTCTTGCTGAGCTGCTGGTGTTGGGATGCCCTGCCTCCCACCGATCAGGTGGTATTCAGGTCTCTGCTGCGCATGCACGCACATCTCCACATCCATGCGCTCGCATGCACCTTTCAGTTTGGGCACACAAATGTGTGCAGTTTGGGCACTCGGTGTTGAAAAGGTTCGCCATCACTGTAATTGTCGTTCCCGACTCTAGGGGGCGGTGCTCATCTCCGTTTCAAAGCCCAAGAGCCAGCGCTGTCCGAAGACATCTCCGTGGTCATGTGGCCGGCGTGACTCAACGCCCGAAGGCGCACGGAACGCTGTTCCCTTTCCACCAAAGATGGCCCCTATTTTTCCACTTGCGTTTTTGATGTGCTTTCGAACTGCTAGGTGGGCAGAAGCTGGGAACAAGTGACGGGGGCTCCCTCCGTTATGCGGCACTAGGGATTCGAACCCCCGAACTGCAATTACCTTCCCACCAAAGATGGTCCCTATTTTTCCACTTGCATGTTTGATGTGCTTTCAAACTGCTAGGTGGGCAGAAGCTGGGAACAAGTGACGGGGGCTCCCTCCATTATGCGGCACTAGGGATTCGAACTCCCGAACTGCAATTACCTTCCCACCAAAGATGGTCCCTATTTTTCCACTTGCATTTTTGATGTGCTTTCGAACTGCTAGGTGGGCAGAAGCTGGGAACAAGTGATGGGGGCTCCCTCCATTATGCGGCGCTGGGGATTCGAACCGACCGTTTCTGATCGACAAACTCAGTGTCTTAGC